>CM067322.1:12869197-12925161 GCA_034231615.1 Meghimatium bilineatum | reverse complement strand
CCCCTAGGCCATGTTTACGTTTTAAATTATGAGGTATTCTATTAAAGAAGGTTGTGCTGGTGCTACACTTTACACTAGGCGTTCTCAACCTTGGTGTCTCGTAAAAACACGTGATAGTGCTATGTGAGTTAAAAATTTCCCGCGATCACTATCGGTTATATGTGGTTTACTTTATATGGACAGTAGCAAAAAGTTGAAGAGACAGTAAAAATAAGTTAATGATCAACTAAAGGAATAAGTCTGTACATAAGCATAAGGTACTCTATAAAAGAAACATATATATATATATATATATATATATATATATATATATATATATATATATATATATATATATATTTATATATATATATACTATATATATATATATATATATATATATATATATATATATATATATATATTATATTACACATACAACAAAAAATATTTTTAAAATATAATAATAACAAAATTATTAATAAAATTAAATTACGCCACAAGACGAGCCACCTCCCCAATGTGGTAACAGGCACCCAGAGTGATACTGAAAAGAAAGACCCAGAACCAACACATGCCACAGTTGATTCAGTCACAGCAACACCATTCCCAAATTCTTTTTTAGGATTAGATCCCCCCCCCCCCAATTGGTAGCATATCCTATCCAGGATGTAGCTATCAACCCAGCATTTGTTTACACAATACAAATATATTGTTCTTATTTTGACATTCAGACCAGGTCCCAGGCAAACTAACCTGCCCCCCACAGGACAGCCCAGATCACTAGGCCACACAATACGACTATATAGGAGTAACACCAAAGGTTGACAAAAAGCGTGTCAAAATTCAGCAAACAAACAAACGATTACATGTGGGCGGTGCTCGCCGTCTAAAAAGGTTGAGAACCCCTGTCATACAGCATATACTAGCGACCTTACATACAGGAAGCTACTATTATGTATACCTGTGGAGGCACTATATCCTAGTGTATAGTGAGCTTGCTTATTACCACCGGGTTAGAGCATGTCAGGTCAAAACCACTTCCGTACACACAAAAATCAAGGTCATGCTTTCTCGCCCGCTTCACCAGCTGTAAATGGATACCTTACGCATAGGTTGGGGAAGGTAAACACAACAAGGAAGGGAACTGACCACCTCACCTCGCGATCTACTAAATCTTAAATCTATTCTCGCGATCTACTAAATCCTAAATCTATTCTCGCAATCTACTAAATCCTGAATCTATTCTCACGATCAACCGATAGTTCGCGATCGACGTATTCCCGACCATTTCTGTAAGGACAAATCAACAATGTTTGCGCACAACTAACTCGTTTCGTGACGCGAAAATAGCATAATACATCCATATATCTAGAAATCCGCGCAACTTCACAACTTCACTTTATTAACCAACCACAAATATGTCCATACGTTCACGTGACAAATCAATCCTCAGTTGCGAAACGAAATAATCTAAATCAGCGGCTCTTAACCCGTAGTCTGTTTACCCCAGGCATCCTCGAGGTCCTCTAAGTCTCGAATAAATATTATTAGCCTTTATATCTATAATAGAAATATAAATGAGCAGATATTATGAGGGTCCACTGAAGAAAATATATTTAAGGGGTCCTGCGAGAGCAACCATTTTACGAACCGCTGGT
This sequence comes from Meghimatium bilineatum, assembly GCA_034231615.1. Classification (NCBI taxonomy): domain Eukaryota; kingdom Metazoa; phylum Mollusca; class Gastropoda; order Stylommatophora; family Philomycidae; genus Meghimatium; species Meghimatium bilineatum. The sequence continues at coordinate 12,923,521 of CM067322.1, read as the reverse complement.
CTAGTATACTATTTCAGTATTATCTAGCCATCCGATATCCAGGTAAAACTGATAATACGACACATACTTATTTTTAACTGTGATTCAGTGAGATAAAATATAAACGGTTACAGTATATCACAATGTCAAATTCAATTTCAAAATAACAGTCAGCGTTTCCTCGGATCTTGTTGAGGCTAAAGAATTAACAATAAACCGATTTTAATTTCTCAGCGGTAATTTAAAGAGACAACAGTTTCTTAATTTTAATCCTGTGTTGCCCGTAGGGAACAAAGAATAGTGATACTGTTGCCTGCCATGAATGTCGTTAGAGGCGATTAAGGATGTTTTTGGGGGAGTGGTGTTGGCTGTCCCATCACATAGAATGTCAAAATGATTCGAAGCCTTGCTGAAGTGTCACACCGAAAAGTGCAGATATCACAGGAAAGCTGTAGATCACGACACAACGCATTCCGTTCACCTAACTATTACTACCTGTCAATCTGCAGGTATTTTATTGCCTTATTAGCAAGTCAGAACAAGACATTGAGGAAGCAAGCCCTCAAAGTGGTTTTTCCCACAAGACACTGGGCAAGAAGCACAAAAAGTATTTTTTTCCCCCCAGGAAAGGTCATAAAACGAAATGTATTAGTTATCTGGATGTTGTCATTATGAAAAACTTCATAAAACGAAAAATTAGCTTTCTTTAGGGTAATATTCTCCACCCTCCCCCCTACTTCACCAAAGATTAGTTGTTCGTGCAGCTAACAAATTTCAGATGAACATCACTTTCTCAACCCTAATTTGAGGAGAAAATATAACTTACTCAACTATAAATTAAGATAATATCACTCTCTCAACTCAAAGATGAAAACATTACTTTCTCAACTCTTATTTAGATTGGCAACACGGCCATGTGTACAGGCAGCACAGAGTGCCAAACATATACTTCAAGAGTGTTCTGAGCATGAAACGCCGAGGCAGACATATGGCTAGAGGAAACAAAACTGGAATCAAAGCTCTATGGGACACTGTATGAACTACAAAAGACAGTGAGTTTTATTCAGGAGACAGAATTACAGATATAGACATGTTTCAAGTGAACGAAAGAAGAAGAAGAACTCTTATTTAAAATGACAACAACATTTTCTGAAATATAATTTATGTGATAACATCACTTTCTCAACTCTAAGATGAAACATCACTTACTGAACTCTAATTTAAGATGAAAATATCACTTTCTCAACTCTATTTAAGATAAAAACATCACTTTCAACTCTAATTTCATATGAAAACATCCCTTTTTCAACTCATATGGACAAAATCCGATTCTCAACTCTAACTTAAGATGAACAAAATCACATTCTCAACTCTAACTTAAGATGAACAAATTCACATTCTCAACTCTTAATTACAGATGACAATTATTTATTAACGTGACAGCACTTGATTATTTCAGTTCTACTGGGTAATTAAATTTAATTAATTAATTAACTTAAATAACAGTTTATATTTTCTAAAGGTCTTACAATTGATGCCTATAAGGTATACAGTGTTAGATCCTTATTATTCTGTGACCAAACACATGCTTTTTATTTTCTAGATTTTTTCTGCCATTATTTCCAGAGACTACTTCAAACTGGGAGAAAATTTTAACAATTTCCAGGTCAAGTGAAATTTGACCAGTTGACCAAAAGCTAGGAAAGCATTGCTTTCTGTAGCACAATGGGAATTTTCAGTGAGAATGAACATAATAGGGTACATTGCAAAACAGTTACTCTCAGTCTCCTGGATGACGAATATCCATAAGACATATAGGAGTACCGTATATACAGATGGTCAGCAGAGAATGCAGTGAAAAATGGAGGAGTAGAAATGTACATAGAGTATAAATAATGGTAGGGATACAATCAAATAATGGGAAATTCTGTCATAATTACACAGTAAAAATCCAGGCAAATAATGTAGCAACCAAACACTGCTGAGTGCAAATCTTGGTCCACAATCAGTAGTATTCCTAACAAATGCAAGATAAGTACTCCAGTCCAGAAAACTACCAGACCAGCTAATACTACAGGTCAGACTAAGCAATCAGCATAAAGTAGCTATGCAGTAGATACCATTGAATTATGGAATACATGGAAATGAGAAAGCAGATCGTCTGGCTAAAAATGGTGCTGCTGATGATAACCAGATGTTTCTATAACTTATCAAAATAAGTAGATGATCAAAGCAATTAGAAAGCCAACACAAGATGACTACCAAATTATGAACAACCCAGAAAATGTCATCTTGGCCTCAGAACAGGACAAACCGATTATCCAGCTACATGTATACAATGTTCAAGATTGGCCACATAGCAATGTGAACATGTGTACAGGTACATTGAATGTGTAATAATACACACCAGACATTCAAACATTAAATGTGTAATAACTATAAACCAGACATTAACATTGAGTGTGTAATAACTACACACCAGACATTCAAACATTGAGTGTGTAATAACTACACACCAGACATTCAAACATTGAGTGTGTAATAACTACACACCAGACATTCAAACATTGAATGTGTAATAACTACACACCAGACATTCAAACATTGAGTGTGTAATAACTATACACCAGACATTCAAACATTGAATGTGTAATAACTACACACCAGACATTCAAACATTGAGTGTGTAATAACTATACACCAGACATTCAAACACTGAATGTGTAATAACTACACACCAGACATTCAAACATTGGGTGTGTAATAACTACACACCAGACACTCAAACACTGAATGTGTAATAACTACACACCAGACATTCAAACACTGAATGTGTAATAACTACACACCAGACATTCAATCATTGAGTGTGTAATAACTACACACCAGACACTCAAACACTGAATGTGTAATAACTACACACCAGCCATTCAAACATTGAATATGTAATAACTACACACCAGACATTCAAACATTGAATGTGTAATAACTACACACCAGACACTCAAACATTGAATGTGTAATAATGACACACCAGCCACTCAAACATTGAATGTGTAATTACACACCAGACACTCAAACATTGAATGTGTAATAATTACACACCAGACACTCAAACATTGAATGTGTAATAACTACACACTAGACACTCAAACACTGAATGTGTAATAACTACACACCAGACACTCAAACATTGAATGTGTAATAACTACACACCAGACACTCAAACATTGAATGTGTAATAACTACACACCAGACACTCAAACATTGAATGTGTAATAATGACACACCAGCCACTCAAACATTGAATGTGTAATTACACACCAGACACTCAAACATTGAATGTGTAATAATTACACACCAGACACTCAAACATTGAATGTGTAATAACTACACACCAGACATTCAAACATTGAATGTGTACCATAATAATTACTTGTAAGACAGTTAAACATTGAAAGATAAATAATTACCAATGAAAGAGTTCAACTTCCACTGTGAAATAAGTACTGATGTTCAATTTACAGCTTAAAACAAGTACTGATGTTCAACTTATAGCTTGAAACAAGCACTGATGTTCGACTTCTAGTTTATGAAACAAGTACTGATGTTCACTTCTAGTTTATGAAACAAGTACTGACGTTCACTTCTAGTTTATGAAACAAGTACTGACGTTCACTTCTAGTTTATGAAACAAGTACTGATGTTCAGCATCCATTATAAAATACTTATTGATGAAACATCTTCCACTGTGAATTAATTTTCCAAGTGTGACAACATCCAGATAACTAATAAATACAGATAGTTGTATACTTGGGCTGTGATGAGTCTTACGGGTATAACACATTCCAGTGGTTCTTAACATATAGTCTACAGACCACTGGTGGTGTACAAAGTCCTCTGTTGTCTTCAAAAAACATTTTCCACCATACACATCCTGCATTCTTTGGTTGGTTGGTTGCTGATCCAGCGGTGCATGGGCTCATGCCCTTGGACCCAATGCCATTAAAATGGCATTATATTGATGGGGAGATCCTGCATTCTTTAATGAATGTTGGTTTTCAACAACTTTCGGCTTTAGGGAACTGAATCACTACTCAGTCAAATTCAGATAAGTTTATCAAACCACCCTTGTTGTTGACTTCCTGCACAGGACACTAAGTATACGAAGAAAATTACCATGTGACCATTTGTTGATCAATTTTCGTTTATTACATCAGTGATGATATCCTCACCCTCCTTACATACTGGCATAAATGACGCAGCACAGGTGGGTTTAATTTGAACATGTCTCGCATGTTTGGCAGACCTGAAGTATGTGTTCAGGGATTTGTACACCAGATACATGTGGGCATTAGTCTGTGTATGTGATTCTTAGTCAGTAGAGAGGGCCAAGCAGTCCGTAGCGGCCTTTTCTAAGGACAAAATAATCTTCTATTTTTGCATTAATTCTCAAATTCCTGCAGATTAGCAGGATATAGTCCAGAGAACAGAGTGCGTTGTGTCATGGTTTACTATTTAGCTGTGAAATGAACGCCTTTTGGCATGACACATATGATTTCAACATGGTTTCCGGGTCACTTTAACCCTACACGAGATAAGGCAGCAAACCCTACCCCAAAACCTTCTTGGTCACCTTTTACAAGATGCATTGAAGGTAAACAATGATTCTTTGCTCTCATTTCTAACCAAGTAAAACACAGACAAAAGAAGAAATAGTGGGGTTTTTTAAATTTATTTGGAGGCAATGTTTTGCTTAAGTATTGTCTTGCACTTCCATTTGTTTCTTCCACTTAAACATATATGTTTTGTGGGTTATGGTTTTTGATTCTCTGTTGGACATTGGGTGCCCGGGTTGTTCTATTCATCCCTCATTCTTGACACAGCATCAGCTTTCTTATTTCCCATGATTCCAAAGTGTGAGGGTAATAGCTGAGGATTTTGGGACATATTTCTGCTTTTGTTTGGTGTTGTGAAGGCTTTTATTTCTGGATCTCTGTATGTACCATGCACGATACTTATATGAAGGGGGTCAGTTATAATGAAATCTTCTTCTTATCATTCATACTTTAACATGTTTACACAGCAAGTAAATGTTGTCATGAAGACTTGTTAAATAGGCAAATCGCATGATAGCATGGTTGCTGGTGTGCCTCTCGGCCTGGTATCTCTGACTGTGGTCCTTCCCGATATTGGGGATGTCCCGACCAATTAGTTTCCGGCCTCTGTTGTTGGCTGGACTAATCCCCATTTGCACTTCAAGGAGTTGGCCTCAATGGGGTGTGAAATGTTAAGAACTGCTAATATATTTATATATTCGGTACAAATAGATAACAGCAATTTTTCAATCTGCTGTATCTGCAACAATACCAGCACAGCAATTCTCCCAGATAATGTGAAATGATATCATCACTTCGATACAACGATTGATCACTTTAGATTTGTTAATTGGGGACCAATGTTTATCAAATAGGTTGAAGGATTGTTATCTGTACACACAATCATCAAGAGCTATATCGTCTACAAAGAAGAGGTCAACTTTCTACACAGATACGTGTGTGTATGTGTGTGTCAATAATAAAATTAAGGGATGTGGGTTGTAATAGTTACGTTGAGGGAACCCTTCTCCCTGCCCAGTAGTTCTTTCTCTAATGCCCCCCCCCCCAAAAAAAAAATAAAACCCCCACCAACATTTGCATATAAAACTCTCCCAAAAGGGAAGTAAAAAAAAAATTTTAATTTCCAGAGGAATATCTCACCTCAACAATATTATATGTACAGAATTTACATGATTAGTGAATTTCTTGAAATCTTGACATGAACACAAATATCTATTCTAGTAATGTTGACATGAACACAAATATCTATTCTAGTAATGTTGACATGAACACAAATATATATTCTAGTAATGTTGACATGAACACAAATATCTATTCTAGTAATGTTGACATGAACACAAATATCTATTCTAGTAATGTTGACATGAACACAAATATCTATTCTAGTAATGTTGACATGAACACAAATATCTATTCTAGTAATGTTGACATGAACACAAATATCTATTCTAGTAATGTTGACATGAACACAAATATCTATTCTAGTAATGTTGACATGAACACAAATATCTATTCTAGTAATGTTGACATGAACACAAATATCTATTCTAGTAATGTTGACATGAACACAAATATCTATTCTAGTAATGTTGACATGAACACAAATATCTATTCTAGTAATGTTGACATGAACACAAATATCTATTCTAGTAATGTTGACATGAACACAAATATCTATTCTAGTAATGTTGACATGAACACAAATATCTATTCTAGTAATGTTGACATGAACACAAATATCTATTCTAGTAATGTTGACATGAACACAAATATCTATTCTAGTAATGTTGACAAGAACACAAATATCTATTCTAGTAATGTTGACATGAACACAAATATCTATTCTAGTAATGTTGACAAGAACACAAATATCTATTTTTAGTAATGTTGACATGAATACAAAATATTTATTTGACTAATGTTGACGTTAACACAAAATATATATTTGACTAATGTTGACGTTAACACAAAATATATATAAATATATATTTTTACTAATGTTGATATTAACACAGAATATCCATTTTACTAATGTTCACATGAACACAAAATATATAGTTTAGAAATGTTGATAAGAACACCAAATATCTAGTTGACAAAAGTTGACAGGAACACTCACAATCAAGTTCACAAAAGTTGACAGGAATAATGAATACCTAATTCACAAAAGTTGAGAGGAACACTGAATATCTATTTCACAAAAGTTAACATGAACACTGAATATCTAGTTTTCAAAAGTTGACAGGAATACTGAATATTCAGTTCAAAAATAACAAGAACACTCAATATTGAGTTCACAAAAGTTGACAAGAACACTGAAAATCTAGTTCACAAAAGTTGACAGACAGGAACACTAAATATCTATTTCACAAAAGTTGACAACAACACTAAATATCTAGTTCACAGAATTTGACAGAAACACAATATCTAGTCCACAAAAGTTAACAGAGACAGTGAATATCTAATTCAGTAATGTATACAAGACAAAACTATAGTCTTCTTCACATGCAAGTACATACCATGTTAACAGACATGACAGGTGGAGCTACTTCAATCCTTCTGGCAATCATTGAGCCCAAATGTTGTAGCTAACTTCAGTAGCTCATCACAAGACCACAACCATCATTAACACCACCAACCTGTGCCCACACACAAAAATATAAGTATTCAATTCAACTCCTGTTAGTCTCAAGAATAAGTAAGATGTTATGTTATTTTTCACATCATCAAGACACATGGGGACTATATAGTTTAGTAATGTTGACATAAATAAAACATATCTAATTTACTAATGTTGACCAAAACACAAAGTGTCTAGTTTAGTTGTTCATCCATCACAAGTGATGATGACCATTTGTTACATCCACTTTTGAAAATTCAATTTTAGTTATGTCCTTGATTATGAGTTCGTAGATGGCTAATGAGCCCTATTCGAGCTGTAAATGTCCTTGGACAGTTTGGACATGGAATAACAACTGTAGACTGATCTTGGTCTATCCGTGACTTTCTAGCTGCTCTCCGCTGTTGAGCTGCTGCATTTCTCTTCTTTTCACAAGGTGATGCGCTCTTTTTTATTTTAGAACGCCATGTAGATCTATTTTGTGCAAGTTCTTCCCATGCTAGTTTCCCATGCCACTCAATGCTAGTTTAGTAATGTTGACAAGAACACTCAATATCTAGTTCACAAAAATTGACTGGAACACTAAAGTTATTTTTCACATCATCAAGATACATGGTCTAGTTCAGTAATGTTGTCATAAACAAAAAATATCTAGTTTACTAATGTTGACCAGAACACAAAGTATCTAGTTTAGTAATGTTAATAAGAACACTAAATACGTAGTTCAGAAAAGTTACAAGAACACTCACAATCTAGTTCACAAATGTTGACAGGAACACTCAATATCTAGTTCACAAAAGTTGACAGAAACACTAAAGTTATTTTTCACATCATCAAGACACACGGGGACTATGGTGTTAGGTTTGTGTTATTATGAATGCTATTGTATTCTATGTAATGGTTAGTAAGCACATGTTTGACAAAGAATGCAGAGGAGAAAGAATAGACAAACCATAATAAATCAATACAAAATCCTTAATAGTTAAACATAGGAATTTAGTTCCTCTTCCAAAAATTTGGCTTGAAAAAGTTTTTAATAATCAACAAACCTGACTGACTGTTGTAAACAAATAAAGCAAGGTTGTGAGAATGTCATCTGATGATAGGATTATAACTTGAATCTCAGGAAATAATTAGTTGTGAAGATGGTTTATTCAATGTTTACTTTTCCATCTGTTGCTTACTCATAATGCTCCACATATACACAAATTACCGGTAAGACATGTGATTGACAACATCAAAGTTTATTGATCACTAGAAAATCAGCATCATTTCACATTCATCAATGGCACAACACTCATAGTAGCTCTGTAATTATAGACTAACCTGATTTGATCACTTAATGCTATGATTAATTAGCAAGTTGGACATCCTCAGACAATATTAATTGCTCCCTGGTGTAATAATTTCATCAGAAATACAACTATCTTTGCTAATCATATCTACACCTTTTGTAAGCCACACCTCACAAGCATGTCGACTACGTCCTCAAATGTTGATCACACTGTTATCTCGGCAAAACCCAAGCGTATCTTCACCTTTTTCAATTTTGGAGGGGTGCAAAGGGTACCACACTGTTCTCTGCAGACCCATGGTTAGCAAATAACCAAGATCCTAAATGTACCTCCTTGTGGTGCACCCTGGAAACAGAAATTCAGCTGCTCTTGATATCTTTCTGGCCAACACTTTTAGGCTCGTGTCCATGGATGCTTAGGCTGTAGACGGAATGAGAATTGCTTGCAAAGAGACAAGCAATATCTCTGAAACCTCTTGCCAACACACCCAGCAGCATTGTCGGCACACAGTGACGTAAAGCATCTGTGCATCTTGTCTCAGTCAGTCAAAAAGCTGAAATACTGGAGTGGTGGCTAATGTCAATGTCCCGATATGGGTAGACCTTGCTAAGATATGGTGATCCTAAGAGTACAAATTGTGTCTGGAAAAGGCAAATACGCTAGAGGGCAGCGTTGTGTATGTGAAATGATATAGTGGAAACAAAGCTACAATTGTCCAGCACAAGAGCAACTGGCAGAAGTGCTGTTCAGAACACATAGAAGCCCATATGTTAAATGAGCCTGAGCCCAACTCTACTGTCAAGTTTTTCCTATACTGGAATCTTACTCGCGAAGACAAAAGATTCAGTACCTGATGGGCACAGGCATAACACGTCTAAGGAGATATGTTCTGTCCAGCTCAAGAATGAACTTCTAGTCCCTGGTGCTCCTAAATATGTGTATAGACTTAGACTTGGACGAGGGGTTCATAACTTTAATGAATGATACCTCGCCTAAGAAAGGGAACGAGCCCGGACTCAACTCTTCTGTTGAGTTCTTCCTAAACCAGAACCAGGCTCATGGATGAGAAAAGGTTCAGTACCCGGTGGGCACAATATGTCTAATTATACGAGACAAGTTAACCGGCTGCAGAACACCTTGTGCAAGATAAACATGAAGGACAAACCATCTCGGCGCAGAGTCAATACACATTTGTTGCCTGGCAGCAGATAGGAAGGCTGTCACAGGCTAGGGTAGCCAACCCAAATGTAAAAACAAGCCAAAATCAGCTGTGCTGGGCCTACATGGTGTATAACAGTGGCACAACGTAACTATTCTCCCGGCAGAAATCACAGTATCATCATGTTGATTATTAAGGAGCGAACGCAAGACCAAAAAAATTACTGTGAAAATCTATTCTGAACACCGAAGCAAGCTGCTGTTTCTAACCGTCTCTCACAATCATGTGTTCAGTCTTACATCATTTCCCGCCAGATACATGTAGTAACAATGAAGTTAGGCTTTATTGTTTATATACATCGCCAGTCAACTCACACTTGCCGTAGGCATGGATATTTTCATGTGTTAATTGTTCAGGTATCATCACAGGGTGTCTGCAACTGAGTCGATTAAAGAAGGGGAGGGAATAAATATCAACATGTTCAGACCTGATATCGCCATTACTGATACACAGTGTGTTGTTTGGGCCTAAAAGGGGAGCAAAGAATGGAAACACTGTTTATCATAAACACTGCGTCAGGGAGATCCCCTACTTTCCCCTGCTTTAATCTGAATTTTATGAAAAATATTTAAGCAATGATATAAGGGTTACATAGAAACAGAAGAAGTATGCAACAATGATATAAGTGTTATATAGAACAAAGGACTGTATAAGTGATGACGACTCTTGTTCCATGACTAGAATAAGGAAACTTGGTTTGAAATGTGGTGTCGAAAGGTGTGGTTTTGTGGACATGGAAGAATGATGGTCAATCAACGGTGCACTGGGACAGCCAGTCAACATATAATGGCGGATACACTCAAGGAGAGATCTGAGCTCCTATGGACTTGTCTGGAGTGCAGTGACGATGATCCAACGACTAACTAACTAGTATGCAAAATGGTATAAGTGTTACATTGCCAAACGTTGAAAATGAAGGTTACACTATAAGGGACTACCTGGGTGACAATGATAAACTGACCATTATTTATGGAAAACCAATTGAATAGTGAATTTCCAACCATCTCTTATTAATTTCCAATAGTCAATCACAAATAATGATGACAGCAACATTAGTTATGTGTTGTAATAAATCTAGAAGTCATCAGTCCTAATATTTATATATAGTGCATGCAGGAGCCATCTAAATGGATATCATAGACATCTACCGGGAGAGGGGGGAAGACACTGAATACTGATGGTCCATATTTGAGTGTGGGAGAAAAGAGTATACAGAATGACAGCTATATTGTAACAGATGATAATCATTTATGATATTATTGTTTTTACTCATACAATAAGGAGTATGAATTTATCTCTGCTATTTCCTGTGCCAGATGGTTGAGTTTTACTATCAGCTTCCGGCCTCTGTTTGAGGTTTTCTACAATCTATGGGCATTATTATTCATTATATTTTAATAATACTCACGTGGGAGAGACAGGTAATGGAGTTCTACTAGAAAAAAACTGACACACTATCACTGTCGGGTGCCTACATGAATTAATATAGTATACACAACAAAACGCAGAATAAATATAATCATACAAATGACAATACACAGGATATAATCGACATTTCGGACCAAAAGGCTTTTTTCAAGATACGCACATAACACACAAACATAAAAATACCACAAGTAGAAATGAATACACCACAACAAGCGTGTCCGCGTGAAATATGGTAGTGAGATACTGGATGGTTACGAACAGGAAGTACACAAAGACAATAATATAGGTAGAATGAGAGGAACAAAACGATGACGTAAATCACGGCACACAATGAATAAAGACAAAGACCAATCCGACCGAGAACTAAGCAAAAGAGTGGTAGAAATTGAGTCCAAACGGCTTGATCTTGATGGTACCCAACTCAAAAATGAGACGATTTTCTAGGGCGTACCTAGATCTATCATGGTGCAGGATCTGATGGCAGTGGCCTGAATGTCAAGGACACCACGGTGGCTATCGCCGTTGAAGTGAATGGCCACAGGAGTGGGGGTTCTGTGTAAATATATCATTATATATTTTTATTCTATACAACTGTTCAATTAATAATCTGTGGGGCCTTGCTTCCTGTAGATTTTCGAGCGGTTTTCATAGTACGCGCCATTTTTCTGTGGTTTAATTTTTGTTAAGTATCGAAAGTACTAAATAGTAGACCTAGTAGTAGTAGTAGTAGTTTGTTTGTTTTTCGTTCACTCCATTGTAACCATCACGGATATCCGTGCGATTTGCGCCGGGAGCGTGATTACGTTGTGCCACCGTTATGCGCCTTGTAGGCCTAGCACATCCGATTTCGGCATGCCTTGACAATTCGGGTGGGCTACCCTTAGCCTGTGACAGCCTCTATATCTGTCTCCAGGCACACGTAGTGGAGACTCTTCGCCCAGACGATTTTTTGCTCTCGTCTGACTCGAACGAGGTGTTCCACTCTCTATGAACTTGCCTCGTGTAATTGGACGTGCTGTGCCTGTGCCCATTGGGTACTGAACCGTTTCTCATCCGTGAGCCTGGTTCCTTAAGGGGAAGAACTCAACAGAGGAGTTGGACCCTGGCTCTTCTGCCCTCTTAGCCGAGGTGTCATTCACCGACATCGTGTACACCTTGTCCAAGTTCGAGTCTCACACCACGCGTTTGAGAGCAAGGCGTTCTCGAGCTGAGCTTCCTTGTCCCAATAGCGCCTGAGCCCATCAGGTACTGAACCCTTTCTCTCTTCAAGTGTATTTCCGGTGTAGGAAAACCTGACAGTAGAGTTGGGCCAGGGCTAAATCGTTGTCCCTTTTGTACCTGAGCCCATCGAGTACGGAACCCTTTCTCTTTGCGAGCATATTTCCGGTTTAGGAAGGCTCGACATTAGAGTTGGATTAGGTCTTCTTGCTTTACCAAACGCCAATGAATGGGTCTGGTTCTCTGCCTGTAAGGAACACAGGTAACTAGAAGCTCGTCTCGAGCTGACGGAGCTTGTAGTTCCCCTCTCCTAGGAACTTTTCATTTTCTATTTGCAGTTCGCGCTGCCTTCTAGCGCTGTTCTGCCCTTTCATTGTTTCATTGTACTCGGTATGAAATATATTTGTCTCTCGCCATGCATCTACCTTTACGTGCATTTTACATTGGCCGCCCCTCCAATGTTTGGACTGGACTGACTAGCTTCACTGTATGTCGACAGTATGGGATCACTGTATGGGATCTTGGTTATCTGCTAACCCTGGGTCCGCCTAGAGCAATGCGTTCCCTTTGCACCCCAGTAGTAGTAGTAAAGCAGACTAGTTTCAGTTTTATCAGGCTACGACTACGTCAACGTGAAAATGAAACATCGGCATCCACATCGGGTTCGTTGTGTTGTTGCATAGCGCGAAATGTGTTCAGGGAAAATGCCAACTTATTTCCGATATGAAAGTAAAACAGTATTTATTAAACGTCTGACTTACATAATTTTAAATTCCTGAACAAAACAGAAGGAATAGTTTGAAACGTTCACACTTCCTTCTCCAATTTACTTTTAGGTCTACAATCCATTCTGACTTCTGCTACAAGTTTATCGAGACATGATGGATTACTTTGTACTTGTGTTACCAAAAAATGTGATTCTTGACTAGAAGTCGATACCACTGGGGGCATTTCCCTATATACACTGTACTCTGCCGTTCCGTCAGCCACCTAAACGTGTATAGGGGCCTAAGCTCAGTTTCCCAGTCATTTGCTGATTATCGTTCTTCTTATCTTTCCGGAGAGTGAGCACTTTCTCCCATCTCCTCTAGTGACCCCCATTTCTACTTTCTACCAATCTCTGAATATGTAGGCCTGCATTTTTACATCCATTGGTGGGACATAGTACTAGACTACGAGGTCTTGGAAAAATCAACCTCAATAAGCATCTACACATTACTTATGAAGGCCCAAGCACGCTGGGCAGGTCATCTTGTGTGTATGGAGGACTCGCGTCTGTCTTCTTCTTCTGCGTTCGTTCTCAAACTCCTGCAGATTAGCAGGATGTAGTCCGGAGAACGGAATGCGTCGTGTCATGGTTTACAGCATTGCTGCGATATCTGCGCCTTTCGGCCTGATACATCCGACTTCAGCATGGCTTTGGGTCACTGACCATATATGGGATGGGACAGCCAACTCCATCCCATAACCTCCTTAGTCGCCTTTTACGACATGCGTGGAAGGTAAACATTGTTTCTATTCTTTGCTCCCCTTTCGGGCCCCGGCAACACACGGGCGACTCGCGTCTGTCAAAACAAATATATTTTGAAGCACTCAAGACAGAAATTCGAAAAACTGAGTCACAGAAAAAGCGATTCAAAGACACGCTCAAGTCATCAGTGAAACATCTTAAAATTGACTTGGGCTCTTGGGATAGCCTCGTTCAGGATAGAACAGCATGGCGTTACAGCCTTAAACGGGAGCACTAGCGGCGGAAGAGAACAGGCAAGATACTTCAAGACAGAAGCGGGCACGCAGAAAAGAAAACACATCTCAACGTCCCATAGACACCTTCTACAGTTGTCAATTCTGTATAAGAACATTTTGTGCGCGCATTGGATTTGTTAGTCATTTAAAAACGCACTATTAACTTTATTTTTTTTTTATTACTTATTGTTATTATTATTATTATGGTTGAGTTTTTGGTCATCGTCGATTACAACGGACGAACATCATCATCAGGCCTACATTGTCTCGTTCGACCCCCTCCTCGTCTCTCATAGGGTATCCATGACTGCTCTAATCAATTAAATCATGTCTCTTCTTATCTCGGTGCCAAAAAATGTGAATGCAGTTTTGGTTATATGAATAAACTGAATAAACACCATTACTGCTCAACCAAAAGACCAAGATGGAGGTCAAGAGACAGATGATAAACAGTATTTTTATGCATACACTGCTATCAATGCCAGACATATGCGCTGACAGCAGCCCAGCATAGAAAATCTGCATGTGAGCATGTGAGATGAAATGCTTGAGTAAAGCCGCAAGAGTGACCAAACTAGACAAAATGAGAAATTATGAAATCAGGCGAAGAATCGTGTAAGACTTCTTCTTCTGCGTTCGTTCTCAAACTCCTGCAGATTAGCAGGATGTAGTCCGGAGAACGGAATGTGTTGTGTCATGGTTTATAGCATCGCTGCGTATCTGCGCCTTTCGGCCTGACACATCCTACTGTAGCATGGCTTTGGGTCACTGACCTTATATGGGATGGTACAGCCAACTCCAAACCATAACCTCCTTAGTCGCCTCTTACGACATGCATGGAAGGTAAACAGTGTTGCTATTCTTTGCTCCACTTTTGGGCCCCGGCAACACACGGGCGGTGTAAGACCATGCACATAACACGTCGAGAAACAACAAATAAAATAGTTTGGAACTCTTATGAGAATAAACCATAACCAACTACTAACAAAACTTACAAAATAAGAAGATTCGGATACAAAGGCAGATCTAGAACAATTTGGGTAAATAACATCAAGACATCACTGAATAAATTCAGATTCAATGCAACGAAGGCGACACATCTGGGCTTGGATACAAAACTAGATTTATCAATCACCATCCCTGCCCTTAACGACAAGTGTGGATATTCTGACCACCATCCACTTGTGGATATACAATAGAATAAACTGGGAAATACGTAACGTGAATAATTATTCGAAACTGCCTATCAGACGTTTAATGGTCTCAGTCTTGTTTGTTAATATTTGTCACTTTGCAGTTATTTCTCGAAGGTTTCTAATAATAATAATACTATCTTTTATCGAAAGATACAATTAACAAAGAAGTCGGCCTACATCTTATGAAGTAGGCCTAAACTTCACTCAATCAAGGACATTAGTACATTTTGGTGAGGACCTATGCCTATATCATTGCTTGTTACCATCAAAAATAATGGCCGAATCACAACTTTCCTTTTCTTGTATGTTCAGAAGAAGCAGATTATGCAGTTTTAAGAGAACTGGGAGGTTAAAGAGTGACTATAACTTTCACAGAAGCTATACAGTGAGTGTAACTTTCAGAGAAGCTATAGAGTGACTAACATTCAGAGAGGATATAAAGTGACAGCAATTTTTAGAGAAGATAGGCCAGAAAGTGACAGCAACTTTCAGCGAAGAAATGCTACAGTGACAGAAACTTTCAGATAAGTGAGAGGCTACAAAGTGATAGCAACTTTCAGAGAAGAGAGGCTAGAAAGTGACAGCAACTTTCAGAGAGACTATAGTGATATAAACTTTTAGAGAGGCTATAGAATGACATAAACTTTCAGAGGCTATAGAGTGACATAAACTTTCAGAGGCTATAGAGCAGGCGTCGGGAACCTATTTGTCTGAGAGAGCCATGGACACCACGCATTTTGAACAGTAATTCTGTGAGAGCCATAAATTATGTTTAAAACTAAAAATTCAAGTAAATATGTGCATTTTGTGTAATTGTAATGAATGCAGGGTTGCTATTTTTCTGTATTTTAGGTCAGCGGAGTTTATCACCTATACTACTTCTGATGCTGAAATGCAGTAGACTTTAGCTCATTTGTAGAATGAAATATTGATATGCAATTAACATGTAGATCAAAGGAGTCTAAAGAAACATTTTTTATAAACGAACATTTGTCTGCGAGTCAGATGCAGCCATCAATAGAGCCACATCTGGTTCGCGAGCCATGGGTTCCCGACCCCTGCTATAGAGTGACAGAAACTTTCAGAGGCTATAGAGTGACTGTAACTTTCAGAGAAAAGGGGATATAAAGTGACATCAACTTTCAGAAAAGAAAGGCTACAGTGACAGCAACTTTCAGAGAACTTAGAGGCGACAGGATGATAGCAACTTTCAGATAGGCTACAGAGTGAGAACAACTTTCAGAGAGGCTACAGAGTGACAGCAACTTTCAGAGATGAAAGGCTACAGTGACCGAAACTTTCAGAGAACTGCGAGGCTATAGAGGGACCGAAACGTTATAGATAACTCACATATTAGAAAAGCTATTTAAACTAAGAAAGATAATTCGGCTATGTGATATTACGTCGTACTAAATTTTAGATGAGTTGTCGTTAAGGGGAAAACGCTACAGGGATACATTGTTGAATACATCATCAACAATAGATAATAATTGTAATAAAATTGTATTCCAACATGTATTAACATGGCGCTGGCGGTTACACATTCCAGACATTGCGTACACTAAGTGATGATATTTTCGTATTAACAGACAATCCGGAATAAGGCGAGTGTACAAATTCAAATGGACGCTGAAGACCTCAAAATTGTACACATGATTGCTTACCTGGGCTAGTTTTATGGAGAATGTGTCTTAATCCAACCCCTCTCTCGGCCGTGTTGATTAGATCAAAGTGAAAAGAACGCAGATACTCTTGGAAATAGCAGAACTGTATGATAGAATATCGTTTAATACACAACTAACTGCCTTAGGGTCTCCTCTCTGATTTTTAAGTAGGGATTTATTCTCTTGTTCTGAAGCATTCCACTCCCGTGCTAACCCACTAGGCAGTAGGATTTTTCTGTAGGAGTTGACTTCCTTACCCTAAGGTACTCACTTGCTAACCTGTAATACAGCGGTTGAATAAATAAATAAATCTCGAAGTATATGCTTGGTACTCTGTGCTGCCTTTTCACATGTACACATGGCCGTGTTGCCAATATTGAACTTTGTATACATGTGACTGCAGAGTCGGTTGTGTCCTGTTCTGAGACGTAGAATTACAACTTGTTCTGATCTGTTCATAATGTGATAGTCATCTTGTGTTGGTGTTTGTGGCTTTCTTATTGACTTTATCATCTGTTTCTTATGGTAGGTATTTGATACATCTGGTTGGTCTTCGATAGCGCCTTCCTTAGCCAGTTGTTTTGCTTTTTTACTTCCGTTTTTTTTATTCCACAGTGTATGTTGTTCCAACAGTTCTTGTAATCTCTTCATTCCTAACATGATCTCTTCTTGTTCTGTTTGCTGCTTTTCTTAGATATCTCATTTCAGACGTATGAAAACTTTCTCTCCTGTTCTTAGTTGGTGTCCATGTCTGACATTGATAACAGAATGTTGAATCCCCAACTCTCCCTCTACCCAAAAGAACAAAATACGTATTCCCGCCTAATCCCTAACACGTAATCATCTACTCGCATTCCGCCGACAGTAGTCATAAATATAAATAATACAAGGAAGTGCCCACTGTCTGTTACAACTATTTTCCCGTACAAGCTATCTCCCCTTACATTGGCTTATATTTTGCTAGCTATTTCGTGAACATCACCTGTGTCCGTTATAGTTTGGTTAAATTAGTGGAGCCCGCTTTCTAGGAAAGTTCCATCATTTTTCTTTAATACTAAATCCTCGATGCTTCTATATTTTCTTCTTCTTCATCGTTCATTCTCAAATTCCCTCTGGATCCTTCTTGTAGTAAGATAATTATCAAACTAGATTTCCAGCAGGATGTAGTTTAGAAAATGGAAATGCGTTGTATCGCCGTTATATATTTGCTTATGGCCCGACATACCCATCTTAGGTGGGGATGCTTCTATATTATATTATTCATCTTTTATAAAGAGGAACAGGTGGTTACCCCTTATGGAAAATTTCTTGTACCAATAGTCATGTTTTGACTTCCAAAGAGTGGCGGTTCTAACTCCCAAACCCATGTACAATAGCTACGGGCTTGCTGCTATGCGACAAATTATAAATCAAGATATATATTATAATACGTCGCTATCTATTGGACGTTGCCCTATATATATTATAATACATCGCTATCTATTGGACGTCTCTCTATCTGTAATATGCTCTTTCTGAGCAAATCTTGAAGGGTACAATTAAAGGTAGAAGACAAAAACAATCTTGCAGGGTACAATAAAAGGTAGAAAACAAAAACAATCTTGCAGGGTGCAGTTAAAGGTATGAGACAAAAACAATCTTGCAGGGTGCAAAGGGAACGCATTGCTCTAGGCGGACCCAGGGTTGGCAGATAACCAAGATCCCAAATGTACCTCCACGCGGTGCACCCTGGAAACAGAAATACAGCAGCTCGAGCTGATTCTGGCCAAATCATTTGGGGATCGTGTCCAAGAATGTGGAGGTAGCAGATGGAAAGAGATTTGACTGCACTAGAGACAGACAATATCTCCGACACCACCAGCATCACCACATATAGTGACACTGTCGACATACAGTGAAGCTAGTCAGTCCAGTCCGAACATTGGAGGGGCGGCCAATGTAAAATGCACGTAAAGGTAGATGCATGGCGAGAGACAAATAGATTTCATACCGAGTACAATGAAACAATGAAAGGGCATAACAGCGCTAGAGGGCAGCGTGAACTGCAAATAGAAAGTGAAAAGTCCCTAGGAAAGGGGAATTACAAGCTCCGTCAGCTCGAGACGAGCTTCTAGTTACCTGTGTTCCTTACAGGCAGAGACCCAGACCCATTCATTGGCGTTTGGTAAAGCAAAAAGACCTAATCCAACTCTAATGTCTAGCCTTCCTAAACCGGAAATATACTCGCGAAGAGAAAGGTTTCTGTACCCGATGGGCTTAGGCAAGAAAGGGACAACGATGGTAGTCTTGGCCCAACTCTACTGTCAAGGTTTCCTATACCGGAAGTACACTTGCATAGAGAAAGGGTTCCGTACCCGATGGGCTAGGCACAAAAGGGACAACGATTTAGCCCTGGCCCAACTCTACTGTCAGGTTTTCCTACACCGGAAATACACTTGAAGAGAGAAAGGGTTCAGTACCTGATGAGCTCAGGCGCTATTGGGACAAGGACGATCAGCTCGAGAACGCCTTGCTCTCAAACGCGTGGTGTGAGACTCGAACTTGGACAAGGGGTACACGATGTCGGTGAATGACACCTCGGCTAAGAGGGCGAAAGAGCCAGGGTCCAACTCCTCTGTTGAGTTCTTCCCCTAAGGAACCAGTCTCACGGATGAGAAACGGTTCAGTACCCAATGGGCACAGGCACAGCACGCCCAATTACACGACGCAAGTTCATAGACAGTGGAACACCTCGTGCGAATCAGACGAGAGCAAAAATCGTCTGGGCGAAGAGTCGCCACTACGCGTGCCTGGAGACAGATATAGAATTGTCAAGGCATGCCGAAATCGGATGTGCTAGGCCTACAAGGCGCATAACGGTGGCACAGCGTAATCACGCTCCCGGCGGAAATCGCACGGATATCCGTGATGGTTACAATGGAGCGAACGCAAAACAAACAAACATTCTTGCAGGGTACAATTAATGGTAGAAGACAAAAAACAAAACAAAAACAATCTTGCTGGGTACATTTAAAGTTAGAAGAATCATAGTAATCTATATAAAAATATTAGAAGACAACACCATAAACTGGGTCGGTCAAGATATTTTCACTCATCGGCATCCTTGAAAATAGAAATCGCTGGCGGATTCTGTGTTAATGCATTCAATGTAACGTAATACCCTTTCGACTCTGACGTGTTATGTATTCATAAATATATGGATATATATGGATATATATATATATATATATTCTATAGATGTAATAATATTTGCGATAGTTGTAAATGAACCTAGACTATACATAATAGAAGAATAAAGAGCCAGCTCAACAAAATCACAATAATAAACAAACCATTATGAAGAGCCGTTAAGTAGTTTTTCTTAATGGAGATCGCTTGTTTGCAAAACTGCATCACTAAATCAATTACACTTAACTGGGAAGACATAAATAATCGATTGTAAGATAACACTTGTACACTCATTACAAGAAAACGATATTTCTAGAATTGGAGTTAACACTCTTGAACAGATGAAATCGACCAGATCTTTAAAAGACTTTCAGAACTAAATTCTATTACACGGAGGTAGTGGTGATTGGATTACCAGAACCGCGATCTTCGCAATTTTTTAAAATATTTGTATGTTTACTTATCCGATCCCCGGAGTTGCGAGCTTTCACTCTTTCTTCCCAATGCGAGATGTTGTAAGTCCATGTCTTCTTCGGTTGTGTTGTGGCTGTATGAAGGCTGTTAGTGATGGAGGTGTTTGGTGGTTTATAGTTGTAAAGCTATCATACAACGAAATTGAACCAACGTCTGTCGACGGTTGAAAGGAGCATATCTCACCAGGACCGTTAATATGATTACGTTATCTCACCAGGGCCGTAAATATTGTAATGTTATCTCACAGGTCCGTAGATATGTTTAATTAGGGAGTTTTACCTAAAAAACATTTTAAAATATCTTTGGTCTAATTTCGAGTGTAAATTTCACTAATTGGCGGAAAACTTGAAGACCTTTTTTGAATAAGGCTAGGAGGGTGTTTTACCGACATTTTTGTTGAGTTCCTGGTACTAAAAGTCATGTACAGATTTGCTACGGTGGGGGTGGGACCCCACAACTTTCTACGGTCCTATATCTTACCATACTAGGTGTACATTTTACTTAACCAACTTTCAGAACTGATTCTTAGAAATCGATTATTGAGAGCTCAGTTCCACGGAGAGCCCGTGTGTTTCCGGGATACAAAAAGGGGAAGGGGGAAGAGATAATATAAGCACTGTGACCTGGCATTTATGTCGCGGGAGGAGACTAAGGAGGTTTTGATTTAAAAAAAACCATGGTGAAGTCGGATGTGTCATACTGAAAACTGCAAATATTACAGCCAAGCTGTAAACTATGACGCGGCACACTACATTTTCTGGACTATATCTTGCTAATCAGTGGAAGTTTAAGAACAACGCTGAAGAGAAATTTTTGTTGGTGAACATTAATTATATATACTGGATTCTTTCGATGAATATTTGTTACTTAGAACTCGATTCTTGGGCGACGATTTGTTATTAACTTAAGAACTCGATTCTGTGACTAAGATTTATTAAGAACTCGATTACTTTATCACTATTACTTACTAGATTCGTTCTACCCGTCGGGACAAAATTTATTGGGTTGCTTGCCCGCATATGCCTCATATTGCCAATGCGATTGAAAACCCGGCTCGCCGTATGTGAACAAAAGCGAGTATGACATTCAATCCGTATTCGAGCTAAGTATATTGTTATTAATGAACTGCTTTGTTGGATTCTCTAGATTCTATGGGTAAATGCGAATGTCGCGGTTAAAAAGTGATTCTTCATCTTCGTTGACGAAAACCATTGCAAGTCCGTCAGATGCTAGTTCATTATAGCGACTCTGATCAGATTGACTATTGCGCTTGAAAACCATGTTTACTATTAGGATTTCTCTTCCAGTTTGAGCAACATTCTGAATCTTTCTTGTTTCGATATAACGCATTAACTAATACGACTCACTCTTCAATGGCTACCCGCCCATTGTGGCATTACTGGAAATGAGAGAGTTGATGTTCTGGCAAAAGCAGGAGGTAAAATAGAACAATTGAGCTATTCTATGCCATACAGTGATGCCAAAACACTAAATCGCAACCGTATACATCACATTGGAAGAAAGATGTGTATATTGAGTCGAAAACTGACCCCATACTCCAACTTCATAGACAATAACAGATCATAATCTTTCGACTTAGAACTGGCCACTGCAGGCTACAGAGTCACCTGTACCGGATCAGGGTGGCATACACAAAGGAATGTAAATGCCAAATATGCATACAAACCCCTGAACACATACTCAAAGACTGTCCAGAATACAAAGAACTGCGAGGCATGGTATGGCCACAATTGACTGAACTGAGGCAAAAACTTTGGGACA
Organism: Meghimatium bilineatum; assembly: GCA_034231615.1. Taxonomy (NCBI): domain Eukaryota; kingdom Metazoa; phylum Mollusca; class Gastropoda; order Stylommatophora; family Philomycidae; genus Meghimatium; species Meghimatium bilineatum. The sequence goes on along the minus strand of CM067322.1, from coordinate 12,901,113 downwards.
GCCGCTCTGACCTGGTGAAGATTGTGAGCGTTTACGCTGTGGTAAGCAATATATCGGTGAGACTGGCCTTAGACTGAGCGACCGCTTCTGTAACCACTTGCATGCTATCAAACACAGAACACCCACTCCTGTGGCCAATCACTTCAACGTGATGGCCACCGTGGTGTCCTTGACATTCAGGTCACTGCCATCAGATCCTGCACCACCGATGATAGATCTAGGTACGCCCTAGAAAATCGTCTCATTTTCGAGTTGGGTACCATCAAGCCATTTGGACTCAATTCTGACCACTCTTTCGCTTAGTTCTTGGTCGTATTGGTCTTTGTTACGTTATCGTTTTGTTCCTCTCGTTCCACCTGTATTATCGTCTTTGTGTACTTCCTGTTCGTATGCTTTCGGTATCTATCTAACTACCACATTTCACTTTGGTACGCATTCATTTCTACTTGTGGTTTTTTAAATGTTTGTATGTTATGTCCGTATCTTGAAAAAGGCATTTTGGACCGAAACGTCGACTTTGTCCTGTGTATTGTCATTTGTAGATTATATTCGGTGTTTTGTTTTGTTTTATGTACCATATTTACATCCGTTAGTGATAGTATGTAGTGTTTTAGTCGTCATTCAGTAGGACTTCATTACCTGTCTACGACGTGAGTATTATTTTCCATTATGTTCTACTAGCAGTACCACCTTCTATTGATTTCCATCATTTAAAGCAAATTATATGTATATATTTAAATATAATGTATTTTAGATAACTTTAACCATAGGCTGATACAGGAGTTTACCTGTTAGCACACCAATAACATTTGTATACAAAAATGTATTCTACTTTGAACAAAGTCACGACACCAATCGTTTTAGTGGATGTCGCACGAGAATTCCGTGACGTAAATGCGCTATTCATAGAGTATTCCGGAGACCTGACAGAACACGGCTATTATATTATAGATTAAGAACTCGATTATATGACGACTATTTTCTACTAAGAACTCAATACTTTGACGACTATTTTCTACTAAGAACTCAATACTTTGACGACTATTTTCTACTAAGAACTCAATACTTTGACGACTATTTTCTACTAAGAACTCAATACTTTGACGACTATTTTCTACTAAGAACTCAATACTTTGACGACTATTTTCTACTAAGAACTCAATACTTTGACGACTATTTGTTATTGAGAACTCAATACTTTGACGACTATTTGTTATTGAGAACTCAATACTTTGACGACTATTTTCTACTAAGAACTCAATACTTTGACGACTATTTTCTACTAAGAACTCAATACTTTGACGACTATTTTCTACTAAGAACTCAATACTTTGACGACTATTTTCTACTAAGAACTCAATACTTTGACGACTATTTGTTATTGAGAACTCAATACTTTGACGACTATTTGTTATTGAGAACTCAATACTTTGACGACTATTTGTTATTGAGAACTCAATACTTTGACGACTATTTTATTATTGAGAATTCATTCTTTGACAACTATTTTATTATTGAGAACTCAATTCTTTTATGACTATATGTAATTGATTATTTCTCACAGAAAACTCGATTCCTTGACGATTTCTTCTGTCCAACTGGCAATCACTTCTTATAGTCCATGTAGTGTAGAGGTGACTATCATATCTGTCTAAAATTACATGTCTCGTGTAGACAAGCTCATATATAATTTGGGGGGAGGTGGCGGGTTGCGGTATTAACATAGCTCCCCCCCCCCTTTCCTTAGGAAATCAGAACTTGACTTTTAATATTATGACTTCTAGCACCATGACTGTTAGTATCATGACTTTTAGTAATATGACTTTTAGTACTGCGACATATAGTACCACGACTTTTAGAACTTTAACTTCTAGTACTATGATTTTTAGCACTATGATTTCTAATACTATGCATTTTAGTACAATGATTTTAGTACCATGACATTTAGTACAATGATTTTTATTACTATGACTTTTAATAATATGACTTTTAGTACGCCGAATTTTAATACTATGATTTTTAGCAATATGACTTTTTTACTGTGATTTTTAGCAATATGGCTTTTAGTACTATGACTTTTAGTACTATGACTTTTAGTACTATGACTTTTAGTACTATGACTTTTAGTACTATGACTTTTAGTACTATGACTTTTAGTACTATCCTTTTCAGTACTATGTATTTTAATACTGTGACTTTTAATATTACGATATTTAGTACTATCAATTTAGTACAATAATTTTGTAGTGAGAATAAAGAATAGTAACCCTCCCTTCTTTTTTAACGGTTTTCCCAAAAAAGTCGCCAGAAAAGAAAGGAACCATATGAAAATGAGCGAATGACATGTTTTTAACCCCGCGATCACCCTGCTGAAAACGTATCAGTGCACTGTCAATCATTTCTTATAATTCATTTTGTGTGACGTTTGTCATCGCGGTACTTCATATGTTGGAATATATCATAGATTAGGTACCGACTAAGACGGATGTGTTGGGTCATCCATTGACGTAATTACAATAGCGACATAACGAATTTCCATTCTTTGGACTACATCATGTTAGAGATCGAGTATGGATAATGCCATGCTACCAGAGAGATCCAGTGGGAGTTTGAGAATGTGTCCTGCTACAAGAGAGATCCAGCGGGAGTTTGAGAATGTGTCCTGCTACAAGAGATATCTAGCGGGGAGTTTGAGAATGTGTCCTGCTACAAGAGAGATCCAGCGGGAGTTTGAGAATGTGTCCTGCTACAAGAGAGATCCAGCGGGAGTTTGAGAATGTGTCCTGCTACAAGAGAGATCCAGCGGGAGTTTGAGAATGTGTCCAGCTACAAGAGAGATCCAGCGGGAGTTTGAGAATGTGTCCTGCTACAAGAGAGATCTAGCGGGAGTTTGAGAATGTGTCCTGCTACAATAGAGATCCAGCGGGAGTTTGAGAATGTGTCCAGCTACAAGAGAGATCCAGCGGGAGTTTGAGAATGTGTCCTGCTACAAGAGAGATCTAGCGGGAGTTTGAGAATGTGTCCTGCTACAAGAGAGATCTAGCGGGAGTTTGAGAATGTGTCCTGCTACAAGAGAGATCTAGCGGGAGTTTAAGAATGTGTCCTGCTACAAGAGAGATCTAGCGGGAGTTTGAGAATGTGTCCTGCTACAAGAGAGATCCAGCGGGAGTTTGAGAATGTGTCCTGCTACAAGAGAGATCCAGCGGGAGTTTGAGAATGTGTCCTGCTACAAGAGATATCTAGCGGGAGTTTGAGAATGTGTCCTGCTACAAGAGATATCTAGCGGGAGTTTGAGAATGTGTCCTGCTACAAGAGAGATCCAGCGGGAGTTTGAGAATGTGTCCTGCTACAAGAGAGATCCAGCTGGAGTTTGAGAATGTGAGTAGTATATAGCCAGCATAAGAGCCCCCGGATATGACATGATATGACATGATATGCCATGATATGACATGATATGCCATGATAAGTAATATAGCCCATATAACAAAATACTCCGGATAAGGGTGATAAGCAGAGGTCGTGCAGGTCGTGCAGAGGTCGTGCCGGTCGTGCAGAGGTCGTGCAGGGCGTGCAAAGGTCGTGTCATGTTACATAACCGGATAATACACTTGACACGAGTGTGCTTTTTTATAGTCCATATAACATTATACTCGGCCTGGAGAGATCGTGTAAATGGGCGTCATGTTACGTCATTTTACATAACCGGACAATACTTAACTCATATAACAATATACTGGATACGGAGTGATCGTGCAAAGGTGGCACCATGCCCCCGTGCTGTTACATAACGGGCTTTAATATAGCCCATATAACAATAAACGTGTCATACAAAAGTCGGGTAAAGGTTGTCACCTGGTACTTATCCGGCTAATATATACCTTATATAATAATGAGATGTGAATGTGTCGAGTGTGCGGCTGAATGTACTGAGTGTGCCCGCACATCCCATATGACGGAAATCGAAACCGGCCGAACCGACCGGCGGCGGAGTATGGCCCGGCGCGATACCCACTCGCGGTGGCCGAATCCGGGGAAATTGTGTATCTAATGATGCGAATGTGTGTGGGGTGGGTCTGTTATTTGGTAGTGGAATTTTCCTTTTATTTGTTTTGGTGATACAAGGAGCTGGGCTCGTGATAAAGAAAAAAATTTCCACTGCGACTTCCAGTGAATGAGGTCTGAAAAACCCCACCTTCTCCCACTTGTTTCGGTGGGGTTGGGTTTGGTGAGTATTAACATGTTATGCCCTTATTTGTTTAGTGGCTATTTTGTGGTTTTTCCACTGAAATTTATTTATGGTTCTATCTTTTTATATAAAACGAACCAATTTTAAACCAAATGTGAAAGAGCATGCAAAGTTCAGATCATAAAACTGCCAGATGCAATATAATTACACGCGCGGAAACTAGCCAGAACAGTGTAATTAACACATGGTCGTGTATGGGGTGTTGTGGAGATGGCAATAAAAATAAGGCATGGATGCTGTAAGAGTGGTTAAAGGCCCGTGTATGTGAGTGGGTGCTTGGTAGTGACAGTTTTTCTTTAGTTGTTATGCTGATACAATGAGCTGGATTCGTGATAAAGATAATTTCCACTGAACCTTCCAGTGAATGAGGTCTACATAGCCCCATCTCTCCCCCTTGTGTCGGTGGCGCTGCGTTTGGTGAGTATTAACATGTTATGACCTTATTTGTTTAGTGGCTATTTTGTGGTTTTTCCACTGAAATTTATTTATGGTACTATCTTTTTATATAAAACGACCCAATTTTAAACCACATGTGAAAGAGCACGCAAAGTTCAGATCATAAAACTGCCAGATGCAATATAATTACACTCGCGGAAACTAGCCAGAACAGTGTAATTAACACATGGTCGTGTCTGGGGTGTTGTGGCGATGGTAATAAAAACAAGGTATGGATGCTGTAAGAGCGGTTAAAGGCACGTGTATGTGAGTGGGTGCTTGGTAGTGGCAGTTTTTCTTTAGCTGTTAGGCTGACACAATGAGCGGGGCTCGTGATAGAGAAAATTTCCACTGCACCTTCCAGCGAATGAGATCGGCATAACCCTACCTCCCCCCACTTGTGTCTATGGGGTTGAGTTTGCTGCGTATTAACATGTTATAACTGTATCTGATTAGTGGGTATGTTGTGGTTTTTCTACTGAAATTTATTTATGACACTATCTTTTATATAAAACGACCCAATTTTAAACCACATGTGAAAGATCACGCAAAGTTCAGATTGTAAAACTGCCAAATGCAATATAATTACAGTCACGATAAAGAACATTTCCACTGCCACTTCCAGTGAATGAGGTTAGCATAACCACACCTTCCCCCACTTATGCCGGTGGGGGTGATTTTGCTGGGTATTAACATTAACATGACCTTATTTTGTTTAGTGGGTATGTTTGGGATTTCCGCTTACATTCAAGTGGTTCTCAAATTGTAAAATACTGACCATAACAATGTAAACCCCCCGAGACATATAGACAACACAAAAACGAATATTCTGCAAACATACTTCTGTACCTTTGGCCAACGGTTCTCATTATTTTATACTTATATTCAAGTGGTTCTCAAATTGTAAAATATTGACCATGAAAATGTAAAACTCGTAACATATTGACACCACAAAAGAAAATATTCTGCAAACATTATTATGTGCCTTTGGCCAATAGTTCTCATTATTTTATGGTTATGTTCTCACATTGGCCAATCCTGACCATACTAATGTAAAACCCATGCCATATATACACCACAAAAGCTAATATTCTCCAAACAGTCTTCTCTCAGGCCCCGCTTCACCCATGGTCGCTTGATGGTCTTTGTATGCTCTTCAACTATGTTATACCATATTATCATTATGGTCTCACTAACTTCTAACAGGGTCTACTTTGGTCCAATATATTCTTAGTATATTTACGCTAGAGTCTTAAACTAGGTTCTCATGTGCAGCTTCAATTATGTTCTCTCTGTGTTTTGAGTTATTTTTCTCTACTAAAAGGGTTCTTATTAACATATTTCATTAGCGCAAACGGCGTGTTTATCAGATGTCGAAATTAACAAGTCACACGAAAACACATTTCAGCCCTTTCTCACTAACAACATAGTACATTTGAGAAGTTTTATTTGTGTAAACTTAACATTTATTGGTGTTTTTTCACAACTAGATAAGCCCCTTATACGGATTTTCGATGTTTTATTAGTTGTCTAAATTGTCATACGAAAATACATTTCAGTATTTTTGCAGTAACAACATGACAAATTTTATCGTGTTTGTATTTGTGTGACTGTACCATGTACCATTTTCCACAATTAACCAATCTGCTTTTAGTGATTTTCATTATGTTTTATCATTTGTCTAAATTATCATACCACACGAAACATATTTCAGTACTTTTACACAAACATTATAACACATTTTTTTAATTTGTGTAAGTACATCATTTACAATTTTTTCACAAGTAACCAACCCACTTTTACTATGTTATCATACTAAAAGAACCCATTTTTCAGTACGTTGCCACTAATAACATAACACATTTTGCCATGTTTTTATTTGTGGCCTTCGGCATTTATCAATTTTAGTGATGTTCGTTATGTTTTATCAGTAGTTATCTAAATTAGATACCATACAAACCCATATTTCAGTGCTTTTGCACAAACATCATAACACATTTACCATGTTTTATTTATTCGCTTTCAACAGTTATTACTATTTTTGCAATTACACAAGCCGAATTGGGTGATTTTCGTTATGTTTTATCAGATGTCTAAGTTATGATACCATACGAAGCTATTTTTCAGTACGTTGCCATTAACAACATAACAACTTTTGACATGTTTTTATCTGTTGGATAATCACTTATCACTTTTTCACAACTAGGCAAGTTGGTGGTAGCTTTCAGTGTGATCAGACAGTATTTATCTCTTTTCAATACTTACAGTTGCGCATTTCACGACATTTAGATACAAAACACGGTTCCATTTTTTAAATTTGTGTAAGTACATCATTTAAATTTTTTTTTCACAAGTAACCAACCCAATTTTACTATGTTATCATACCAAAAGAAACCATTTTCAGTACGCGGCCACTAACAATATAACACATTTTAGCATGTTTTTATTTGTGGGCCTGCGGTATTTATCAATTTTAGTGATGTTCGTTATGTTTTATCAGTATTTATCTAAATTAGATACCATACAAACCCATATTTCAGTATTTTTGCACAAACATGATAACACATTTACCCTGTTTTATTTATTCGCTTTCAACAGTTATTACTATTTTTGCAATTACACAAGCCGAATTGAGTGATTTTCGTTATGTTTTATCAGATGTCTAAGTTATGATACCATACGAAGCTATTTTTCAGTACGTTGCCATTAACAACATAACAACTTTTGACATGTTTTTATCTGTTGGATAATCACTTATCACTTTTTCACAACTAGGCAAGTTGGTGGTAGCTTTCAGTGTGATCAGACAGTATTTATCTCTTTTCAATACTTACAGTTGCGCATTTCACGACATTTAGATACAAAACACGGTTCCATTTTTTAAATTTGTGTAAGTACATCATTTAAATTTTTTTTTCACAAGTAACCAACCCAATTTTACTATGTTATCATACCAAAAGAAACCATTTTCAGTACGCGGCCACTAACAATATAACACATTTTAGCATGTTTTTATTTGTGGGCCTGCGGTATTTATCAATTTTAGTGATGTTCGTTATGTTTTATCAGTATTTATCTAAATTAGATACCATACAAACCCATATTTCAGTATTTTTGCACAAACATGATAACACATTTACCCTGTTTTATTTATTCGCTTTCAACAGTTATTACTATTTTTGCAATTACACAAGCCGAATTGAGTGATTTTCGTTATGTTTTATCAGATGTCTAAGTTATGATACCATACGAAGCTATTTTTCAGTACGTTGCCATTAACAACATAACAACTTTTGACATGTTTTTATCTGTTGGATAATCACTTATCACTTTTTCACAACTAGGCAAGTTGGTGGTAGCTTTCAGTGTGATCAGACAGTATTTATCTCTTTTCAATACTTACAGTTGCGCATTTCACGACATTTAGATACAAAACACGGTTCCATTTTTAAATTTGTGTAAGTACATCATTTAAATTTTTTTTTTTTTTTTTTACAAGTAACCAACCCAATTTTACTATGTTATCATACCAAAAGAAACCATTTTCAGTACGCTGCCACTAACAATATAACACATTTTAGCATGTTTTTATTTGTGGGCCGGCGGTATTTATCAATTTTAGTGATGGTCGTTATGTTTTATCAGTATTTATCTAAATTAGATACCATACAAACCCATATTTCAGTATTTTTGCACAAACATGATAACACATTTACCCTGTTTTATTTATTCGCTTTCAACAGTCATTAATATTTTTGCAATTACACAATCCGAATTGAGTGATTTTCGTTATGTTTTATCACATGTCTAAGTTATGATACCATACAAAGCTATTTTTCAGTACGTTGCCATTAACAACATAACAAACACAACGCATTTATCACTTTTGACAGCTAGACATGCTGTTTTTCGTAGTTTTCACAATGAGTAAAGTCACTATTTCACCTGTCTCTAGACTTACAAGGACAAATTACAGTGGTTTTATGTACCAACATGTTTAATATTACATATATTCAAATGACAGAAGTCATGTTTTATCACTGTTCACAACTAGGCAAACAGCATTTAACAATTGTTGGTATTACCAAAAGCATTGCGTGGTGGTTCACTAGACTTACACTGTAAATTTTCCTATTTTTATGCACCAACCGGCTTCATATTGCATATTTCCAAACGACAAAGTTCATGTTTTATCTATTTTCACAGCTAGACATGCTGTTTTTCGTAGTTTTCACAATGAGTAAAGTCACTATTTCACCTGTCTCTAGACTTACAATGACAAATTACAGTGGTTTTATGTACCAACATGTTTAATATTAGATATATTCAAATGACAGAAGTCATGTTTTATCACTTTTCACAACTAGGTAAAGACTTTTAACACATTTTGCTATAATCAAAGACATTGGATGGGGACTTTCTAGACTTACAAGGCAAATTTCCTTATTTGTATGTACCAACAAGGTTCATATTACGTATTTCCATAGGACAACCTTCGTACATTATCACTGTTCACAACTAGGCAAACGGCTTTTAACAATTGTTGGTATTACCAAAAGCATTGTGTGGTGGTTCACTAGGCTTACACTGTACATTTTCCTATTTTTATGCACCAACCGGCTTCATATTGCATATTTCCAAACGACGAAGGTCATGTTTTATCACTTTTCACAGCTAGCTAACCCGATTTAAACACTTTTCAATTGACAAACGACATGTTTTATTAGTTTTCTATATTATCAGGTTATATGAAACCACATTACAATACGTTTACACTAAAAAACATAATGCATTTAACCACTTTTCACAATTAGGCAAACCGCGTTTCGCAAATACCTTGCAATAACCCGGGTGATATCACATGACATTAGCCAAGGCCGATAGATCCTGTTGTTACCCATGACAATGACCTAGGACACTACACCCTGTTAATAGCTCATCCGGATATCACCATACTAACAAGCCATACTAATATAATATTCGTTATTAACACCAACACGACTAAAAAAACCCTGATACAGGACTATCTGGCTAGGAACAACTGACACATTTCTTACAACTAAATACCGATACAATATAAGAGGCGTTGTTGTTGGTTATTGTTTGCATATATTTCCCAGTTATAGACAAATATATACACCAAGCTAAACTCGACAATATATTTTTTTAAAAAGACAAGCACATATTAAAAAATACTGACAAATACAGAAAAGACATACACAGAAAAATTTAACAACGCAGGTTGCCTCATAATGGTTTATTGAATCATTTGAACGACATACATAGCGTAGTTAGAAAGGGGCATATGTTGGTGTCCTCATTTACTATCTATAAGAACAGCTTCAATTGGTTGTGTCGGTTGTCTAAACACTCAACCCAACGGATGGTCGTTTATAAAATATAAGTCGAAAGAAGTTCCCACAATGTTCTCCAGCTGATATTTGGTATTTGGCCGCGTATTCTGGGCAACATTCATAGGGTCAGCTTCGTTAACTTTCTGAACAAAGAGGTCAAAGTCGTGTCTATTATTTATCAGCGCTGGGTACTCTAAAACAGCCGAATTGTTAACTGAGCCGTGAAAAAATCTTGCTTCTAATGTCTCTCGATGTCGTAATATCAAATGTTTGGAAAAGTTCACTTTGAACCGCTTAGTTTGGTCAGTGAACATGGGTCTTAGAACCTCATTCCAGTCTTGTATATGAGGTATCGTTGGGGGATGAAAAAACGTGTAAGTCGCGCTGGACTTACGAACTGTGATATGTGTATGTATAGTTGACCAATTATCGATATATATTTGCTGTATGTCTAATGGTAAACCAGCTAAAAAATCGAAGTGGGGTGAGTTAGGTGCCCGTGGTGTTAGTGCTCTTATGGGGCCGTTATTGTCTGGTAGTAGTGGTTGTGGTGATAATGGAGGTACACTGTTTTCAGAGGTAGCAGACAGCGACAAGGGCGATGTAATTTCCAAAACTGCTGCTAATGAAGAGCCAGTCATATGTGGCGGTGAAACTGATAACGTTAGTGGTGTAACTGGCGCGGATGCATGACAAACACGTCCGTTCATTTGTTCTTGGTGTTTCTTTACGTGCCGCTGTAAAGACGCAATATCAGAATAGTCACGCTTACAAACAGAACAGTTATATCGACGCTTAATGTGCAAATTCTGACAATGTCTACGCAGTGTATATACGCGTTTAAACTCTTTCCCACAAGTTTCACAGGCGTAGGCTTTGCTACCCGGGGCGACCTGGTGAAGATAAAACACAAAGATGTCAATAGGACAAACACATATATTTTAGTCGATGTAACAACCAAACCATAATAAAAGCATCGTTTAATAACAATATACGCAATAATACACACTAATTATAACCACACAGAGCTAATGCAGTGACAACCGGGCATGGTGGTTTGTTCGCCACATACCGACGAGGTAAGAAGCATAAAAACTAACATACATCATATAACAAAACAAAGGTATTACATACAACCAACGTACCGGTTGAACTGAAACCATAACGGCTAATTAGACAACAACAGAGGTTAGCTTTTCGGTTATCTATTATAACTCTGTAACACACTAGAAAACACGTTGGGTGTTGGTAGTTCAAAGAACACGACTTAATGAGACTACTAAGGACTGTCACGGATATTTATTAGCCCAGGGGAACCAAATTACTATTTTCACTAACCATAATCGCATGAAAAATTCTATATGTCTATGTACCAGTGAATTCGTTTTTTTAACTAGTCATAAGCGAACTTTTATCACACCAAGCAAATTCAACCACATCCCCTCCTCTTATTACTAGTCACCTTGTATGTGTTAGTGGCTATAGTGATAAGAGGAGGGGATGTGGTTGAATTTGCTTGGTGTGATAAAAGTTCGCTTATGACTAGTTAAAATAACGAATTCACTGGTACATAGACATATAGAATTTTTCATGCGATTATGGTTAGTGAAAATAGTAATTTGGTTCCCCTGGGCTAATAAATATCCGTGACAGTCCTTAGTAGTCTCATTAAGTCGTGTTCTTTGAACTACCAACACCCAACGTGTTTTCTAGTGTGTTACAGAGTTATAATAGATAACCGAAAAGCTAACCTCTGTTGTTGTCTAATTAGCCGTTATGGTTTCAGTTCAACCGGTACGTTGGTTGTATGTAATACCTTTGTTTTGTTATATGATGTATGTTAGTTTTTATGCTTCTTACCTCGTCGGTATGTGGCGAACAAACCACCATGCCCGGTTGTCACTGCATTAGCTCTGTGTGGTTATAATTAGTGTGTATTATTGCGTATATTGTTATTAAACGATGCTTTTATTATGGTTTGGTTGTTACATCGACTAAAATATATGTGTTTGTCCTATTGACATCTTTGTGTTTTATCTTCACCAGGTCGCCCCGGGTAGCAAAGCCTACGCCTGTGAAACTTGTGGGAAAGAGTTTAAACGCGTATATACACTGCGTAGACATTGTCAGAATTTGCACATTAAGCGTCGATATAACTGTTCTGTTTGTAAGCGTGACTATTCTGATATTGCGTCTTTACAGCGGCACGTAAAGAAACACCAAGAACAAATGAACGGACGTGTTTGTCATGCATCCGCGCCAGTTACACCACTAACGTTATCAGTTTCACCGCCACATATGACTGGCTCTTCATTAGCAGCAGTTTTGGAAATTACATCGCCCTTGTCGCTGTCTGCTACCTCTGAAAACAGTGTACCTCCATTATCACCACAACCACTACTACCAGACAATAACGGCCCCATAAGAGCACTAACACCACGGGCACCTAACTCACCCCACTTCGATTTTTTAGCTGGTTTACCATTAGACATACAGCAAATATATATCGATAATTGGTCAACTATACATACACATATCACAGTTCGTAAGTCCAGCGCGACTTACACGTTTTTTCATCCCCCAACGATACCTCATATACAAGACTGGAATGAGGTTCTAAGACCCATGTTCACTGACCAAACTAAGCGGTTCAAAGTGAACTTTTCCAAACATTTGATATTACGACATCGAGAGACATTAGAAGCAAGATTTTTTCACGGCTCAGTTAACAATTCGGCTGTTTTAGAGTACCCAGCGCTGATAAATAATAGACACGACTTTGACCTCTTTGTTCAGAAAGTTAACGAAGCTGACCCTATGAATGTTGCCCAGAATACGCGGCCAAATACCAAATATCAGCTGGAGAACATTGTGGGAACTTCTTTCGACTTATATTTTATAAACGACCATCCGTTGGGTTGAGTGTTTAGACAACCGACACAACCAATTGAAGCTGTTCTTATAGATAGTAAATGAGGACACCAACATATGCCCCTTTCTAACTACGCTATGTATGTCGTTCAAATGATTCAATAAACCATTATGAGGCAACCTGCGTTGTTAAATTTTTCTGTGTATGTCTTTTCTGTATTTGTCAGTATTTTTTAATATGTGCTTGTCTTTTTAAAAAAATATATTGTCGAGTTTAGCTTGGTGTATATATTTGTCTATAACTGGGAAATATATGCAAACAATAACCAACAACAACGCCTCTTATATTGTATCGGTATTTAGTTGTAAGAAATGTGTCAGTTGTTCCTAGCCAGATAGTCCTGTATCAGGGTTTTTTTTAGTCGTGTTGGTGTTAATAACGAATATTATATTAGTATGGCTTGTTAGTATGGTGATATCCGGATGAGCTATTAACAGGGTGTAGTGTCCTAGGTCATTGTCATGGGTAACAACAGGATCTATCGGCCTTGGCTAATGTCATGTGATATCACCCGGGTTATTGCAAGGTATTTGCGAAACGCGGTTTGCCTAATTGTGAAAAGTGGTTAAATGCATTATGTTTTTTAGTGTAAACGTATTGTAATGTGGTTTCATATAACCTGATAATATAGAAAACTAATAAAACATGTCGTTTGTCAATTGAAAAGTGTTTAAATCGGGTTAGCTAGCTGTGAAAAGTGATAAAACATGACCTTCGTCGTTTGGAAATATGCAATATGAAGCCGGTTGGTGCATAAAAATAGGAAAATGTACAGTGTAAGCCTAGTGAACCACCACACAATGCTTTTGGTAATACCAACAATTGTTAAAAGCCGTTTACCTAGTTGTGAACAGTGATAATGTTCGAAGGTTGTCCTATGGAAATACGTAATATGAACCTTGTTGGTACATACAAATAAGGAAATTTGCCTTGTAAGTCTAGAAAGTCCCCATCCAATGTCTTTGATTATAGCAAAATGTGTTAAAAGTCTTTACCTAGTTGTGAAAAGTGATAAAACATGACTTCTGTCATTTGAATATATCTAATATTAAACATGTTGGTACATAAAACCACTGTAATTTGTCATTGTAAGTCTAGAGACAGGTGAAATAGTGACTTTACTCATTGTGAAAACTACGAAAAACAGCATGTCTAGCTGTGAAAATAGATAAAACATGAACTTTGTCGTTTGGAAATATGCAATATGAAGCCGGTTGGTGCATAAAAATAGGAAAATTTACAGTGTAAGTCTAGTGAACCACCACGCAATGCTTTTGGTAATACCAACAATTGTTAAATGCTGTTTGCCTAGTTGTGAACAGTGATAAAACATGACTTCTGTCATTTGAATATATGTAATATTAAACATGTTGGTACATAAAACCACTGTAATTTGTCCTTGTAAGTCTAGAGACAGGTGAAATAGTGACTTTACTCATTGTGAAAACTACGAAAAACAGCATGTCTAGCTGTCAAAAGTGATAAATGCGTTGTGTTTGTTATGTTGTTAATGGCAACGTACTGAAAAATAGCTTTGTATGGTATCATAACTTAGACATGTGATAAAACATAACGAAAATCACTCAATTCGGCTTGTGTAATTGCAAAAATAGTAATAACTGTTGAAAGCGAATAAATAAAACAGGGTAAATGTGTTATCATGTTTGTGCAAAAATACTGAAATATGGGTTTGTATGGTATCTAATTTAGATAAATACTGATAAAACATAACGAACATCACTAAAATTGATAAATACCGCAGGCCCACAAATAAAAACATGCTAAAATGTGTTATATTGTTAGTGGCCGCGTACTGAAAATGGTTTCTTTTGGTATGATAACATAGTAAAATTGGGTTGGTTACTTGTGAAAAAAAAATTTAAATGATGTACTTACACAAATTTAAAAAATGGAACCGTGTTTTGTATCTAAATGTCGTGAAATGCGCAACTGTAAGTATTGAAAAGAGATAAATACTGTCTGATCACACTGAAAGCTACCACCAACTTGCCTAGTTGTGAAAAAGTGATAAGTGATTATCCAACAGATAAAAACATGTCAAAAGTTGTTATGTTGTTAATGGCAACGTACTGAAAAATAGCTTCGTATGGTATCATAACTTAGACATCTGATAAAACATAACGAAAATCACTCAATTCGGCTTGTGTAATTGCAAAAATAGTAATAACTGTTGAAAGCGAATAAATAAAACAGGGTAAATGTGTTATCATGTTTGTGCAAAAATACTGAAATATGGGTTTGTATGGTATCTAATTTAGATAAATACTGATAAAACATAACGAACATCACTAAAATTGATAAATACCGCAGGCCCACAAATAAAAACATGCTAAAATGTGTTATATTGTTAGTGGCCGCGTACTGAAAATGGTTTCTTTTGGTATGATAACATAGTAAAATTGGGTTGGTTACTTGTGAAAAAAAAATTTAAATGATGTACTTACACAAATTTAAAAAATGGAACCGTGTTTTGTATCTAAATGTCGTGAAATGCGCAACTGTAAGTATTGAAAAGAGATAAATACTGTCTGATCACACTGAAAGCTACCACCAACTTGCCTAGTTGTGAAAAAGTGATAAGTGATTATCCAACAGATAAAAACATGTCAAAAGTTGTTATGTTGTTAATGGCAACGTACTGAAAAATAGCTTCGTATGGTATCATAACTTAGACATCTGATAAAACATAACGAAAATCACCCAATTCGGCTTGTGTAATTGCAAAAATAGTAATAACTGTTGAAAGCGAATAAATAAAACATGGTAAATGTGTTATGATGTTTGTGCAAAAGCACTGAAATATGGGTTTGTATGGTATCTAATTTAGATAACTACTGATAAAACATAACGAACATCACTAAAATTGATAAATGCCGAAGGCCACAAATAAAAACATGGCAAAATGTGTTATGTTATTAGTGGCAACGTACTGAAAAATGGGTTCTTTTAGTATGATAACATAGTAAAAGTGGGTTGGTTACTTGTGAAAAAATTGTAAATGATGTACTTACACAAATTAAAAAAATGTGTTATAATGTTTATGTAAAAGTACTGAAATATGTTTCGTGTGGTATGATAATTTAGACAAATGATAAAACATAATGAAAATCACTAAAAGCAGATTGGTTAATTGTGGAAAATGGTACATGGTACAGTCACACAAATACAAACACGATAAAATTTGTCATGTTGTTACTGCAAAAATACTGAAATGTATTTTCGTATGACAATTTAGACAACTAATAAAACATCGAAAATCCGTATAAGGGGCTTATCTAGTTGTGAAAAAACACCAATAAATGTTAAGTTTACACAAATAAAACTTCTCAAATGTACTATGTTGTTAGTGAGAAAGGGCTGAAATGTGTTTTCGTGTGACTTGTTAATTTCGACATCTGATAAACACGCCGTTTGCGCTAATGAAATATGTTAATAAGAACCCTTTTAGTAGAGAAAAATAACTCAAAACACAGAGAGAACATAATTGAAGCTGCACATGAGAACCTAGTTTAAGACTCTAGCGTAAATATACTAAGAATATATTGGACCAAAGTAGACCCTGTTAGAAGTTAGTGAGACCATAATGATAATATGGTATAACATAGTTGAAGAGCATACAAAGACCATCAAGCGACCATGGGTGAAGCGGGGCCTGAGAGAAGACTGTTTGGAGAATATTAGCTTTTGTGGTGTATATATGGCATGGGTTTTACATTAGTATGGTCAGGATTGGCCAATGTGAGAACATAACCATAAAATAATGAGAACTATTGGCCAAAGGCACATAATAATGTTTGCAGAATATTTTCTTTTGTGGTGTCAATATGTTACGAGTTTTACATTTTCATGGTCAATATTTTACAATTTGAGAACCACTTGAATATAAGTATAAAATAATGAGAACCGTTGGCCAAAGGTACAGAAGTATGTTTGCAGAATATTCGTTTTTGTGTTGTCTATATGTCTCGGGGGGTTTACATTGTTATGGTCAGTATTTTACAATTTGAGAACCACTTGAATGTAAGCGGAAATCCCAAACATACCCACTAAACAAAATAAGGTCATGTTAATGTTAATACCCAGCAAAATCACCCCCACCGGCATAAGTGGGGGAAGGTGTGGTTATGCTAACCTCATTCACTGGAAGTGGCAGTGGAAATGTTCTTTATCGTGACTGTAATTATATTGCATTTGGCAGTTTTACAATCTGAACTTTGCGTGATCTTTCACATGTGGTTTAAAATTGGGTCGTTTTATATAAAAGATAGTGTCATAAATAAATTTCAGTAGAAAAACCACAACATACCCACTAATCAGATACAGTTATAACATGTTAATACGCAGCAAACTCAACCCCATAGACACAAGTGGGGGGAGGTAGGGTTATGCCGATCTCATTCGCTGGAAGGTGCAGTGGAAATTTTCTCTATCACGAGCCCCGCTCATTGTGTCAGCCTAACAGCTAAAGAAAAACTGCCACTACCAAGCACCCACTCACATACACGTGCCTTTAACCGCTCTTACAGCATCCATACCTTGTTTTTATTACCATCGCCACAACACCCCAGACACGACCATGTGTTAATTACACTGTTCTGGCTAGTTTCCGCGAGTGTAATTATATTGCATCTGGCAGTTTTATGATCTGAACTTTGCGTGCTCTTTCACATGTGGTTTAAAATTGGGTCGTTTTATATAAAAAGATAGTACCATAAATAAATTTCAGTGGAAAAACCACAAAATAGCTACTAAACAAATAAGGTCATAACATGTTAATACTCACCAAACGCAGCGCCACCGACACAAGGGGGAGAGATGGGGCTATGTAGACCTCATTCACTGGAAGGTTCAGTGGAAATTATCTTTATCACGAATCCAGCTCATTGTATCAGCATAACAACTAAAGAAAAACTGTCACTACCAAGCACCCACTCCACATACACGGGCCTTTAACCACTCTTACAGCATCCATGCCTTATTTTTGTTGCCATCTCCACAACACCCCATACACGACCATGTGTTAATTACACTGTTCTGGCTAGTTTCCGCGCGTGTAATTATATTGCATCTGGCAGTTTTATGATCTGAACTTTGCATGCTCTTTCACATTTGGTTTAAAATTGGTTCGTTTTATATAAAAAGATAGAACCATAAATAAATTTCAGTGGAAAAACCACAAAATAGCCACTAAACAAATAAGGGCATAACATGTTAATACTCACCAAACCCAACCCCACCGAAACAAGTGGGAGAAGGTGGGGTTTTTCAGACCTCATTCACTGGAAGTCGCAGTGGAAATTTTTTTCTTTATCACGAGCCCAGCTCCTTGTATCACCAAAACAAATAAAAGGAAAATTCCACTACCAAATAACAGACCCACCCCACACACATTCGCATCATTAGATACACAATTTCCCCGGATTCGGCCACCGCGAGTGGGTATCGCGCCGGGCCATACTCCGCCGCCGGTCGGTTCGGCCGGTTTCGATTTCCGTCATATGGGATGTGCGGGCACACTCAGTACATTCAGCCGCACACTCGACACATTCACATCTCATTATTATATAAGGTATATATTAGCCGGATAAGTACCAGGTGACAACCTTTACCCGACTTTTGTATGACACGTTTATTGTTATATGGGCTATATTAAAGCCCGTTATGTAACAGCACGGGGGCATGGTGCCACCTTTGCACGATCACTCCGTATCCAGTATATTGTTATATGAGTTAAGTATTGTCCGGTTATGTAAAATGACGTAACATGACGCCCATTTACACGATCTCTCCAGGCCGAGTATAATGTTATATGGACTATAAAAAAGCACACTCGTGTCAAGTGTATTATCCGGTTATGTAACATGACACGACCTTTGCACGCCCTGCACGACCTCTGCACGACCGGCACGACCTCTGCACGACCTGCACGACCTCTGCTTATCACCCTTATCCGGAGTATTTTGTTATATGGGCTATATTACTTATCATGGCATATCATGTCATATCATGGCATATCATGTCATATCATGTCATATCCGGGGGCTCTTATGCTGGCTATATACTACTAATGTGTCCTGCTACAAGAGAGATCCAGCGGGAGTTTGAGAATGTGTCCTGCTACAAGAGAGATCCAGCGAGAGTTTGAAAATGTGTCCTGCTACAAGAGAGATCTAGCGGGAGTTTGAGAATGTGTCCTGCTACAAGAGAGATCTAGCGGGAGTGTGAGAGCGAACGATGAAGAAGTAGATTTAAAGTGAGTATGCATCAACTCACACACTTTCCTCCCTCAGTCTCTCCCTCTCTCTTTCACTGACATCAGAATGATTGACATCTGAACCTTAGACATAACCGTTTCACCATTGGTTGACTGCCACAACTGAGAATCGCAGACTACTATTAGCATTTCTAGAGTCCCAAGAATTATACACCCTTAGCAACGGCTCTATCCGTTTTTGTCGTCAAGGAATCACGCGCATAGTTTTCTGTCAGCGGGGGCACGAGCTCCTGTCATGTATAAAAGTATGATTTCGTAAAATTTCCAAACAAGAAAAAATTCACGCAGACTTAGAAACTGAACTTGACGAAACCAGCTACATGTTTCTTAAAAGTAATTGCTAAAATAAATGAAACAAATCAACTAACTACAGAACACGGCTATAGTTGTCGATCTTTCAAGACATTGGCAGAAACATTTTTTTCAAATATCAAGTAAGTTTCTAACTTTTAATTCTGAGGTAAGTTATCACTGCAACTTTATCCTTTGTCTATTTTTTTTTAAATCACTGCAAAAATTATCTATTACACGACGCAGACATTTGGACACAAAAAGATTGTACCAATATATCTAGATCATGTGTGGGCTCAACAGTTTTCATATTTGTTTCCGTGCAAATCTAGATTTTTGTTTTATTAACAGTACCTATTATGGTAAGGTATGCTCCATTAAACCGCATACGTTAGTCCAATTTGATTATATCAGAGATTTTGATCATCAAATATAAGTTATCCATAAATTACCTCAATGATTGGGGGGGGGGGCATAGTGTAGCGGTGACTATCATATCTGTCCGCAATTACTCGTGTGGACAAGCCCGTAGATATGAAGCGGGTCTGAAAACAGTTTGGTAGTTATTGACAGGAGGCGGGGGAGATTGACAAAAGTTGACGAAAATTGATTTTTATACACTAATTAAAGTGTGTGAATTTGAAGAAAAACATTACTGATTTAAAAAACTTATGTCGTATTTTCACACTTTTCTGCAAGGAAATGTTTTCGTGAAGGAAAGGGGGGGGGGGAATTGGCATAAATTAAGTAGCAATTCTTGACAAGTTGTTGACAAGGGCAGAGAGAGAGGAGGGGTTTCAAAAATTGCAATTTTAAAAATTGACAACATTTATGGACGAACCTCTTATAGAGATCGTAGTTCAGGTAATCATGTCATCACGGCCTTTCAGGTGCATTGTAAATCAGATTTATTTTTGTGTGTCAATAGATCTCTGAATCATTCAAGATGATATTCTATATGTATTTTACATGTGTAAAAATATCTTTCTTCCAAGCAAAATTGTGTCAATAGGCATGTTTAGGTATTGGTAAAATGTGTGCATCATTTATTTTCCCTTACAGCCAAGTTCTCTAAATGATATATTCAGTTTTCAAATATTTTTAGTTTATGATTTTAGTATTTGACTCAAAAAGTTCCTACTAGCCAATAGGTCTTCTATTGTAGATGGTCATGGTTCGACTAACCATTACATTTAGTGCTGTAAAGTAAGCCAAGTAAATCAGTAACATATCGATTTTCTAAACAAAACAAATCATCAAAATTTCAACTAAGGTTATCATGATGCCAAGAAAGCGAGATATATCGTATTTCTGAACAAAACAAATCATCAAAATTTTAACTAAGATGATAATGACGTTGATGAAAATAGCTCTGTAGCTGTGAGCTGGTAGCTCTTGACAGCACATGAACCTCCCTATTTGACAGAAGCATATATTCTTCTAGTTCTTGTAATTCTTCTTCTTCTTCAGCGTTCATTCTCAATCTCCCGCTGGATATCTCTTGTAACAGGACAATGGTCCTACTATATTTCCAGCAGGATGTAGTCCAGAGAATGGAAATGCGTTGTGTCGCCGTTTTATTTGCGCCAATGGCCCGACACATCCGTCTTCGACGGGTTCGTGTAATTC
The DNA here is from genome assembly GCA_034231615.1 of Meghimatium bilineatum. NCBI lineage: Eukaryota > Metazoa > Mollusca > Gastropoda > Stylommatophora > Philomycidae > Meghimatium > Meghimatium bilineatum. The sequence continues at coordinate 12,879,931 of CM067322.1, read as the reverse complement.
ATTAACCAAAGCTTTGCAATGGGTTAGTTAGTTAGTTAGTCGTCGGATCATCATCACTGCAAACTGGACACATCCATAGTTGCTCCGATCTCTCCTTGAGTGTATCCGCCATCACACTTCTGCTGACATTACCGGTCCTATGCTGGTTGACCATCATTCTTCTGCGCCCTCAAAAATGTTCACCTCAAATTTGCAATGGGTGTTATCGCAGACTATCAGCGAGCATGCCTGCATACTCAGTGACTCGATGAGCATGATTGTGAAAGTTCAGGCGGGATACATTCGGGAATAGTGGCTGGATGCAGTGAAGAATTCCTGTTTGCGTAAAGTGACTTTCATTTTTGTGCCGGGACACGCGGGAGTCTGGGGTAATGAGAGAGCAGATATGTTGGCGCACACGCTGCTACTACGGCTGTTGGTGGAGCGATGGATCGAGCAGACATTTTGAACGCCCTATGGGAAAGCGCACGAGCGAATGACTGTATAAGCGACGATGAATCTTGTTCCATGACTAGAATAAAGGAATTTGGTTTGAAATGTGGTGTCGCTAGATAGGAGCGGTTTCGTAGGCAAGAAAGAATGATAGTCAATAAACTGCGTACTGGGACCGTCTGTCAACGTATACTGGCGGCTACACTCAATGTGATATCTGAGCACCTATGGACTTGTCCGGAGTGCAGTGACGATGATCCAACGACTAACTAACCAACTATATGTTCTTCTCAGTTTATGTAACTGAAGTGACACCGGGACTCATATAATACTGTCTCAAGTGCATGGTGATGTAGGGATTGGAGGAAGGCAGGTTATGCATGCACGTTTACTCCCTGAAGGGAGACATACTAGTGCGCTAGTATCACGGAATTACCACGTCCTGCCAGGGGCACATCACACACTTCTGGGGCAACATTCTCATCATTCTTCCGTTAGATCTGTGACCTATCCGCTGTAATTTATTGTATATATGGCATCCCCCGCGACAAAGGAGTCTGCCAGAAAAGAATAAGGTGCAATGTCTGGTTGGCCTGCATTTCTTCGCCATCCATGGGGATTCTTTCATCTTGGGGATTTTTATCATGGGGATTCTTTCATCTTGGGGATTTTTATTATGGGGATTCTTTCATCATGGGGATTCTTTCATCTTGGGATATCATTTATCATGGGGATTCATTTAGCATGGGGATTCTTTTATCATGGGAATTATTTTATAGAAGATAAAAGTAAGAAATTGAGACAAGATGTGAAAATATTATTTTCACAAGTGACATGTCAGTCTCTCCTCCAACTGTCTTTAATTTTCTATTATAACAAGTCTGGAAAGAAGACACTGACCCTATTCTTGTCACCCTGAACTAGACGTCCAGGCCCCGAACGTCCAGGCCCCGATTACAACACGTGAGATTCCCACGAACACGGAGAAATGCTTTTTTAACAAAAATGTAATTCCCCATTTACATCTTACAGAAAAGGAAGCAATGCATTTTGCAAAACGTAATTCAGTATTTACATCTTACAGAAAACGAAGAAATGTATTTTGTAAAACTTAACTCCCTATTTACGTCATACAGAAAACGAAACAATACATTTTGTAAAACGTAACTATCTATCTATACCTTACAGAAAACGAAAAATATATTTTGTAAGACTTAATTTCTTATTTACATCTTACAGAAAAGGAAACAATGTATCTTGAAAAGCTTAACTCTCTGTCTACAACTTACAGAAAACGAAGAAATGCAATTTATAAAACTTACTTGTCTATCTTCAACTTACAGAAAACGAAACAATGCAATTTATAAAACTTAATTACCTGTTTACATATTACAGAAAACGAAACAATGCAATTTATAAAACTTAATTACCTGTTTACATCTTATAGAAAAAAAAAGAAATGCATTATGTGAAAAGTAATTCTCTATTTACATCTTACACACAACGAAGAAATGCATTATGTAAAGTAACGTCTATTGTAGTAAAGTGAGTTGTCCAGTAACGTTAATTCTCCAGTAACGTTAATTCTCCAGTAACGTTAATTCTCCAGTAACGTTAATTCTCCAGTAACGTTAATTCTCCAGTAACGTTAATTCTCCAGTAACGTTAATTCTCCAGTAACGTTAATTCTCCAGTAACGTTATATTCAAAGTGTGGTTTTTTTTTGCATCAACTACTACATGTATGTTTTGTTGGTGGTATCAATGCTAAGATTGTATGTTCTTGATATGAAGGCTCAAATATCGCAGCTCAACTGTAAACTAACTGCACACTGTGTATTCACGCTCTCAAACTAAAAACACACTAGTGTTCGTGCTGGGTGGATAATAGAAAATAAAAAAAGGGTTTAAAATGTATAGAGGACTGACTTCATTGAATTTGGATTTCCTCATATGTACTCCGTCCCTCTCAGAAAAGCGGCAAACCACTCATAGCATGTAGCTTCAAACGATAATCACAAAGGATCTACACGAATATTACATTTGGATACCAGACGTCTCGAGGCGAATTCGAACACCTTAAGCTTAACCACTATGCACATTTGCGGAGAGGAAGACGATAAAGAGGAAGAAAAAACATATTCTGTATAGAACATAACTAGTTAAAATATATCATCTATGGAACATAACCTGTTAAAACATACCATCTATAGAACATAATTAGTTCAAACGTTTAATGTATAGCAGATAACGAAGTAAAACTGTCGCGTGTATAGCATAATTAGTTAAAAACATATCATCTATAGAACATATCTAGTTAAAATATATCATGTATAGAACATAACTAGATAAAACATACCATGTATAGAACATATCTAGATAAAACATACCATGTATAGAACATATCTAGATAAAACATACCATGTATAGAACATATCTAGATAAAACATACCATGTATAGAACATATCTAGATAAAACATACCATGTATAGAACATATCTAGATAAAACATACCATGTATAGAACATATCTAGATAAAACATACCATGTATAGAACATATCTAGATAAAACATACCATGTATAGAACATAAATAAATAAAATATAATGTATAGCACATAATTTGTTAAAACACATCATGTATAGAACATAACTAAGAAAAACATGACATGTATATAACATAATTAGTTAAAATACATCATGTATTGTTTGTTTTGTTTGTTTGTTTTAGAACCCCTGGAACACATCATGTATAGAACATAATTAGTTAAAACACATCATGTATAGAACAAATTTAATTAAAATATATCATGAATAGAACATAACTAGTTAAAACTTATTGTGTATTGATCATAATTAATTACAACATATCATGTATAGAATATAACTTTTAAAACGTAGCGTGTATAGAGCTTAACTATTTCAAACCTATCACGTATAGAACATCGCTTTTAACCATTATTGTTTGTCTACACGTTCTGGGTCCTTAATGCTGAACACTTGTCAAACTGGGTAGCACATCTTTGAATCAACTTAACACCATTATAGATGAATAATAAAACATAGGAAATATCAAGAAGTTATAGAAAAATATGTGGTCGTCTGTGATTTTGTTGAAAGCAGTGCAAGCATGCATGACTATGGTTAGCGGTGAACGTGGTGATAAAAAAAAAGTGGTAGTATATCCTTTACATGACTTAGCTATCAACCCAGCATTTGTTGGCTGTGGTGATTTTCTGGGCAATATAAATACGTTCAGTAGTTTGCCATTGCTTTCTGAACGGTCCGGATGAACAATTTCCTGTGGCGGGGATCGAACTCGGTATCTTGGCCGTCAGAGACGCGCTCTGTACCACTTCGTAATGATAGGCGTGTTAATTCGAGAACCAGTTCCATCGTACGGCAGTCCTGTACTAGCGATATGGTTACAGAAGTCCACTGTTCAGTGAAACTGGTAAACATACTAGAAGTGTTATTTACCACCGCCGAAGTAGGATGATGTGTTCTGTTATTGGCGCAAACAAACAAACACCGACAACACAACACATTTCTCTGGACCCTATCCTGCTCGAAATTTATTAGAACTATTGCTTTACTATAGTAGAGAATCGGTACGAGTTCGTGATCGAACGGAATATATATATATATATATATATATATATATATATATATATATATATATATATATATATATATATATATATATATATATATATATATATATATATATATATATATATATATATAATATACAGTATATCATTGTATTACATTGGCCAACTCAACTGAATTTCTAGTAACTTTAATTGTCCAGTAATATTAGTTGTCCAGTAACGTTTGTTGTTCAGTAACATTAGTAGCCCGGTAACGTTAATTGTCCAGTAACGTTTGTTGTTCAGTAACGTTAGTTTTCCAGTAACGTTAGTTGTTCAGTAACATTAGTAGCCCGGTAACGTTAATTGTCCAGTAACGTTTGTTGTTCAGTAACATAAGTCGTGATGTTACATGGAGATCAAAAGACAACAGGGATGATTTAGTATTCAGAAGGTAATGGCAATCAAATGGCAATATGGATGATCCGGTATTTAGAAGGTAATTGCAATCCAGGGACAAAAGATAGTATCTAGTATTCAGAAGAAAATGGCAATCAAAATGTGGGCGCAGAATTAAAGAAACAAAACTATGATAATTACAGAAAGTACAATCAAACCTAGAACAACGTTACAGATAAAATATGATGGGGTTCTTGCTACACCCGTCACTCTTTATCTCAATCATACTTCAAGAATTGAGTGCCGTAACAAATCTTAGAAACTAAATGCGATTGTCGCAATGCTGACCACATCACAACAACTTTTATTTGTCATATTAAATGCAGACCTAACGCTTATTTTGTCATGTTTCCTTATTGTATGAAAATTGGCTTTCACTACACATTATTTTTTCCAAATTAATGATTCACGTTCTATTTGTGTTTCCTTATGAAAAATATTATAGAACAATGCTGTTTGACTAGAAAAATTATAGCATAATTATTGTTTCATGATTTGTTGATTAAAGTCTAGTTTTTAAAATCAGCTTCACGCCTGCTTTGGGTGGGATATAAAAGAATGACTATCATGTCGTTTCGTTTCATTACTGCGTGTTTTCTTAATACGTCCATCATGTAGGCAGGCATTTAACATTTGTAATGGGAACTGAAGTGTATTTCCCATTTAATTTGACATTTGAAGTATTTTAAAATCGATAGAAAATTTGTCACATTAGTTTTCTACGTGCACAATGAAAAAGTGTGATTGATAGTTTCGTATCGAAAGAAATATATTGTAAAAATAGGAACATTTCAGTTGATTATTTCTTTCTTTTCGCGTTATACTCCTTTATGTCTTACAGCGTCAGGGGTAGGGGAGTTTTCTGGAGACATCCCTTTTGCGTGTGCTTCATAAATGTTTGCTTTCGTTGATTCTTTTATTTGGTTGGTTTGTTGCTGATCCAGCGGTCCATGGGCTCATGCCATTTGACCCAATGCCATTGTGTGATATATGCATGTGTTTGTGAGCTGTTGTTTTGTTCCATATAATGTGTTCCATTTATCTGGCCCTGGAGGGAGAAGCAATTTCTTGATGTCATCCATCGCTTGACATTCAAAAAAGGTGGTGATCAACAGTTTCATATGATGAGTGTGCAACCGGCACCCTGGAATGTGTTGTGGTTGTATTCTGTTCAGGTGATTGTTAAGCTGTACATGTTGTGTGCGCAGTCGGAACATGATACTCTGGTCTTTTCTTTCCAGGAGGTTGATATTGTCTCTAGCATTTGGTCTGGTCATATATGTCTTTTATTTCTGTAATCCATCTTTTGCTTGGTCTGTCCTGGCTTTGCATCCTTTGATTGAGTTGATTGATTGTGATAAAATGGATATAGCGAAATTTTTATTCACAAACAAAACAAATAATCATAAACAATGAGCCTGGTAATTACAATTAGAAATCGCCGGAGGACTCTGTGTTAATGCATCAAATATTGTATGTCTTCGACCCTGACAGGTTACGGGTTTATAGATAGATAGATTCAGGAGCACTTTAGAATGCCGTGGAAGGCGCATCAATATAATGAGATTTTCATTTTCTCCAAGAGTCTGCAGTGTGAACGAGTTTGTAGAGTTCAAGCCGTGTCCATTCATTGACACTGTCAATCTGTGTGGTCGAGTGTGTAGAGTTCAAGCCGTGTCCATTCATTGACACTGTCAATCTGTGTGGTCGAGTGTGTAGAGTTCAAGCCGTGTCCATTCATTGACACTGTCAATCTGTGTGGTCGAGTGTGTAGAGTTCAAGCCGTGTCCATTCATTGACACTGTCAATCTGTGTGGTCGAGTGTGTAGAGTTCAAGCCGTGTCCATTCATTGACACTGTCAATCTGTGTGGTCGAGTGTGTAGAGTTCAAGCCGTGTCCATTCATTGACACTGTCAATCTGTGTGGTCGAGTGTGTAGAGTTCAAGCCGTCTCCATTCATTGACACTGTCAATCTGTGTGGTCGAGATTGTAGAGTTCAAGCCATGTATATTCTTTGACATTGTCAATCTATGATATTCGCCCCACCCTCTCCACCGCTATGTTATCCTTCCATTGTTCCCTTCGACAGTTTTAGACCGGGAGCCGTGTCGAGCTACATGCCCGAACCACATACTGTTTCTTCGTTTAATTGTTTTATATAACTTATTCTTAAACTATTGCGTACATATTTATTTTATTTATGACATATTCGTTTCGTATTTGATCATTATAACTGTTCCCTAGATCTCTTTGTCGCATTCAATGTCCACCTAGATCTCTTTGTCGCATTCAATGTCCACCTAGATCTCTTTGTCGCATTCAATGTCCAACTAGATCTCTTTGTCGTATTCAATGTCCACCTAGATCTCTTTGTCGCATTCAATGTCCACCTAGATCTGTCTGTCGCATATAAAGTACACATAGATCTTTCTGTCGCATATAATATACACATAGATATATTTGTCGCATTCAATATCCACCTAGATCTCTTTGTCGTATTCAATGTTCACCTACATCTCTCTGACGCATTCAATGACACCTAGATCTCTCTGTCGCATTCAATATCCACCTAGATCTTTTTATAGTATTTAAAGTCCACCTAACTCTTTTTGTAACATTTAATGTTCATCTATATCTCTTTTTAGCCTTAAATGTCCACCTAGATATTTGTTGATACATTTAATTTCCATCTATATATACTTTTAGCATATAATGTCCTTCTAGATCTCTTTCTTGCATTTAATGGCCATCTAGATGTCTGTGCAGCATTTAATGTCCATCTAATATCTCTTTGTAGCATTTAATGTCCACTAATATCTCTTTGTAGCATTTAATGTCCACTAATATCTCTTTGTAGCATTTAATGTCCACCTATATTTTTGTGTGTAGCATTTAATGTCCATCTAAATCTGTTTGTAGCATTGAATGTCCACCTATATATCAGAAAACCAAGATGCTCTTGGCGCACCAAGCCTGGAATAGAAGTACAGTTACTCTTGCTGTATTCCGGGCAAATACTTGTAGGCTCGTGTCCGTGAGTGTGGAGGCTGCAAACGGAATGAGATTTGACTGCACAGACAAGCATTATCTCAGACATCTCTGTGCCAATATCACACACAGCGACGCAAATGTCAGACGTGAATATTCAGTACCCAATGGGCTCAGGCAAAAATGGGACACGGTATGATAATTAAATGCTACTTTTTAGACATCTAAATCACACGCCTGCCTTATATTATCGAGTTCCGTGTCGAGTTTAACACTTCTAGACTTCATCCCACACCTTGTCAAACCTGACGAAAATTTTTGCGAGATTCAACCACGGAATTCCACAGTAACAAACAAGATCACAGTAATCAGAATCAAGATTACTTAGTCACTTCCTTCTTCTAATTTCGTTTACAAACCCCAGCAAATTAGCAGATGTAGTCAGGAGCACGGTTTGTGTTGTGGCATTTGTTACAGCTTGGGTGTGATATCTGTGCCTTTCTGTCTGCCACATCCGAATTCAGCATGGCTTCTGGGTCACTTGACCTTCTATAGTACAACCACATCCATCTCCCAACGAACTTAATCGTCTCTTGAGACGCCCACGCCTGGTAACAGTGCTACTATTCTTTGCCCCTGTCCCATCTTTTTTTCGGACCCCGCCTATTCACTGGCAAGTATCTTCCTAAACTGGAGGCTGCTGTAGTTGTTGTTTTTTTTTTCGTGTGATCACTTAATATGTCTATATCTGTAATTTCCCTCAATGAATGTAACTGTCTTGTGTAGCACATACAGAGAGATCCATACAGTTTTGTAGTTCATACAGAGATCCACACAGTTTTGTAGTTCATACAGAGATCCACACAGTTTTGTAGTTCATACAGAGATCCACACAGTTTTGTAGTTCATACAGAGATCCACACAGTTTTGTAGTTCATACAGAGATCCACACAGTTTTGTAGTTCATACAGAGATCCACACAGTTTTGTAGTTCATACAGAGATCTATATAATTGTGTAGTTCATACAGAGATTCATATAGTTTTGTAGTTCATACAGAGATCTATATAATTGTGTAGTTCATACAGAGATTCATATAGTTTTGTAGTTCATACAGAGATCCATATAGTTTTGTAGTTCATACAGAGATCCATATAGTTTTGTAGTTCATACAGAGATCCATATAGTTTTGTAGTTCATACAGAGATTCATATAGTTTTCTGGTTCATACAGAGATCTATACAGTTTTGATTCTATTGTTGTGTTTATGGATAATTATGTTTGTCTCAACATACACGAACATTCTTGTAGTATATGTTCTACTTCCTGTACACATGTATGTATTGCCTGTCCACATGTTTGTACTGCCCGCTAACGTGTTCGCATGTCTCTACTTCCTGTCCATGTGTACACATGCCGGTTCTGCCTGCGCACATGTACACACGGCAGTGCTGCCTGTCCACGTGTACACATGCCGGTTCTGCCTGCGCACATGTACACACGGCAGTGCTGCCTGTCCACGTGTACACATGCCGGTTCTGCCTGCGCACATGTACACACGGCAGTGCAGCCTGTCCACGTGTACACATGCCGGTTCTGCCTGCGCACATGTACACACGGCAGTACTGCCTGTCCACGTGTACACATGCCGGATCTGCCTGCCCACATGTAGACACGGCAGTGCTGCCATTCTTGAATTTTGTATACTGGGTAGACGGCTATGTCATTTATTTTTAGACTTAGAATTACATGACGATTGTTAAACCATCTACTTCTGCTAACCAAATGTATGCTTCTCTTTGAATTGTAGTTATTTATGAGTACATATAATTTGTTTAGATCAAACCTTAGCGTTATAAAAAATTGTTTACGGTGGGTTGTCTCACAAAAGTTTAGAATCACTGCCCTAGACGACGTAACATGTTAAATAACGGTCATATTTTGTATAGTTTGACCTGAAATTAAATATTAATGCTGTTTTTCTGTATGTTCGAAAGTATTGAAATATTCGACTAAGCTGTTTCTAATCGGGTCTTAACTTCTATGATTGATAACCCGTCATTCCAAAAGTATGATCATAAATAGTTAACACCATTCACTTCCACATATGTTCTGAATAAATGTAGAAAAGTATTAAGAAAATAGATTCTTGTCAACTTCGAATGACTTTTGGAAAACGAGGCTGATGCTGTTGTTTCTCAGAAGCACACACTTTGTAGTTTTATGTAATTCTTCAAAAGTATTTTATAATTATTTCTGTGTCACAATTCAAAGATTGGAAAAGCGTAGAGGATTGACTTCATTGTTACTTGGGTTGTCCAGTATGTTTTTCGCCCCTCTCAACGAGACGGCACAACACCTGCCGAGAGTACCGATCATAGCAAGAAGTTGACTTGCTGCAGTCAAGAACATTTAAACACTATGTAATCTTCTTCTTCTTCTTCTTTTTCTGCTTCTTCTTCTTCAGTGGTCATTCTCAAACTCTCACTGAATTTTCCTTATAGATTTCCAGCAGGATGTAGTCCAGATAATAGAAATGCGTTGTGTCGCCGTTTTATTTGCGCCAATGGTTCAACACATCCGTCTAGGGCGGGACTATGTAATCAAGAGATAAAGTTACAGTTTAGGGAAAATAACCCGAAATTGGAAATGGAGAAGGGGGAGGGCTGGTATAACACAAGACAAATATCAAAATTAACACAAATAGGTATAAATGTTAATAATATTAGTCAATAAAACAAACTAGCAAAGAGACATAGTAACAGACGTTTCGACTAAAAGCTTTCTTCGGGACAAAAGACAATAAACAATGTACTACATGTTACCGGTCTCTTGTCCAACTTCATCTGAGAAGCGGTCACGGCAGATGTGCGACAGTGTGTATGTATGTGTGTGTTCGTGCGTGCGCGTGTGTGTGTGTTTGTGCATGTTGAGAGAGAGAGAGATGGCGCGTTGCGTAGAGTGTAGCGAACAGAACATCTTGTATGAGTTAACAGTATGACTAGGCCTGTGTGTAACTGACAGACTTGTAGAGATGAAGCTGTGTGACAGAAATCCCTCCCACATATACTTCACATCAATCATATTGCTCTCATCCTTCATTGATCTCTCGACAGAAACACTTAATCTATTAGACACTGATTGCACCTGTCATCATAAACATGTTTCCTTTCTATTTCTGCCTAAACGTATCCTTTTATGTTTGTTACCCTTTTATCTTGCAAATTGTTTTCTGCATCTCTGTGTGTGTTAACGTAAATTTAC
>CM067322.1:12509935-12869097 GCA_034231615.1 Meghimatium bilineatum | reverse complement strand
AAATGAATCCCATTTGGTTCCAAAAATAACAGGTAACAAGTGGGAAATCAAAACGAGATTGACAAATCTCAAAACGAGACCAGGTCAACATCTCAGGGGGACATAACTGTGAAGCAGACTCTAATATGAGATGATGTCTTGAACTTGTAAGAAATAATTTATTCATTTTCACCGCCAAACGAAATCTGTGCATGCCCGCGCAAAATGAGTAACCCATTAAAGCGATTTTTGTTTATAAATGTTTAAACTAGCGACTAAAACACGTCGGTAGTTCAGAAAAGTTCACTGCGTGCATCCGTTGTTATTTCATCGGAAATGAACTCGGCACGCGGCTAACGACTAGACAATTATCTGCAACTACGAGTAAATAAAATGTTACGGAATAAAAAAATGTATATTTTTACACAATTGTCATTTTCTTGAGATGAAAACATGTGAATAATACTCATAAATAAATGAGGATAAACTCTTTCATCCACACATTTTCTTGGACTTTCTCTTTCCCTTTCAACGTTTGTTCCAAAACAATGCATGTCTGCAATGCGAGCTGGGTTCGAAACCCGCTATATCGTGAGCACAAAGCGAACGTCTAACCACTACGCTAGGGGAATCCCAATAGTTATACACCCAAAAAAGGGGGGGGGTGGTGGGCGATCAAGAGAGAATTAATACCAGTTTGTAAAAATATTCAAGGCACGAGACAAAAATTGTTGAGATTTATTGCAACAAATCTTCGTTGCGAAGACGGAGCCCCATGTGATATTTGCTACACATCGCATGTCAACTTTACAAATATGAAATATACGTGAGGAGAATTATTACTCGGCCACCAACATCTAATAAATGTTACTGTGTAGTCTCTACCACCGTATACTCCTGTGAGATTATAATGTATTCTATTACCTTGTGCGCTGGTTGCACTGCTTCTTCCGACTTCACGTAAAGAAACGTCCCCCCCCCCCATGTTACGGTATAGTTTATCTGCATCGTTTGCATAATCGGTTAAGTATTGCCATTTAATCCTCGCACTTTCTAGCACGTTCATTGAACGCGCTATGTTAGCTCTTGGGACATAAGTACTCATGGTAGACACACGACCTCCGACCTCGTCCATCGGGAGCACTTTCTACTATTTATTAAGTTAGCCCCAATTGTAAATCGAGCACAGAACTGACTTCCAGAATCGGAGAACCCCCATGGGAATTAGAAAAGTTTGGGACATTTCAACGGTTTGAGGGGTAGGGACAATTGCCAATACAAGTCAAGCCGAAAAATAGTTTTTTCATCGCAGAATTCTAAAAAGTTCTGCATTAGCGTAGTTATTGCCAATCATATTTCAGACAAATTTCTATGTGGTGATGTTGGAATTGGATTAACCGTAGAAGGCCTGCCAGAAGAATACAAATAAGTCTTTTTAAGTGTTTTCCATTATTTTCGTGAATTTCGTTGGTCGGTGCTAGTAGGCTATACAAAATATATACATAGTGACCAACGCAAACTACGGCAATTATTAAATCGTCACGAATGTAGCTTGTTTTGATTCTGTTGATAGTTCAACAGTTGTGTACAAATTGTTATGTACAAGACTTTCCAAGTGTTGTGACAAAATGTTCTGTGCAAGATAAGATTCTTTATTTTTTATTTTATTTTTATTTGGGGGGGGGGGGAATTTAGACATGGTAATATGAAATATAGATTTGCAAGCAAAGAGAAACATTTGGCTATATCCAATTCAGAGCTTGACCACCAACACTCAATCTTTGACTAGTGATTTCCTAATGAATATTTTTGACAAGTCTAAATGTAATTTGAATAATCTATCAGGCATCACCAACGTACAGGTACAAGTAAGTGAATTGTTGTGATGTCTATTGTGTGTGAAATGTCTTGTTTGCGTTTACTTCTCTGTGTTGTTTTTCTCACAAACCTAAGGATATTTCTCCAATACCGCTTGGCAAGGACAACGGGCCTTTTCAAGTCCTACTCTAACCTTTCAGAGTTCATTCTACTAGTTCTTGTTAGGACTTCTAAGTCCTTCTCGAGACTAACTCTAACTATCTCCTATACGTTTCCTCTGCAGGTCCATCTCAAGATGTCCATCGGCCCCTTCCAGGACATCATCATCAAGTGCCGTCTCCGCAAGTGGCGTAGCGAGGGGGAGGTGCGGACCGCCCCGGGCGGCATCATCGGGAGGGCGGCAAATTTATTTTCGTCCAGGGTTTCACAATCACTGACATATTTTTTTAATGTCACAAGGGCGGAAAATTATGATTCCGCCCCGGGCGCCATTGACCCAACTACGCCACTGGTCTCCGCAACGAAGGTTGGCTGCAACAGACCTCCAATATTCCCTGTCTTTTGTTTTGGTGGTGCACTCTGCTAGAGTGTAACCTGCACATCTTGTGATGTTACTCTCCGACTTGTATCTCTGCTTACCTCTTGCTCGCTTCCTTTCGACAATACCCTCAAATAATGTCTTCAATAAGGTGTCATATCTTTTAATGTGTCCAAAATATTTTATTTGCTTGATCTTTATTTCTCTTAGTAATTCTTTCTTCATATTAAGTGTTTTTAGCACCTCTTTATTTATTTTCTTCTCTTTACATGGTGTTCTCCCTATTATTCTATATACCCACATCTCAACGGCATCAATTCTGTCTTCTAATTGTTTGTTTAGTGTCCATGTTTCTGAGCCATACATTAATATAGAATAGATGTAGCATTTTAAATTCTCATTTTTAACTTGTTTGTAATTTGTTTAGATGCTACTATTTTCCTCATGTCATTGAAGGTAATTTTAGCCTTTCTTATTCTTTTAACTTCAGTTTAACATCTGCCGTCATTTGTGACTATGTGTCCAAGATATTGATAATGTTTTACTTGTTATAGTTTATCTCCATGTATGCTTATGTTTAGCTTTTGTTCTTCTGTGTCTTTGCTGATTATCGGGTTTTTTGTAGATATTTATATCCGGTCTTCCGCCGAAGACGGATGTGTCGGGCTATTGTCGATACAACGCATTTCCATTTTATGGACTACATCCTGCTGGAAATCTAGTTGGACCATTGTCCTGCTACAAGCATGACCCAGTGGGAGTTTGAGAATGAACGCTGAAGAAGAAGAAGAATATTCAATCCATATACTTTACCCAGAGCATCAGGACAGTTAAATATCAACGACTCCCTTTAGTTCGTCTTAGAACTACCAGCCCTTCCACGCCTCAAGAGCGAATACCTTCAAGTCCTTCTCAGTGCTTTGACTCTACTCCAGGCTAATCTGTTCCAGGCACAGTAGCAATTGATTATAAAAGAGCTCACCAAACAATATGGCTGGCACAATGGAGGATCTTTCGCATTAATTTCATGCACGATTAGTCAAAACTGTCCCTAAGGTCATAATAATATAAAAGCCAGCACAGCGTGATATAACCAATATAGACTCCATTGTCTTAGGTTGAAAGAGTCATGCTACGGCTGCAGGTTAAATATCTTATTAAATTAACAAATAACGCCGAAATCGGATTAACAAATAACGCCTATTGCGCAAATAAAACGGCAACCCAGCGCATACTACTTAGAACTGGAAATATAATAGGAACATCCTACTACAATAATGATCCGATGGGAGTTTTAGAATGGACACCAAAGAAATGCACAAACAAAGTCCAGCTGGCCGACTTCCTGCATCCGTTTTCAAACCTGCTAGAGAGGCGCTCACTACATTAAGCCACAACGTCGAATGTTTTCAAAATTGCATGCAAATTTAGCTATTGAAGGCATTCAGTCACATAGTCTGTGTTGTCATAATGTCACAATTGAAGCGGCCACGATTTTCAGACTTTGATATGATTGGATTGGAAGCTTGCAAAATGGTGGGGCATACTTTCTACACACACATATTTAGATTTCCCCTGACTTGGAGGCTTCTCAAAGTGTTGCATAGCTCTGAGAGTTGAAGGCTTCTCAAAGCGTTGCATAGCTGAGAGTTGAAGGCTTCTCAGAGCGTTGCATAGCTGAGAGTTGAAGGCTTCTCAGAGCGTTGCATAGCTGAGAGTTGAAGGCTTCTCAGAGCGTTGCATAGCTGAGAGTTGAAGGCTTCTCGGAGCGTTGCATAGCTCTGAGAGTTGAAGGCTTCTCAAAGCGTGCATAGCTGAGAGTTGAAGGCTTCTCAAAGCGTTGCATAGCTGAGAGTTGAAGGCTTCTCAAAGCGTTGCATAGCTCTGAGAGTTGAAGGCTTCTCAAAGCGTTGCATAGCTGAGAGTTGGAGGCTTCTCAAAGCGTTGCATAGCTCTGAGAGTTGAAGGCTTCTCAAAGCGTTGCATAGCTGAGAGTTGGAGGCTTCTCAAAGAGTTGCATAGCTCTGAGAGTTGAGGGCTTCTCAAAGCGTTGCATAGCTGAGAGTTGAAGTCTTCGGGGCATTAAAGAAATATTTAGAAACTTATCCCCCCCCCCCCAAATTGCATAGAAAACAAGACATGTATCATTCGAAAGATGACTAGACATGAAGAAGCAGGTGTGAAACTTGACACTGGTGACCTCTCCTATTTCTAGCGTCAAAAAACAATCCATTGGGGGGGGGGAGGACACAACCGATATCACTTTAGTGCAAAGGGGGCGCTGAGGCCAGATCTTAATCGGGGCGCACAAATACCTAGTTTCTGCGTTGAGATGATTTCAGCATTATTTTTTCAAACACCTTCAATATGCAGACATGGTTTCGATAACTTCTTTCAATCACCTTCTGTTGTGTCTCTATTTACCAATCAATACATTCCTAAAGATCACGTGAGGGCAACTCCCATTTCATCCAATATGAATAATCAAAACAATAACTACCAAGCACTCACGTTCTGCTGTGCTTTTATTTACTAACCGATATATTCCATAAAGGCACGGATCTCTAAATACAAGGATATAATACGGAGTTTGAAACCTCAGGTGTTTGTAAACACTTTTGGTTCCCTTACAGCGTGACCAAATACAAATATAAGACCTGCCGTTTAATTGGGAATTGTCATTCTAAAGTAAAGCAGTTGCCTTTTTCGTGATTTTCATTGACTGTCGAAACACAGTGACCAATGGAAATCGCAGGTAAAGTCAAAGTCTTCATTTCAAACTGATGATTCCCAATGACCTAGCAGGTCTTATATTAGTCGATAGTCACGCGTTAAACTATTAAAAGTTGTCGCAAGGACATTATGATCCGTTTGGCAGGTTCACTAGTACAGCTAAAATGTATAGAAAAAATGCATCGTATTGTAAAGGAACTATCGACAAAGTTTACAACTGTTACCCTGCCTTCATAAATTGCGTAAGTATATACTTGTATCTAGAGATCCGTGCCATGGATCACGTGCGGAAACCCCGTGGATTCATCCAATAAAAATAATCAACTATTGTTAGATATTCTTCCGTCTACGCGTGTTTAATTTTCCCACACACGGTGAAGGTCACAAATTGGACTTCATTGTAATGACAGACGAGAACATACATATTACATTAGGACACTTCGATTTCAAGTAAATAAAATAGATTGAATCGTCATCATCAAGTACCATCTCCGCAACGAAGTGTGGCTGCAATCATATAGACTGAATATGAATGGAAATGTTTAATTCCTGTTGTTCGTACTTCGGAATCGGCGATCACCATTCAGCTCCACTGGGACGATGATGATGATTTCTGCGACGTGTCCGGCTGTGATAAATGTATCCTATTCGTGCCTGAAATTTCCTATTGCACTCTGAGCTAATGTGGGAAGAGTCTGTTGCATATTGAGAAGCTATTGCATTTCTACTACGTTTTTTGTTGCTCAGCTTCCTATCAGGTTCTCTTCATGCATGCATTTCCTCGTAATTCTACGAGGTTAGTCGGATCTGTCCTATATCTAAATCTCCCATGAATTTGTGTCTATGTTGAAGTAAGTCAGTGATGGCATTATGTTGAAGTAAGTCAGTGATGGTTTAATGTTGAAGTAAGTCAGTGATGGTTTAATGTTGAAGTAAGTCAGTGATGGTTTAATGTTGAAGTAAGTCAGTGATGGTTTAATGTTGAAGTAAGTCAGTGATGGTTTAATGTTGAAGTAAGTCAGTGATGGTTTAATGTTGAAGTAAGTCAGTGATGGTTTAATGTTGAAGTAAGTCAGTGATGGTTTAATGTTGAAGTAAGTCAGTGATGGCTTTATGTTGAAGTAAACCAATGATGGCTTTATGTTGAAGTAAACCAATGATGGCTTTATGTTGAAGTAAGTCAATGATGGCATTCTTGATTCTTGATTAGAAACTGGCTTCACAGCACGCGGGACATTCCCATAAGTGCTCCGCCCTCCGCTCCAGCACCCATCCCAGTGTATGTAGACTCATAGTTCCGGTCAGGTGTTGTGTGATCTACGGGACTTATCAAAAAAATTACTTTTCCTCCCCTCACCTCACCTCTAAATACTCCCATTTCTAACATTCTCTGTATGTGTACGTTCTCAACCTCATTGACATCATCTGTATTTTGAAATGAATTTATTACTGCCTTTATTAAATCTGCTTTATCTCTTCTCAGCAATGTGCCGTCTATCGCCGCATTGCCTGCCAGTAAGTCGGCTCTCTCGTTTCCTCTGACCCCAGCATGACCAGGGCAGAATATCCATGTAATGCTTTGGACAACTGAGTTGTTCAATAAGTCCCACCATTCTTTTCTTAACATGAACTTATTTATTTTGCGCAACATGCTTTGAGAGTCTGTGAGTATTACCGCGTGTGTTGATGTATCAGTTATCAACCAATTAAGAGCTGCTGTAACTCCCTCTATCTCCATCCTCATGCTCGATGTGACAGTAGAATATGCTGAAGATTTCTCAACCAACTTCACGCCGTTTCTGTAGGCAACAAAACCCCAACTTCTTTTATTTGTGTTTCTGCTAACAGATCCATCTGTGTATATAATTATGTCTTGGCATTAGTGATGGCATTATGTTAAAGTAAGTCAATGATGGCATTATGTTGAAGTAAACCAATGATGGCTTTATGTTGAAGTAAACCAATGATGGCTTAATGTTGAAGTAAACCAATGATGGCTTTATGTTGAAGTAAACCAATGATGGCTTAATGTTGAAGTAAGTCAGTGATGGCTTTATGTTGAAGTAAGTCAGTGATGGCTTTATGCTGAAGTAAACCAATGATGGCTTTATGTTGAAGTAAACCAATGATGGCTTAATGTTGAAGTAAACCAATGATGGCTTTATGTTGAAGTAAACCAATGATGGCTTAATGTTGAAGTAAGTCAGTGATGGCTTTATGTTGAAGTAAGTCAGTGATGGCTTTATGCTGAAGTAAACCAATGATGGCTTTATGTTGAAGTAAACCAATGATGGCTTTATGTTGAAGTAAACCAATGATGGCTTTATGTTGAAGTAAACCAATGATGTCTTTATGTTCAAGTAATTCAGTGATGGCTTTATGTTGAAGTAAGTCAGTGATGATGCTGACTTAAGTCAGTAAGTCAAATATTTTTATTTTTCTTCTGTGTTCATGAATCTCTTGGTCTGGCTAGATCTTCAGGCCAGTCGCCAGGACGAAGCTCCAATTCTTCTCCAGGTCAGAGTGGCTACCCCAAAGTTTTTGCATTAGTTCAGTCTATTGTGGCCATGTCTTTCCTCGTAATTCTGTGTATTCTGGACAGTTTTAGTTTAATATTCAAAATTGAATAATTCACTAAAAAAGTTTGGTTCTAATTGCGCTCCTGAACAGTCAAAATGTACATACGTATAGAAAACTAAACCACTTGCAACTGTGGCGTAATAAATTCCTTAGGCATTGATTGTAGCTAAATCACCGTGGATACGATCAAACAATAAGCAAGATTTATAGTTTTACAAACTACTACACAATTATCCTTACGATTAAAAATAGCTCTATAAAAACAGAATACATTGGTTATTAATAGTTAGTTAGTTAGTCAGTCAGTCCGTTAGTTATTAATTAGTTAGTTAGTTAGTTAGTTAGTTAGTTAGTTAGTTAGTTAGTTAGTTAGTTAGTTAGTTAGTTAGTTAGTTAGTTAGTTAGTTGGTTGGTTGGTTGGTTGGTTGGTTGGTTGGTTGGTTGGTTTGTCGTCGGATCAACATCACTGCAAACTGGACACGTCCATAGTAGCTCCGATCTCTCCTTGAGTGTATCCGCCATTACACTTCTATTAACAGTACCGGTCCTATGCTGGTTGATAATCATTCTTCTGCGTCCTCCAAAATGTTCACTTCTAGCAACACCGCATTTCAATCCCTGATCTTTAATCCTAGCCATTGAAAAGGAATCATCATCCACATTAGTCTCACTCTCGTGTGCTATATCTCTTAAGGAGTTCAAAACGTCAGCGCGATCCATTGCGCCATTGCCCTGTGCCACAATCGCGCATGACGTCTGTTGATTTGGTCTTTCATTTTCTCGAACACCCACATGCCTCGGCACGAAAATAAATGCAACAACTTTCAGCCTCGCCTTTCTCAAAGTCTCAATCCACTGTTCGCGAACGAGACCCACGTGTACCTTCCTAAGCATACTCATAGAGTCACTCAAGATGCAGACCTGCGTTACCTTCTGTGTGCATACTCACTCAAATACTCTGGTCACCGCCATAGTCTTCATATTCATGCTACTCATAGTGACCGCAAAGGCACCACTCTTCTCCCTGATGGTTTTACCTGCGCACTGAACTGTGGAGGCCTAAGCACTGCGAACATGTCTAATGACAGATTCATCAGTGAATATAATCACATCAACCTCTTTGGCATTCTCACTGACCAAAGCCTGTACTTCTTTCTACACAGCTGTGAGACACCATTTTCTGCATTCCCTGCTAAGTGATATTACTACTTCTTCTTCTTCTTCAGTGTTCGTTCTCAAAGTCCTGCAGATTAGCAGGATGTAGTCCGGAGAACGGAATGTGTTGTGTCATGGTTTACAACATTGCTGCGATATCTGCGCCTTTCGAAGTGACACATCCGACTTCAGCATGGCTTTAGGTCGCTGACCCTATATGGGATAGGACAGCCAACTCCATTACATAACCTCCTTAGTCGCCTTTTACGACATGAGTGAAAGGTAAACAGTGTTGCTATTCTTTGCTCACTTTCGGGTCCCGGCAACACACGGGCGATATTACTACTTGATTATTAATAATAACCAATCAATCCTGTACAGGACATAGATTTTCAAATAGTGTTTAATTTTTTTTTCAGTTTTAATGCATCTAAAAAAATAACAAACTTGTACAATAATTTGGTTAAAAGACATGACACCTTGTTAAAGACTTTACTTGAAGGTAGAGTCAATGAGAGTTGATTGAGCGGTTCACAGAGAGGCTTGTTGTTGTTTCAATCCCAAGGAATTACGAGCGATTACCTCTTACCTCCTATTTAAATGGGGCGGGATACGGTCTAGGAGAGCGAGGTAAGAGACAGAAGATGCTGGAAGTTCGTTGCAGTAAATCTTCACTACGGAGACGCCATCTGATGATTCTTCTTCTTCTTTCGTTCACTTGAAACATGTCTATATCTGTAATTCTGTCTCCTGAATAAAACTCACTGTCTTTTGTAGTTCACACAGTGCGTGACCCATAGAGCTTTGATTCCAGTGTTGTTTCCTCTGGTCAATATGTCTGCCTCAGCGTTTCATACTCAGAACACTCTTGAAGTATATGTTTTGCACTCTGTGCTGCCTGTCCACATGTGCACATGGCCGTGTTGCCAATCTCGAATTGTGTGCACATGTGACTGCGGAGTCGGTTGTGTCCTGTTCTGAGACGTAGAATTATAACTTGTTCTGATCTGTTCATAATGTGATAGGTATCTTATGTTGGTGTTTGTGGCTTTCTTATTGACTTGATCATCTGTTTTTTTCTGATGGTAGGTGATTGGTATATCTGGTTGGTCTTCGGCAGCACCTTCCTTAGCCAGTGGGTCCGCTTTTTCATTGTAATATTGAAATATTGTAAGACGCCCGCAAGCCATCATCGTCTCATTTTGAAATTGAAGCTATCATACTGTCCACTATGTTTCCCTTCTGACTTTCTAAAATATTGAGTGATAACTATGTTTGGTACAAGCGTTATGCGAGCGATACTTTGCTGCTTGTATGAAAACCTGCACATGAACGTAGCACACCACGAAACAAATAGGTACTTGATCAATTTTATGAAATATAATGTGTGTGTGTGTGTGTGCGTGTTTGCTTGTGTGCGTTGGTGGGTGGGTGCTTGCGTACGTGGGTGAGTGTATGTGTAAGTTATGTCTATGTATATTATTGGTATTATGTACACACTATCTATTTTATGTGTAACAAGACATTTACGAAACGGCTAAACGTTGATGATGACCTGTCTAAATGGGGAGGACCACAATTTACAACTCGTGCACCCCACATTTATTTTCTTACTGAGAGACCCCCCCCCCCCCCCCCTTCAAGTCGAAATCGATCCCTGGGGTCCATAAATACCACTGTGGGAAACATTGATCTAGACGCATATCTGTTGTTGTGTGCATGTCAAGCAGACGCTAACCTAGAAATATTAGAATAGCTTCTGTATTTATCTTCAGTTTACCAACATTATCTGCATTTAACTGGAAATCTGATTTTTATGAACCACAAGTTTCCAGTGGCGGTAGTATGAATGCAAGAAACAAATACAATGAAATATGATATTACAAATGGACAGCTGGAAACTAGAAACTTTTATCAATAGATGTTTGCTGAGTAGAATAGAAAATTTAAAAATAGATGATTTGAAAAGTTCTAAGATCACCAGTTAGGAAGTCATGGAAGGAACCAGACATCAGTTGAAAAATAACTCATGAAACTGTGGTTTAGATGGATAGAGCATACATGAGCGCGGTAGCCTCGTTGATAGTGAGCTTGCTTACTATCACCGGGTTACAATGTGCCAGGTTCAAAACTACAGCAGGACAACAACAACAATTCCGTGTCGTGATTTCTCGCATGACACGACAGCTCCTCCGTCGACCCAGCTTTCTTCTTTTTCTCGTTTGCAGTTTAACCTGTTTACACGGCAAGTCTAATTTTGTTGTGTAGTCATGTTATCACGGCAAGTCTAATTTTATTGTCAAGTCATGTTATCTAGTCGTGTTGCGATGTTTACACGGCAAGTCTTCTTCTTCTTGGTTCGTTCTCAAACTCCTGCAGATTAGCAGGGTGTAGTCCGGAGAATGGAACGCGTTGTGTCATGGTTTACAGCACTGCTGCGATATCTGCGCCCTTCGGTCTGACACATCCAACTTCAGCATGGCTTTGGGTCACTGACCCTATATGGGATGGGACAGCTAACTCTATCCCAAATCTCCTTAGTCGCTTCTTACGACATGCATGGAAGGTACACAGTGTTGCTATTCTTTGCTCCCTTTTCAGGCCCCGGCAACATCGGGCGACGGCAAGTGTAATTTTGTTGTGAAGTCATGTTATCTAGTCGTGTTGCGTGATACCATGGTTGCTGGTGCGCCTCTCTGTCTGAACTTCATCACATGTGATTGTGTGGGCAGGAATGTGGTCCTGCTCGATGTCAGGGGTGGCCCGACCAATGCTAGTCGCTTTCGACCATATAGTTAACATAACTGCATACTGCTGAAGTCGAAAGTGTTGGGCCTTCTTGATCTTCCTATGCGATGAGTTGTTACAGCATATATCCAATCCGGTATTGCTCATATATAGAATGGTGGGTTTTAGACTGTTCTGGGATATCTCAGTGTGTTTTAGGCTGTTCTGTATTCTCTCAGTGTGTTTTAGGTTGTTCTGTATTCTCTCAGTATGTTTTAGGCTGTTCTGTATTCTCTCAGTGTGTTTTAGGCTGTTCTGTATTCTCTCAGTGTGTTTTAGGCTGTTTAGTATTCTCTCAGTGTGTTTTGGCTTGTTCTGTATTCTCTCAGTGTGTTTTAGGTTGTTCTGTATTCTCTCAGTGTGTTTTAGGTTGTTCTGTATTCTCTCAGTGTGTTTTAGGCTGTTTAGTATTCTCTCAGTGTGTTTTGGCTTGATCTGTATTCTCTCAGTGTGTTTTAGGTTGTTCTAGGATCTCTCAATGTGTTGATCTCCCTAGATCTTCAAGTCAATAGCCAGGACCAAGCTCCCAGTTTTTCCAGGTCAAAGCGGCTGTGCCAAAGTTTTTGCCACATTTCGGTCATTTGTGACCATTGAAGAGAGATGTTTGAGCTTTTTTTATGCTTGCTAGTTCTGGTTTAATTTTGTTTATTGTGTTTTTGGTTTTTGTTGCTCTGTAAATGTTTCCAATAAGAATCTGCAGTCCGCAAATATGACTACATTTGATGGTATTTGATGATCTGTGGAAACGAAAATTCTCACTGCCTGCAGGAGTGCAAAATATTCTGATTGGAAGTTTGAGCATGTCTTTCCTTTTGGAAATGTTTTACTGAGGCTCTTTTATATCTTATAAAGACGCATCCTCCTCTATTTTTTATAGCACGCTCTGCCGATCCATCTGTGTAAACATGTGTCCATATTTTAGGGGCATATATGTGTGCAATCATTTCCTGTGCCAGAGACTTTAGCTGAGGTTTATCTGTACTCTCCAGTCAGTTAGCCATAAGATGATGTTGTTTAGTGCTACCAGCATTCTACTCGTGACTGTGTTGATATGATCTGCATCCCTCCACATGCTACAAGATACATGTTACAAGATACATGCTACAAGATACATGCTACAAGATACAAGATACATGCTACAAGATACATGCTACAAGATACATGCTACAAGATACAAGATACATGCTACAAGATACATGCTACAAGATACAAGATAAATGCTACAAGAAACATGCTAAAAGATACAAGATAAATGCTACAAGATACAAGATAAATGCTGCAAGATAAATGATACAAGATACAAGAAACATGCTACAAGATAAAAAATAAATGCTACAAGATACAAGATAAATGCTACAAGATACAAAATAAATGCTACAAGATACAAGATAAATGCTAAAAGATACAAGAAACATGCTACAAGATAAATGCTACAAGATACAAGATAAATGCTACAAGAAAAAAAGATAAATGCTACAAGATGCAAGATAAATGCTACAAGATACAAGATAAATGCTACAAGATACAAGATAAATGCTACAAGATAAATGCTACAATATGCAAGATAAATGCTACAAGATACAAAATAAATGCTACAAGATACAAGATAAATGCTAAAAGATACAAGAAACATGCTACAAGATAAATGCTACAAGATATAAGATAAATGCTACAAGATACAAGATAAATGCTACAAGATACAAGATAAATGCTACAAGATACAAGATAAATGCTACAAGATACAAGATAAATGCTACAAGATACAAGATAAATGCTACAAGATACAAGATAAATGCTACAAGAAAAAAAGATAAATGCTACAAGATGCAAGATAAATGCTACAAGATACAAGATAAATGCTACAAGATACAAGATAAATGCTACAATATGCAAGATAAATGCTACAAGATACAAGATAAATGCTACAAGATACAAGATAAATGCTACAAGATAAATGCTACAAGATACAAGATAAATGCTACAAGATACAAGATAAATGCTACAAGATACTTGCTGTGTAGATATTTAAGAAGTAACAACAAAAGAAAGTTATAACTGCATGGCTTCAGTCGTGACCTTCGTTATAACAGTCCAGAGTGCTAACTCATTACGTCACAGCGTACTATTTATGTGCTTTTCATGGGCCGGTTAAACAATGTATAATTAATTGACCAATGAAAATCATGGCAAAAGTGGCCTCTCGCAGTGACTGTTCCCTCAATCCAGCTATAACGAAGGTCACGTTTCAGTACTGCCGAAAACCATCCTCCATATTTCGCCCCTATTATTTACACAATTCAGGGATTACTCAACATAATTTTTACAACCGTGCATTTAGTGTTTCAACATTATCAAAAATTGAAAGCCATTGCTTAAAAAAATGTATTTAAATCATAAATATCAAAATCCCTGGCTCACTGTTGTGCCAATAATATGAATCTCATTGCATAACAGCAATGGTCGCTAAAGTTCAATAATTAGCGCGCTAATATTGACAACACTTGTCCAGATTCATTTCGTCTTCAAAGGTTAGAGGTCAAGTTGAATACGCAGCAAAGTATGACGTCACTAATTGTTGACATTATCATGGGAATATCAACTAACGTAACTAACAAACACAACTAATCTCCTTTCCCTGTCACTCAAGAGTTTCTTAATAAAATGTGCTGAAATGTCAATTGCTGCAAGTATAACTCAGGTCTGATATAACGGGGGTCAGGGTATGTAGTTGTGACTCTCAAATATATATATATATATATATATATATATAGACTATATATCACTGGATGACGTGTCGCATTAAATCTTAGAAGGTGATTATGGCTAATCGACATCTTGGCGAGCTCTCATACAAAAATAATCCACGATACGTGTATTATTAAACAGAGAGACACAACGCATTTCCATTCTCTGGACTACATCCTGCTTGGTCAATATAGTAGGACCATGGTCCTGCTACAAGAGAATTCAGCAGAAGTTTGAGAATGAACGCTGAAGAAGAAGAAGATATTAAACAGGCATTTCATCATATTTCCTCTTCTGCGTTCGTTCTCCAACTCCTGCAGATTAGCAGGATGTAGTCTGGACAATGGAATGTTTCATGTTTTGATTAAAAATTTTGCCACGATATCTGCACCTTTTAGTCTGACACACACGACTTCAGCATGGCTTGAATAACTTTGACCTTATATGGGATGGGACAGCCACCCCATGACCTTCTGAGTCGTTTCTTAAAACATGCACGTAAGGTAAACATCGGCGTTGATATTCTTTACTGCCCTTTCGGGCTCGAGCAACACACAGTAGATTTCACAATATTATCCCGGTGTCTGCAAAATAACTATACACTTATTTATAATGGCCTTTACACATTATCATAAGAATTATACGTATTTACTGCGGATCTGTGTGACCGCATTCATGACCGTCTGAAATATATAATACTTGTGCATATAATTACTTAGGACTTCACTCGTGACGTTTTTAATTATTGTCGTCAATTTTGTTGATCGCTATTTATACACTTGGAGACACAAACCAAAAATAGCCAATACTGACTAACGAAATGCACGGAAATAATAAAATGGGTCATTCGTGTCATGTTTATATTTTCTATTGAAATGTTTTATAATAATATCCAAGACCGGATTTAGACTTGATAGGGCCCTAAGCTATTTGAGATATGGGGTCCTAAGCTATTTGAGATATGGGGTCCTAAGCTATTTGAGATATGGGGTCCTAAGCTATTTGAGATATGGGGCCCTAAGCTATTTGAGATATGGGGTCCTAAGCTATTTGATATATGGGGTCCTAAGCTATTTGAGATATGGGGTCCTAAGCTATTTGAGATATGGGGCCCTAAGCTATTTGAGATATGGGGCCCTACGCTATTTGAGATATGGGGTCCTAAGCTATTTGAGATATGGGGTCCTTTAACGATTAAGAATATATAGATAGTGAAATAAAATAATTTTTATGTGCCCCCAAGAAAATGAGGGCTCTAAGCTATAACTTGTTTAGCTTATAGGTAAATCCAGCAATGGTAATATAAAAGGTCACGCAAAAGTACGACTTTACAGGCAATATGTATAAAGGGCCTGATTACTCTAAATTTAGTATTGTGTATGACGTGATAATAATGTGATTTAATTTTTTGTGCACTTTAAAAATGCATCAATATAGAAACTAATATATCTGCGACAATTCTTACTTACCAACGTGTTTTCTGTGCTACTAGCTCACTCTATAAACTATACATCATAATCTTAACACTAACACTAATAGAGCTTATTCTCTAACCCTAATGCTAACACTAACAGCTTATTCTCTAACTCTAATCCTAACACTAACAGCTTATTCTCTAACTCTAATCCTAACACTAACACAAATACCTTATTCTCTAATCCTAATCCTAACAATAACACTAATAGCTTATTCTCTAACCCTAATCCTAACACTAACACTAATAGAATATTAACTAATCCTAACACTAACACTAATAGCTTTTTCTCTAACATTAATCCTAACACTAATAGCTTATTCTCTAATCCTAACACTAATAGCTTATTCTCTAACCCTAATCCTAACACTAACAGATTATTCTCTAATCCTAACACTAATAGCTTATTCTCTAACCCTAATCCTAACAATAACACTAATAGCTTATTCTCTAATCCTAACACTAATAGCTTATTTTCTAATCCTAACACTAATAGCTTATTCTCTAATCCTAATCCTAACACTAACACTAATAGCTTATTCTCTAACCCTATCACTAATAGCTTATTCTCTATCCCTAATACTAATAGCTTTTTCTCTAACATTAATTCTAACACTAACAGCTTATTCTCTAATCCTAACACTAATAGCTTTTTCTCTAACATTAATCCTAACGCTATTAGCTTTTTCTCTAACATTAATCCTAACACTAACAGCTTATTCTCTAACATTAATCCTAACGCTTTTAGCTTTTTCTCTAACATTAATCCTAACACTAACAGCTTATTCTCTAACATTAATCCTAACGCTTTTAGCTTTTTCTTTAACATTAATCCTAACATTAATAGCTTATTCTCTAATCCTAACACTAATAGCTTATTCTCTAATCCTAACACTGATAGCTTTTTCTCTAACATTAATCCTAACACTAATAGCTTATTCTCTAATCCTAATCCTAACACTAACACTAATAGCTTATTCTCTAACCCTATCACTAATAGCTTATTCTCTAACCCTAATACTAATAGCTTTTTCTCTAACATTAATTCTAACACTAACAGCTTATTCTCTAATCCTAACACTAATAGCTTTTTCTCTAACATTAATCCTAACGCTATTAGCTTTTTCTCTAACATTAATCCTAACACTAACAGCTTATTCTCTAACATTAATCCTAACGCTTTTAGCTTTTTCTCTAACATTAATCCTAACACTAATAGCTTATTCTCTAACCCTAATCCTAACAATAACACTAATAGCTTATTCTCTAACCCTAATCCTAACACTAACAGATTATTCTCTAATCCTAACACTAATAGCTTATTCTCTAACCCTAATCCTAACAATAACACTAATAGCTTATTCTCTAATCCTAACACTAATAGCTTATTTTCTAATCCTAACACTAATAGCTTATTCTCTAATCCTAACATTGATAGCTTTTTCTCTAACATTAATCCTAACGCTATTAGCTTTTTCTTTAACATTAATCCTAACACTAATAGCTTATTCTCTAATCCTAACACTAATAGCTTATTCTCTAATCCTAACACTGATAGCTTTTTCTCTAACATTAATCCTAACACTAATATCTTATTCTCTAATCCTAATCCTAACACTAACACTAATAGCTTATTCTCTAACCCTATCACTAATAGCTTATTCTCTAACCCTAATACTAATAGCCTTTTCTCTAACATTAATTCTAACACTAACAGCTTATTCTCTAATCCTAACACTAATAGCTTTTTCTCTAACATTAATCCTAACGCTATTAGCTTTTTCTCTAACATTAATCCTAACACTAACAGCTTATTCTCTAACATTAATCCTAACGCTTTTAGCTTTTTCTCTAACATTAATCCTAACACAAACACTAATAGCTTACTCTCTAACCCTAATAACTTATTCTACAAATTATAAAGCTTCTTAATCCATAATCTTTAAAAATCAATCCGAAAACACACCGCAATACCCCCCCCCCCCACTTCATTCATGCACATCTGTATAGAAGACCGGACTTGTGTTTCTGTCAAACATGCGCGAATGCCTACGTAATTGTAAAGAAAATAGTGAATATTCCTCTCCTTCTGCATTCTATCTCAAACTCCTGTAGACTAGCAGAATGTAATCCAACTAGATTTCGTTGTGTCATAGTTTACAGCTTTACTGCAATGTCTGAACCTTTCAGTCTGACACATCCGACATCATTCTGTGACACTTTGACCCTATATTGAATGAGACTGCACCATCATAACCTCATTAGCCGCCTCTTACGACATGTACGGAAGGTAAACAGTGTTACTCTTTTTGTTCCCCTGTCGACCCAACAACATATGGGCGAATATTGGATATAACCAGGATTTCACATTTATTTCACATTTGTCAGTCAATATTTGATGACGAATATATAATATATTTATATATGGTGAATTATATATTTAATATAACGAGTCATATATACTCTATATGTTTTAAATACTTAATTATGTCTAATATATGTATATATTTGAAATGCTGAGTCATATATCATCTATTTACATATTAAATATCATATTCGCAGTTATGAACACTAAAGACAGACTGAGACTGGCAAAAATCGTATTTGTTGTGAAAATTTTGCTGGTCTTCATTTTCTGAATGATCTTAGTACACTTTCATTTTTCATTTCCCTGTAACTGTTTCAAAAAATATTTCAGGAGATGGAGCTTTTTAGATAATGTTTGTATTTGAACATCCATTGACACACAAAAACACACACCACTAACTTCATAGAACTACATTTCATTCTCACAGAACTACACGTAACTGTGTCGATAACCATTTGCTTATGTTTACAAGCTGTGAATTTGGCTTAAAATTCTGATGAAATGAGTCGTCTCTGTATAGTACCAAATATTACAACTGTATAGAAGCACATGTCACAACTGTATAGTAGCACATGTCACAACTGTATAGTAGCACATGTCACAACTGTATAGTAGCACATGTCACAACTGTATAGTAGCACATGTCACAACTGTATAGTAGCACATGTCACAACTGTATAGTAGCACATGTCACAACTGTATAGTAGCACATGTCACAACTGTATAGTAGCACATGTCACAACTGTATAGTAGCACATGTCACAACTGTATAGTAGCACATGTCACAACTGTATAGTAGCACATGTCACAACTGTATAGTAGCACATGTCACAACTGTATAGTAGCACATGTCACAACTGTATAGTAGCACATGTCACAACTGTATAGTAGCACATGTCACAACTGTATAGTAGCACATGTCACAACTGTATAGTAGCACATATCACAACTGTATAGTAGCACATGTCACAACTGTATAGTAGCACATGTCACAACTGTATAGTAGCACATGTCACAACTGTATAGTAGCACATGTCACAACTGTACAGTAGCACATGTCACAACTTATAGTAGTACATGCAACATCTGAACGGTCCGAGCATCCGGACCGTTCAGAAAGCAATGGCAAACTACTTAACGTATATATATTGCTTGAAAATTACTACACCTCAACAAATTATGCATTGATGGTTACATCCTGAATAGGATACGCTACCATAATGTGGTACCCCCTACGACTCCTGACGGGTTAAGGGTTTATAGGTAGATACATCATCCAATTTGGTACCCACTACGACTCCTGACGGGTTAAGGGTTTATAGGTAGAGACATCATCCAATGTGGTACCCACTACGACTCCTGACGGGTTAATGGTTTATAGGTAGATACATCATCCAATGTGGTACCCACTACGACTCCTGACGGGTTAAGGATTTATAGGTAGATACATCATCCAATGTGGTACCCACTACGACTCCTGACGGGTTAAGGGTTTATAGGTAGATATATACCAATAACAACAATTAAGATGTGAGAATGTCATACTGACTGATAATTTGTGGCGCAAGTTTATTTATCTTTACGAGATTGCGGTGATGGATGCCATAGGTAGGATGACAATTCCTGGAAAAAATATTGGAAAAAAAAACCTCATGAAAATCTAAATAGTTACATATTCCTTGGTGTTACTGTAGTTTGCCATGCATCCGGGAACATAACATTTTGTAAACACTTTAACGTCACAAATCAGTTGTAATAAAAAAAAACCTTTCAATATTTCCACAGTTACTGGTGTACATTAAATATATTCTTCAGTGATATTCCAGTTGAATTTACATTCATGAAAATAATACTTTTTGCACATTTGAAAACCAACACAATAAAAACAGTAGATTAATTCATTCAGCCCAGCAGATAATGGGGAGGGGATGTAAAACCGTGTGATCTAGTTAGGACTATAAATATAGAAAGTCGTGCTTAAATACAATCCAGAAACCTAAATACATATTAGAAATGACATTCGTGATTTAGTCCATAAATTATAAAGTCTGCTAGAACTCACATTCATGAGATATAACACCATCAACCGCGCATACCTACTCAAAACTAATAAAATCAACGCACCAAATAACACACCAATACTCAGATGTTTTTTACAATATTAGAAAACCCCATTTACTTTATATTATATGACCTACAGTATATGTCTTTTCCAAAAATGGCGAGACTTTTTTTTACTTCTGCAGTCGTCAGAGTAGACAGGACCCAAAATGTTTATACATGTCCCATGCAAGTCTATGTAGCTCCTAAAGACGGGAGATTGGGTTATATGGTTCAGGCTGAGAGTCTCTACTTTATGTCAGTGAACGTTATACTGGATGAGTTGCACTCTCCACACTGTCTTGTCCGATATCATAATCACACAAGTTTTTGGGACGAACTGGCGGATGTTTCTGTAAAGAATCAAATGACCATCATCAACAATGTCCACGCCAAAATACTTCCTAGTCGACTTTTACGACGTGCATAGCTGATTATTGGTGAATCTTTGATCCCCTTTCGTATTCTGAAACAATAGGAAAGAGTGCATGAGTGTTATTCAGAGAAGTCCACAGCACGAGAGAGTGTGTGAATGTGACTCAAAGAAGCCCACGACACGATAGAGTGTGAATGTGACTCAAAGACGCCCACAACACGAGCGAGTTTCTGTGTGTGACTTTGAGAAGTCCACAACACGAGAGTGTATGGGTGTAGCTCAGAGACGTGTACAATACGAGAGGGTGTATGGGTGTGACATAGAGAAGTCCACAACACGAGAGAGTGTATGGGTGTGACAGTCTACAATACGAGAGAGTTGACTACTGGACAGTGGTCAATATGTGTTGTAACACGAACAACGAGATCAAGTAAATAAAGAGAGACTGCTGGACACTGGTCAATATGTGGTATAATGTGTGTAGCGAGTTCTTCTTCTTCTTTCGTTCACTTGAAACATGTCTATATCTGTAATTCTGTCTCCTTAATAAAACTCACTGTCTTTTGTAGTTCATACAGTGTCCCATAGAGCTTTAATTCCAGTGTTGTTTCCTCTGGTCAATATGTCTGCCTCAGCGTTTCATGCTCAGAACACTCTTGAAGTATATGTTTGGCACTCTGTGCTGCCTGTCCACATGTACACAATGTGTGTAGCGAGTTCAAATAGACAACAGAAATCCAAATCAATAATTATTGCATTTCTAATCCAACCCAGGAAATTATGAAGCACTTACTACAAGCTCTGACAGTGACCTTAGTACTGATGATCAAGTGTCATACTACTGCTGCAAAGTTTGATGACAGTGATCTAGATCAGGTAGTATATTTTCCGTATGCTTTCTCTCTACCCCTTGCATCATAATCTAATCAATCCACTATAATCTGACCAAACTGTTAGATTCTTATCCCTTGCATCATAATCTAATCAATCCACTATAATCTGACAAAACTGTTAGATTCTTATCCCTTGCATCATAATCTAATCAATCCACTACAATCTGACCAAACTGTTAGATTCTTATCCCTTGCATCATAATCTAATCAATCCACTATAATCTGACCAAACTGTTAGATTCTTATCCCTTGCATCATAATCTAATCAATCCACTACAATCTGACCAAACTGTTAGATTCTTATCCCTTGCATCATAATCTAATCAATCCACTACAATCTGACCAAACTGTTAGATTCTTATCCCTTGCATCATAATCTAATCAATCCACTATAATCTGACCAAACTGTTAGATTCTTATCCCTTGCATCATAATCTAATCAATCCACTACAATCTGACCAAACTGTTAGATTCTTATCCCTTGCATCATAATCTAATCAATCCACTACAATCTGACCACTCTATTACAATATTACCTTTTATTTGTTTAAAATCTTTCACCTCGAATATAATCATACGCATTTCAATATTGCCCCTCTATTACAATCTTACCTCACTTTTGCACTCTTATCCTCCTATTATAATCTTACTATTCTATTACAATCTTATCCTGCTAATACAATCCCCTGAATACAATCATACGAATTACAATCTTACAAACTTATTCCTTTAATACAATATTACCACTCTTATACAAATCTTAGCGCATATTGTAACAGGGGCAAAGGCCGCCAAAGACGCCGTTGGACAAAAGACATTCAGGAATGCCTGTGCATGTCACTGGTAGAAGCAGGACAACTTGCTCAAGACCGCGGAGAATTCAAGAGATCCATAGGAAAGACTACTTTCTGTAAAGAATATGTCACCTGATGATGATGATGAATACAAATCTTACGCCTATTTTACAGTCTTGCTCCTATATTACAATCTTACCTCTTCAATACAATCTTAACTCTTCAATACAATCTTACCTCTTCAATACAATCTTACCTCTTCAATACAATCTTACCTCTTCAATACAATCTTACCTCTTCAATACAATCTTACCTCTTCAATACAATCTTACCTCTTCAATACAATCTTACCCCTGTAAACAAATCTTATGCATTGCAATCTTACCACATTAATAATGTTATTATCCCTTTTACAAAATATTTCTCTCCATTACAATTTTATTATCTTTCTTACAATATTGCCCCTATTACAGTCTTATTCCTCTATTACAGATATATTTACTACAATCTTCCCACTCTATAACAATATTATACTCTCTATTACAATATTAGCACACTATTACAATATTATACTCTCTATTACAATCTATATTCTCTATTCCAATATTACCACCCTTTTACAATCTTATTCCATCTATTACAGTCTTATTCTCAACATTACAATCTTACCAATTTGAGTGATACTCTCTGCATACATTTTGCTGCTCTATTGAAAGCGTCAGAGTATAATGGGTAAACTCTAGTACTATATATATATTGTCCGGCTCTGTTTCGACGTGATCCAGAGCACGCCTGTGACGGCCAAGGTACCGAGTTGGATCCCCCCCCCACAGGCATTTGGGCGTCCGGACCTTTCAGAAAGCAGTGGCAAACTACTGAGGGTATTTATGTTGCCTAGAAAATCATTACTGCCAAAAAATGCTGGGTTGATGACTACGTCCTGAATTACGCTACCAGTTATAACATATATATTATATAAAATGGTTAGATATCAGTTTAGCGCAAAGCAAGTATAAGATGGAACAAACCAACGTATCGACCAGTAGGTCTTTATCAAGATAAAGATAAACAAACAAACGCGGTTATATCAGTGTTCTGTTCCCGTATTCATACAAACTACTTGACCAATAATCTCTATTCACTTCCTTCTTTTCATTAGAACAATCTATACCCTGTTCACTTTAAGAATCAAGTGGGTCAGTGCTTCAGATTGGTTGCTGGACGCAGAACGCATCATAATCATTATAATCGATTTTAAGTGCCTAAGACTATTGTTTTTAAATTTCGTTTTTAAATGTTTTAAAATGTTGTTTAAATATTGTTTTTAAATGTTTTAAATAATATTGTTTTTACATGTCAACAGCTGTTTAAACATCACCTGTTGTCGGGGAGTAATGTGGGGGGGGGGGGTGTTTTGACCCACTTCATTCTTAAGGTGAACAGAGTATTCTATAAATACGAATATCTATTAATAATATATGGGAATTTCCGAAACAGGTACCCAGCTTGCACGGCGTAGAATATGCGACTGACAGCGAGAGTCATGAGAGTAACAAAATGGTGAACGCTGAGGAAGAAGCACGTCTGTTGAAGCTGAGGGAAGACGCAGAGGTTCTTAGAAACTGGCTGTCTCAGGTCTCACATACAGCAAGCGAGCTTGACAAGAGGTTTAAACCTAGCGGTTTCTTGGGAAGTCGGGGCAAGAGATTTATTCCAGGACTAGAGTCACTTATATTGGCTCGATACTACCAGGGTAAATGTGTGTACTTTGTATATAATCGAATTGTTGTCATAAGATTGTTATTTCGATTCCGATACTACCAGGGTAAATGTGTGTACATTGTATATACTTGAATTGTTGTCATAAGATTATTATTTAGATTTGTTTCTGTTTGTGAGTAACCTTGCTGTGTATTTCGTTGTCAAGGGAGGTGAGGAAACAATCTGTCTAATGGCCATGTGTTTCAGGGCCAGAAATGTGTTTCACTGGTTACCTGCCGTGCACATTGTAAGAGGGGGTTAGGAGGGTTTAGTGGGTGAAGCCATGCTGAAGTCGGATGTATCAGGCTGAAAGGGTCTAATATCGTAGCCACGGTGTAAACATTGACACTGAGTGTTCCATTCGCTGGACTACATCCTGCTAAGCTACAGAAGTTTGATAATGACAGCAGAAGAACAAGTCCCTTTAGCCGTGAGCAGGTACACATTGACAGTGAGAATCAGAAAAATGATAATTATAAAATGCTACATCTATTCTATGTTGATACATGACTCAGAAACATGGACAATAAGCAAACAATTAGAAAATAGAATTAATGCCTTTGAGATGTCGGTATATAGAAGAATAGGGAGAACATCATGGAAAGAGACGAAAACAAACAAAGAGGTTCTAAAAACAATTAGTATGAAGAAAGAATTATTAATGGAAATAAAGATCAGTCAAATAAAATATCCTGGACACATTAAAAGACATAACACCTTGTTCAAGATCTTACTTGAGGGTAAAATTGAAGTGAAGCGAGCAAGAGGTAGGCAGAGATACATGTGGGAGAGTAACATCACAAGATGGACAGGTTACAGTCTAGCAGAGTGCACCACAAGAACAATAGACAGGGAATGTTGGAGATCTATTGCAGTCAACCTTCGTTGCGGAGGCAGCACTTTTGGTGATGATTCGTAGCGACAAGTATCATTATAAATCTTCCTTAGAATAAATGTAAATTCAAGTAGGTAGCCAGGGGATAAATGGAAAACTCTAGAGACCAACAGGCATTGAACCAGGTGTTGAATTGAACATGGTTCAATTCCTGTTGATCTCTAGAATTTTTCATTTATCCTCTGGCTACCTACTTGAATTTACTTGTACAAGAATTATTTGAAGCAAATTTGTACTGTATCTATGTTATTTATGTGTACAAGAAGACCTATTGTCCTAGTACAACAAATGCGGATGTTATATGTTTGTGTTACCGAGGATACTTCAATACTAGTACGGGATGTTCGTTGTTGTTGTAATAGTCCTTGTCTCTATTGGTCCGTTCTTAGTGACTTGAGTGCACAGTTTGAATGTCTTGACAAAATCGCATCTTTCATTGGAGATGCGGTTAGTCGAGTACGGAAAAACCCGTGTACCCAAATTGCTAGGCGATGGGGGTGCCGTTGAACGGACTGGTGTAATTCCCGTTGGTCTCTAGAATTTTTTAGAATAGACGGAGATTCTGGTACAATGACTGCCAGACGACAAAAAAAATAATGCACAAGATGATAAATTTGGAGAGACAGAAAAATAATGCACAAGATGATAAATTTGGAGAGACAGAAAAATAATTCACAAGATGATAAATTTGGAATGACAGAAAAATGGGTGGAAGGATGATGAGAAAAATGCCTACAGAAAAAAATGTATAGTGAGGAAGGAAAATAATATGAAGAAATGGGACTCTCGATTAAATATGAAGAAATTGGGCTCTCCATACAATTACGTCAACAGTTGGGGTTGCTCTGAAAAATATGACTTGTTAACAGGGGAAGGGGGGTGGACAAAAGTTGTCTTCACCAAAACAGATGGTTATATAATAATTAGGATGAATTTGAATATTTAATATTTGATTTCTAAACAGATCGTTATATAATAATTAGATTGTTTGAATTTGAACATTTAATATTTGATTTCTAAAAATCTGAACAAATCGTGTAACATGTTCGTTCTTTTTCTGTCCATTTTTATTTAGTAAAGGGGGTAGGGTAAAATTGACATAATATGGGATTTCTGAATTCATGAAAGTTTGTTGACAAGGGTAGGGAAAGGGTTCAAAAATTGACAAAAAATTGTTGACTGGAGTAATTAATTGACAGCTTCAATGAAGGAAATGATGATCAAATAAGATAGGAGTTGGAGAAGAAAAAGATTGAAAAGAAAGAAGACGATGTAGAAGAAACAGAGAGAAAAGGGAAGTATAAAAAGTAGTAGAGAAAGAAAGGGGAAGAAATAGGAAGAAGCAAAGGAAGACAAATGAAGAATAAGAAAAGAAAAAAAAGGGGAAGAAAATGAGGAAGCAGAAGAAAGAAGAAGAAAAGGGAAGAATAAAAGGTAGAAGAGAAAGAAGGGGAAGAAGGAAGAAAATTAAAAAAGAAGACGGAATAAGAGGAAAAAAGGAAGAAGTAGAGGAAGGAAAAGAAAGAACTAAAGGGAAAGAGGAAGAAATGGAAGAGGTCGAGGAAGAAAAGGAGAAAGCAGAATGAAGAAAAAGAAGGAAGAAAAGGTAGAAACCTAAGATGACTATCTAATCAATGATATCAGGACTTGGTTTTCAAACAAAACAAAACCTCCCGCTAAAAATCCATCTGTCATACAAAAACGAATCTAAGTTATTCACAAAAATGACACAGCGTGAAACATCAAACAATCTTGATGGTCCAAAGACCTGAACAAGATGTCAAACTGTGATCACGAATCTTGATGAGGTGTTGAACAAACAGACGTTATCGGTGGCTGTTTGAGTAAACGTGCGCAGAATCGGTCTCTTGATGTTTATACAATGCTAGATGTGAACTTTGACCGCTTTGCTTGGCGTGTTTGCCATCTTGTATTTTAATAAGGTTCAGCGAATATGCAAATCATCTGCAATTTCTTTGAGGAAATATTGATTGCTGTCCCCTTCACGTGCTGTTTGTATTTTTCAATATGTTATGTCTGCAAGTTTCTACCGCTATAATATAGATGTTGTGATGGTCGCCGAGGTAGAAGAAGAAGAATATGGATATTGTGGTGTCTTACCTCACGAGGTTACGCTAGTTTCACTGCTGGTATTACTATCAATTATTATTGCTACTCATACTACTACAGAACTACTACAACAACTACTACAACAACTACTACAACAGCTACTACAACAACTACTACAACAACTACTACAACAACTACTACAACAACTACTACAACAACTACTACAACAACTACTACTGTTACTAATACAATAGTATCACTGCTATTGCTGATACTTGCTACACAACCACTGTCACTACCACAATTACCTACTACTACTACTACTACTACTACTACTATTTGTACTACTATTAACAGCGTATGTCAAATTGCTATTCATAGACAAACAGGCGTTGATATATATTAATACATCTGCATTGAATAAACACCTAAACGCATTCAATACCCATTTCGAAATCAACAACATGGGAATCAACAAACCAAAATCAGAAACACTCAAATATGCAGAAATCAATTCCCACTAGAAATATACCTATACATAGACGACACAAAACTCAACCAAGTACATGAATTTAAGTATCTAGACAGAGTGTTCTCGGAAGATGGGATACTAGATACTGAAATAGAGATACGATACCAGAAGAAAACGCAGTTTCATATCAACTATCACCACTGCTTAAACACCAGCATATTGACATGATCTTCAAAAGAACATTAATAAATACAGTATTCATGCCGACACTGCAACCAATACCAGACCTGGACTCTGACAGAGAATCTTGAACACACACTCGCAGTATGCGAAATGAAATGCCTGAGAACAGCACTGGGGATAACAAAAAGAGATAGAATAAACAATGATACTATAAGAAATATGGTGACAACAATATTGTGCAAATAATACATAGTCACTCCAAAAAATTGAATGGTTCGGCATTCCATCGAAAAACCTTTAATAAAAGATGTTTTGGAAAGAGAAAAAGAGAAACAGGGAATGACCCAGTCGAAGATGGATAGATGACACAAGAGAAAAACTAGAACATCACGGCTACACTATGTCAGCGACATCACAGTTAGCATAAGATAGAAGACGTCGGCTCACCATGGCGCCAAGTGGCACATATGGTTATGACAAGGCAAGACAAGAGACTACTACTTATACCACTACTGTCAGTTTCCCAATTATTAACATCACCACTACAACTACTATTATTGCTGCTGCTGGTACTACTTCTTTCTCGTTCTGCTCTACTGATGTATGCACTTCTTCAATTATACTGTGGTCAGGAGTTCTGAGACAGGGCATTAGAGCTTGTCCCACATAGCTGTTTCAGATGACTAAAGTTTTCTTCTTGTTGTGTGGTACTGTGGCCAGTACTCTTGAATACTTTCTATTTTTTTCTGCAGATTCTCCACAGGGACACAAATCGGTATCGTCATTTCCAACCCTCTTACACATGTGTTATTTGAATCTGTTCATTACTACCAAGCTTGTAGTTGACGTCGTCTTTCTTGCTGTAAGGTTATTTGAGTCATATTCTATGTCTATAAAGCTTTTGATATTTAAATTAATTTCTGAAAATGATAGTGTGTCTTCTCAACAATGTACCTGGCAGTGGTTCTAAACCTTCCTAATTCCGCGACCCTTTAATACAGTTCCCCATGTTATGGTGAACTCCAACCATACAATTATTTTGGTTGCTACTTCATGATGAGTGTTTTCCGATGGTTTTATGCGTCCCCTATGAAAGGGTGGTTCGACTTCACAGAAGTCGCGACCTCAGGTTGAGAATCGCTGGGTTAGAAGATTAGATATTCTATTTCCGCTGATTTATAAATGGTAACACTACTCCTTTAGCTTGGTTGTTTAGATGAGATAACAGTTCTACTTCCTCGCTCTCCAGTCGAACTCAAAGCCACCATTTAATTACGAGGTTATGGTGTCTATATATATAATATCTAGACTAAACAGCTGATGAGTTGTTTGATGTCTGTGTGGAGATAGGGTCTTCTTCTTCTTTTTCTTCTTCATCTAGTTCGCAGTTTGATATGTCTACACAGCAAATCCGGTTTTCTTAATAAATGCTACTGTATTTGAACCCTCCTCGGTGGGTTTTCAACTTTATATGTAATTGGGGTCTTTGTTACCTCTAATATTTTATGGTAGTGTGTCCTGATATAGCCTAATTGGACTTTGTCCGCTGGTTGAAAGAGGCACGCCTCTCCAAAAGAGAGGTAACCTCATTAACCTCCTCAGTGCTCCCATACATCTTTCTGTGGATATCCATCTCTGTGGGTCAGTGTTCTTCCCTTAACTGTTTTAGTGTATTGCAGTCTTTCAGGATATGTTCAGCGGTCTGTACAGTCTGCCCACAAGGGCACAGTGGTGATGGGACCAGTCTTAGTCTATTTAAGTGGCTATTTAATCTTTTGTGTCCTGTTCTGAGGCGGAAGATAATAACCTGCTCTGCTCTGTCGAAATAGTGATAGTTGTCTTTTGGGTGTTCGACTTTCCTGATAGTTTTCAAGAAGGTCTTCTTTTCTTTGTAGGTGATTTCTTGATCTTTTTGTTCCTGTGTTGCTTCATTCTTTGCCAGCCTATCTGTCTCTTTATTTCCTGGTATTCCACAGTGGGGTGGTATCCAGTGTAGTACTACCCTTCTTTGGATGCTCACTTCTCGCATGGCTTTCTTCAGGTCTGGCAGCTTATCGCTGTCAAGGGCTTGTAGGACAGATATAGCATCAGTAAGAAATACCACATGCTGGCATTGACTTGTTGTGTTTTTAATTATTTCTGCAACAATGTTTAAAGCCTGTACTTCTGCAGAGTAGTTGGAGCAGAATATTCCAGTTGGTGAACATGTGGATTCATTTTCTTTTTCTTGATATTTCATGTACACGCCAGCACCTTCATTCTTCACTGTTCTCGTTGCTGATCCGTCGGTATATACTTGTATCCATGCTTCTCTGGGGTACATATCTTCAATCATGTTGCATACTATTGTTTTCTTTTGGAGATTATTCAGTTCTATCATAGTGTGGT
This sequence comes from Meghimatium bilineatum, assembly GCA_034231615.1. Lineage (NCBI taxonomy): Eukaryota > Metazoa > Mollusca > Gastropoda > Stylommatophora > Philomycidae > Meghimatium > Meghimatium bilineatum. The sequence continues at coordinate 12,838,988 of CM067322.1, read as the reverse complement.
AGTTGTTTATGGTGGTTCTGATAGTGAGATTTGGGTATTGCTCCCACGGAACTTGAAAAAGTGTTGGTGTTATTTCTCTTATTATGTCTGATAGTTCTTCCTTATATTCTCTGTTTGGTACAACTCTGTTATGTCGTCTTCTGTGCTGTTACACTCTCTTAATCCAGCTTGTTCTGGTACCAATAGTTTCTCTGATTCTAGGTACAATGTCAGTCTTCTGTTGACTTTCCTTTCCATTGTCTTGCAGACACAACTCGTTAGACTTATTGGTCTATAACTGTCGGGTTTCTGTTTATCCTTGCCTTTCTTTATAATAGGACACATAAACGCTTCTCTCTGCGACTGAGGTACAACTGCCTGTTTCCAAACTATAGTTGTATATCTGTAGTAATTTGTACATTTCTGCCTGACCTAGGTTCTTAAGTATTTCACTGGTAACCCCTTTCGGGTCAGGTTATTTTCTATCCTTTAATTTCACTATAGATGCCTTTAATTCTTCTAAGATGAATAGTTTGGACATAACATCTGGACAGCTCGTGTTGTTCTTATTATTGTTTATTTCTTGACGAATGCTTCGTTGTCTACATGATTTGATGGTAATGTTGCTCTCTTTTCTGTAAGATTCTGCAAGTGTGTTTGCTGCTTGCTAGCCAGAGTGGAGTTTACCTGAATTGTCCAGTGTATTTTTTGGTCGCTGGGAGTTGCTATCATCATTTGTTTGCTTGGTTATTTTCCACAATTTTCTATCTTCCTTTTCACAACTTAACTTTTGAGTTTTTTCCCTCCAGCTTCTTCTCTGTGTTTCTGTCTTTTCTTTAGTGAACTTTGCTTTGGTCTTTTGTAGTGCAATGTGATTCTGTTGGGGTGGTTGCGTCTCTGCCATAATACGTGCTTCAGCCAGTTCTTCCTCTAGTTTTTGCAGTTATTGTTCCAGTATGGTACATAATTCTTCCTTGCTCCTATTGGTATTGACTCCTTAGCTGCCTGAAGTATTCCTTTATTAAACTCAATGATTATTGTGTTGATGTCTGTGCCTGCTAATTGTATGTCTTTTGTTGTTTTTTATGTGAATTATCTGGTGTTCAACACCTTCCTTGTGTGTTAGTTTCTGTGGCATTGATGTTATTCTTTACCAGTATTAGTATGCCGCCTTTCCATCGATCTTTCCTGTTAACTCTAGAGCATTGGTATCCTCGTATTTCAAAGATTATTTTTTCGTTGAAATGGCTTTCCTGTATGCAGAAAATACTAATCTCTTTCTGGTGCAAGGTGTTTTCTAGTTCAGATTTTTTGCTGTTAACCTCCTCTGCATTCCAGTGCATGATATTTAGAAGGGTTGTCACTCTGTCTGGTTGGCCAGTCGCTGTCCTCCTCTGCCTCCTGGCTCCACAAGGTAGATTAGAGAGACATCCAGTAGCTGGAGGTTGATTCTGTCGAGGTTCAGAATCCGGCACTGCTCCTGCCTGGGGGAGCTTCACAGAGTGAGATCCATGACGATTTTTAAAATTTTGTTGTGCAGAAATGTCAACTATTCGGGTTGCATTATATCATGGTTGCTGTTGCGCCTCTCGGCCTGGTGTCTCTGACTTCAGCACCTATGCTTGCTTGGGCAGGACTGTGTTCCTGCTCGATATTGGGTTGGCCCGACCAATCGTAGTTACCAGCCTCTGTTGTCTGGACTAATCCCCATCCACTTCAAGGAGTTGGCCTCAATGGGGAGATATGCTCTAACTATGAAGCTGAAACAACAGCACTAGAAGTTGCCTTGTACCACCTGGAGATCATATTTTATATCAAGGGCTATAAAAAGTCCAACACATTGTGATTTTTAAGAATATATGTCCGTTCTTCAAGCATTAGAATGTGATGGGACATTGTAAACCTGAGATGGTTGAAACATATCACCATGCCAACCAGATGCTTACATCATATGAAATCAGCATTTTTATGCAGTGGATTCCTTGCAACTCAAATGCACCTGGCAATGGCAATGCAGACTCTAGCAAATAAGAGAAAACAAGAGCAGCTTTATACACAGACGGCCATTCACACCGTTAAAATGATGTTGCAATCTAAGAACAATGAGAATTGGCGGAACTGATATGACATGGGAAACACTTGCAGCGAAATCAATATGTGGTCAGCCCAAATCCCAAAGATAACATCAACGTCCTGGGAAGGAAAGATCCGAACATCATCTTTCGACTCCGCAGACAACATGTGCATCCAAAACATTACATGAACAGAATACAACTACAACACGCTCCAGGGTGTCGGTTGTGCACTCATTCCTACGAAACTGTCGACCACCACCTGTTATGTCCAGCTCTGGGTGACTTCAGGAAAATTCTTCTCCTTCCGAGGCCAGATAAATGGAACAAAACAATCTACTGTTATAGATGTCACACCACTGCTATAACTACTGTTACAAATATCACCACCGCTTCATCTACAGCTAATATAAAGCTCAAAATTATTGAGACAAACCTGTGCATCTGTGGACTGAGCCTAGAGAATGCAGAATACATTATTCATGCATGTGAACTCTACCAAGAAGATAAGGAGAAAATACGGCTTACTACTGAGACGATATCCTTCCAAAACGTGGGATTACATGGATTATCGGATTACATGGAAAATTGGTAGCGTATTCTATGCACGATGTAGTCATCAATCCAGAATTTATGGCTGTAGTGATTTTATAGGCAACATAAATACGTCAGTAGTTTGCCATTGTTTCTGAACGGTCCGGATGCTCACATGTTTGTGGCGGAAATCGAACTCGGTGTCTTGGCCGTCATATATACTTTGTGTACCCAATGAAACACATTATATGGCGATATATATGACATTTTATGGTGCACATTATATGGCGATATGTATACAGAGCTTTGATCTTTGGCGACTATGTTCATTTAATGAAAGTTTATTAAAGTTATTATAAAATATATATAAAGTTGTTTGAAGTCAGCTATAAAGCCAGAGGCAGATCATGTAAACGATGGATCACAGGAATCAAAGAAGCCACAGGGACAAGCTTACAAACAGCACACAAGAAGGCCATCTCCAGAGAACTCTTCCACCCCTGACGCCGCAAGGCAAACAATAGCCACAGCGTATAGATAGATAGATTGAAGTTGTTTGTGCTGTAGCCTGACTGAATTAAGCTATTAGCGCTGTAACCTGACTGAATGAAGGTATCAACGATGTAACCTGACTGAATGAAGCTATTAACGCTGTAATCTGACTGAATTAAGCTATTAGCACTGTAACCTGACTGAATGAAGCTATTATCACTGTAACCTGACTGGATGAAGCTATCAACGCTGTAATCTGACTGAATTAAGCTATTAGCGCTGTAACCTGACTGAATGAAGATATTAGCGCTGTAACCTGACTGAATTAAGCTATTAGCACTGTAATCTGATGACCGGACTGAAGCTGTTGGTGATGCAACCTGATGGTTTACTGAAGAACGATGAAGAAGAACTAGATCAGGGATGGGAAACCTTACTGGGTATGCATGCCAATTTTAGAACCCTCCTTGTGTGATGGAACACGCAAGTTTTTAAATAAGTACTGTGAAGATTCAGATGACGGCATTAGCTGTTGTAGACAGCCGCAAAACAGGAATCAACTACATGGAGAGAATTACTACATCTGGAATAGCAAAAGTCAAGTCATGTTTTGACTTGGGCAATTTTGTTTTCAGATAGTGTTGGCTTAATATTTTTCTATTTTCATTGTCTATCGTCGTGTTTTATAGTTTGACTGAGATAGCTTGGGATTTGATATTTACTTAGCTCAGTAGCCAATTCATATTGTAACTTTAAAACACCCTGCTTACGCCCGTGTGTTGCCGGGACCCGAAAGTGGAGCAAAGAATAGCAACACTGTTTACCTTCCACGCATGTCGTAAAATGCGACTAAGGAGGTTATGGGAAGGAGTTGGCTGTCCCATCCCATATAGGGTCAGTGACCCAAAGCCATGCTGAAGTCGGATGTGTCAGGCCGAAAGGCGCAGATATCACAGCAATGTTGTAAACCATGACACAACGCATTCCGTTCTCCGGACTACATCCTGCTAATCTGCAGGAGTTTTAGAACGAACGAAGAAGAAAATATCCTGCTGAACCAGTAAAAGACTTGGCTCGTCGGATTTGGTCCGTGGGTCATACGTTGCCCACTTCTGGACATGATCATTACGAAAAGGGACCATTTTCAGTTATTTTTTTAAGTCACTTGTAATTCTAATTCAGACCTTCCAAGTTAATATGCTAGAGTCCAACCTTAATTCAATGACACCATTTTGTAACACTCAATGCAGATACTAAACAAAAGGTTAAGGCTTTTGAAAATAAGTGCTCCAGACGTTTGTCAATAATTAGTTATGTAAACCTCAAGACAAATGTATTTATCCTGCAGAAAATAAATAAACTTGTACAGATTATTCAGAGCCACTTTTGGCAGTGGTGAAACGGCATGAATTTGTTTGGTATGGGCGTGTAACGAGACAAGATTTGCTTTCAAAAATTATTTCGCAAGGAACAGTCGCGGGAAGAAGGAGGAGAGGGATAGAGAAAGTCCTGGATTGTTAGGAATGATCTGTGCGTGATTTTTCTACACTCCTCCATATGACTCAGGATAGAGTTGTTTGGAGAGCTTTTTATGTCTATGTATCCAGTGTGGCACCCCTTCGACCGAACGGGTTATGGGTCTACCGTCTAATTATAAATTATTATTTTGTATGTCATACTCATTCCAATTTTCAATAATTCATTCAGTCTGCAACGATAATAGACTGTATCTCATAAGTTACTTTTTAATTTTACAATAATTGTGTGTGCGTGTGAGTGTGTTTTTTACTGCTATAATAACATGACACTAACATATTCTTCGTCCCATTTGTTATTCGCTTCTTCAGAGTTAATTATATTATATTTTACAATATGTAATTCTTTTGTTCTGTTTATTATACAAAAATATGACACTAACATATTCTTCGTCACATTTTTCATTCGCTTCCTGCTACAACTTTAATTGTAAAAATGAATATGATCTACGATGTAATTATATTCAATTGTTAGTAGATTATTTGAATGTTCTTCCAACGTCAACATTAAATCATTAACCTTATACCTTACAGACGCTGAAAAATGGAAGCGACAACCTCATTTAGGATTCCACGGTTCCAGAGGATGAGGTAATGCGCGCATTAATGTCCACCGTCATTAGTGCCGGTCCTTCTTTTTACATCGCATTTGTTATGCAGTTACCTGGTCTAGAGTATACAAACTACGATAATTGTTAATGCAGTATCGATTGAGACAATTCATTCAAGAAATGGAAATAACACAATTACCTCCAGACATTATTAGCAGATTTACCAGAAATCACAGTCTAAAATATGTTGTTATATTTAGTCTGACTTACAAATTCAGCAATATAAAGTGCCGTCTCCGCAGCAAAGGTTGACTGCAACGGATTTCCAGCATCATTTCTCTCTTGCCTTAATAGTTAATTTTGATATACTATGTCTATCTCGTGACGTTTGTTCCTTCCACTTGTATCTGTGTCTTTCTCGTGATGTTTGATCCTTCCAATTGTATCTGTGTCTATCTCTTGATCGCCGCCCCTAACTTTACCTTCAAGTAAGGTCTTTAACGGCTTAAATATGCACGGAAAATACAAAGATTATGAGAATGAATGCAACTAGTAGAACCCAGATGAGAATGTAAAAAGCACAAAGAAACTTGATTGTATCATGAAATATATAGAGGTCAAACGAAACTACAAACATAAGATTATTTTATTGAAATGTTCAATATGTGCTGTTGTAGGGGCCTATGGCTCAGAAAGATTGAATGTAACAAACAGGAACAGCCAGAAAACTACAAACTTAATCAATGGATGAGTACGTAGAATAGAAGGTTTCAAATGGTATGACGAGATGACCAATGAGGAATTTGTGCGAAGAACTAGATAAACTTCAGTGGATGAAGAACTAAGGAAACTGAGCTGAAGATACATATGATATCTTTGAAGAAGAATAACGGAAAGTATTGTAAGGCAGACATTGTTCTGGAATCCACAGAACGAAAAAAGAAAAGCGGAAGATCAAGAAATGAAATAATTAAACTATATAAGTCTCATTTTAATTTGTGAGTTGTTCGGATATTAGCAATTTCCTCGTGTCATTTTTAATTAATATAATATTATTGGCAACACTGTGCTGGACCAATACCAAGACAAAGCCTATACAGAAAGCAAACTTTTCTTATTATTATTGTAGTGTTTCCCGATGGTCACTATTTATATACCTGGACGCGCATACCAAAAATAGCCAAGGCGACTCTAAGTATGTAAATAGTGACCAACCAAAATCACAATAACCAAAAATGTAACGAATCAAAGATTCATGAATTCTCTGCACGGATCTCCCATACAGTCAAAGGTTACGATGGAATGTGAGCACTAAGTTAATCCTATTTTGTTAATGATCTTAGCAGAAAGTAAGTGAGATATACGGAGTCAGTAGAGAGTGGGTAGGAGCTACGGAGTCTCTTAGTAGAGAGTGGATGGGAGCTACGGAGTCTCTTATTAGAGAGTGGGTGAGCGTTATGGAGTCTCTTAGTTGAAAGTGTACGGGAGTTGCGGAGTCTCTTACTCTAAATTCGCGGTCATGATCTATTGTCTATCCCAAGGTTGATGTTGGTCAGAAATACCACACTTGGCGTTAAGTGTAGGGGTTGTGACTGGATGATTTAGTTGTATATCCAAGGCCAGGTGTGTCGCCTTGTCTGCGTTGAATTCGTTGAGTGTTGTCTTGATATTATCTATCCATCTTGTTCTAGATCTTCCTCTGGCTTCTATCCAGATCTTCTTATGTTATATGTTTTTGTTGGTAGTTGGTTATGGTTCATTCTCATAAGGTGTCCAAACCAATTTATTTGTTGTTTCTCGATGTATTATGTGCATGGTCGTATACCGATTCTTCTTCTGATTTCATCATTTCTCATTTTGTCTACTTTGTACGCTCTTGCAGTTTTTCTCAGGCATTTCATCTCACGTGTTGTTAAGTTTACTCTGCTGGGCTGCTGTCAAGATTCCTTATATACGCGGAAAACAGATGTAATTTCTTCTTCTTCTTCTGCGATCAGTTTCCTATGCTCATAAGTCTATACAGGAAGGTGGGCCGCCTCCACGAATTCACTCGTCAGCAGGAGGTCCTCACGGTTGCCCCACAGCTTCACCTTCAGATCTGTCTCTTGTGGCCATATTTTAGTTCTCACGTCATCAAAGAGTGGGCATGTCTTCATAATATGTTCTGGAGTCTGGGGACCATTTGACATGGGCACTGGTCAGTTTGGACAGCCTTAATTTTGTGGAGATGTGCTTGTAGTCTGCAGTGTCCTGTGCGAAGTCTAAAAATTGTGGTTTGTTGTGACCTGTTTAGCTTTAGAATAGGGTCCTGTGGAAAGTTACTGCCTGTTCTCTGACTCCATGTATGTTTGTATTTTCTTTTGATGAGAGTTTTTGCTTCTGTGAGTGATATTCTGTGCTGGAATTGTTCCTTTTTTGCACCTGCTTTTGTCAGTCTGTCAGCTCCTTCATTTCCTGCTATTCCACAGTGTGCAGGCACAACTTTATTGTTGGCAGACAGTTGATTTAGAAGTTCTACAGTTGTTTTTGTTAGGAGATCTTTAGGTTCCTTTTGGTTGGTTTGGAAACAGATGTAATGAAAATGATCAAGTCACCAAACCAGAGAACATAACAATAAACAAACTAAAGATATACAAACTTCTGAATTTAAATGCCTGGGAAGTATATTCCCAGACAACGGAAAAATAGACAGAAAGATTGATACAAGATGCCAGAAAGAAAACATACCAGCTATCACCATTACTGCTCAACCCAAAGATCAAGACAGAAGTCAAGAGACAGATGATAAACTGTATGTTTATGCCAACACTCTATCATTGCCAGATCTTGATCACTGACATCAAAATTCTCCTCCGTACAGACTCTCGTAGAGAATAGATTATGTCTGCTCTGTGCATAGATTTACTGCCTATTATAGAAGCAGAACCAGCCTTCCTGTCGGTAAGATCATTCCCTCCACAGCTGCATGACAGGAACAAAGATGGAAGTGATTTTGCGCAGTGATACCTAATTCTTAGCCTTCCTCGATGACTCCACCCGTCGCCTGCACTTAACCTGCTTGAACTGTCTTGATCATATTAATTGTCAAAACTCTTGAGAATATATACTCATTAAGTCCTGTGGAAGGCTTGTGTGTATAATTTATAGATTCGGAAGTCCAGCTGCCACATCCAAATAACAGTATACAACCATTCTCATTACCAACTGCAGCAGTGATTCACTCCACAGGGAAAGGAATGATGTGGATTTTACAAAACTAGTCCATTAGGAAGCCTTAATGTACTGTTGTAAGCGTCCTCAATGTTCATTGCAGCAGCACGCATCAACGCCAGAGTGGAAACCGTCGTACACACCACAGGCAAAAATAATATCTTCTTATTCATCAGTGTTCATTCTCAAACTCCCACTAGATCTCTCTTGTAGCAGGAGGACCATGGTCCTACTAGATTTCCAGCAGGATGTAATTCTGTGTCAGTGTCATGTGACGTATTCCTTCCAGAACGTTGTCTTCCCAATGAACTCTCTGAACCTCTCTCTGTCTTGGGCGATGTGGCTTGCATTTTCTAGCGATGTATTTATATTATCTTTAATGTCGTCAGTCCATCGTCTTCTTGGTCTGCCCCTTCTCCTCTTCCCAGGTACTTTTCCCTCCATTATTTGTCTTTCTAAACAGTTATGTCTCTTTATATGACCAAACAGGCGTAGTTTTCTTTTTGTTATTGTGTTTAGTAACCAACACTCTGGAATATTCAGTGTGTTTATAATATCTGAGTTTCTGATTTTATCCTTCCATGATATTCTAAGTATCTTTCTGTAGCATTTCAGCTCGAAGGCGTTGATCTTCTTTGCCGCTGTTTTACTTAGAGTCCATGTTTCACAGCCGTATGTTGCAACCGGAAAAATAAAAGTTCGTAACATCAGCACTTTCGTTTTTTATTTCGTAACTATATTTCGATGTAATTCTAGAGAATGAAAATGCGTTGTATCACCGATTTATTTATGCTAATGGTCCTTAAAAACAAATCATTCACTAATTTCCATGGTAATTCCTTCATAATATGAAATTTGTGACCTTTTCGGAAAATCGTTAGGTGGGAATTTAATGAATTACCTACTTTTTGGCATAATTCCTGGCAATGTACTATTAGTGATGTTCTGATTTCCTGGTAATGTACTATTAGTGATGTTCTGATTTCCTGGTAATGTACTATTAGTTATGTTCTGATTTCCTGGTAATGTACTATTAGTGATGTTCTGATTTCCTGGTAATGTACTATTAGTGATGTTATGATTTTCTGGTAATGTACTAGAGTGATGTTCTGATTTCCTGGGAGAAGGGGGGTTTAAAAACTCCCAGATCAGTTGTGAACAGACAGTACTGACACTATCTTGTGCTAATAAAATTATAACTTTGTATATAAAAACCATTAATACTGTGATATTCAACTATTTTATGTTGAATAATGTTCAAACATATTCATATATTGACAGAATAACCTGTTGTCGATTGTTTTCTTTCCACATAATTTAGTTTGGCAAACAGTGGAGACAAGCAGAAGACATGTCTGCTCAACAATAGAATATCTCATTCCAGTTCATGCATAGAACATTCAAGTCGAAGACCAGCTTTCTTCAGTACATGTACAAGAATAGAACACGGCTCTCCAGTAACAGAATAGAATAACTCCCAAGTACAAGAAATAAAATGCTCTCCAGTACAAATATAGAAAAAAAACTGTTGAGTACAAGAATAAAACAGTTCTCTCCAATACACACACACAACTACCAGTATCCTGTACACGAATAGAATAACTTTCTCTAGTACAAGAAGAAATAATTATCCAAATAAGAATAGAAAACCTCTTTCCAGTAGAAGAATAAATAAATATCCAGTATGAGAATAGAACACTGCTCTCCGGTACAAGAATAGTACACCACACCACAGTACAGTACAAGAATAGTACACCACAGTACAGTACAAGAATAGTACACCACAGTACAGTACAAGAATAGTACACCACACTATAGTACAAGAATAGTACACCACAGTACAGTACAAGAATAGTACACCACACTATAGCACAAGAATAGTACACCACACTACAGTACAAGAATAGTACACCATTCTACAGTACAAGAATAGAACTCTTTCCCGTATAAGAAAAGAAACACTCCACATACTGAATAGAACAACCTTTACAGTACAAGAATAGAACAAGTCTCTCTGTATAAGAAATGAACAAGTCTCTCTGCACAAGAATAGAACAACCCCTCCAGTTGCACCTCAGTGCAACAACAGAATACTTTCTCCAGTACAAGAATTATTGAGAGGTTTAAGTTAATATATAGAAATTAATTCTAGTTCAAAATACAAATAGAAATTCTCATACTGGTTTTAAAAACAGAGTAGCTCTTTCAATAATAAAACAGCTCATCCAAGAATAGAACTGTTTACTCAACAATACAACAATTCATCCAAGAATATAACTGTTTACTCAACAATAAAACAACTCATCCAAGAATAGAACTGTTTACTCAACAATAAAATGACTCATCCAAGAATAGAACTGTTTACTCAACAATAAAATGACTCATCCAAGAATAGAGCTGTTTAATCAACAATAAAATGACTGATCCAAGAATAGAACTGTTTACTCAACAATTAAACAGCTCATCCAAGAATAGAACTGTTTGCTTAACAATAAAACAACTCATCCAAGAATAGAACTGTTTACTCAACAATAAAACAGCTCATCCAAGAAAGCAACTGTTAACTCAACAATAAAACAACTCATCCAAGAATACAACTGTTTACTCAACAATAAAACAACTCATCCAAGAGTAGAACTGTTTACTCAACAATAAAACAACTTACCAGGTACTCACGAATGAAACAACTTTTCAAGAACAGAACAAATAATTCAAAAATACCACAAATCATTCAACAATGTAACAGCTCATCCAAAAACTAAATAACTCATCCAAGAATAGATAAACTTTTCAAACGCAGAACTTCTCATTAAAAAAAAAAACAAATGAAAAGTTTATGAATGGAACAATTTAACTCACATTCAAGGATTTCATGCTCTGTTGTAAAGTCTAGCAGCCAGACAATATTTTATCCTATTTCTAAGTGTGGTTTTATCTATTTCGAAATCAAATAAACAAAAGCATAAAAACACCTTGACTTTCTGTTATTTCTTCTTTGCTTTGTGTATTTGATCAGATTTGATTTTATAATTTATTTATTTTTATACTCTGTATACGTCTTAGTGAAGCCAGCAATTTCTCCATTGTTTGTCGATTCCTGTTATCAATAAACAACTGCGGCTGAGTAGTTCTATTCTTGGAAGCACAATAATTTTTTTTAAAGCTCAGGTCTTCTGAATTGGACTTAGTAATCCATACAGTAAGTCAGTGACTGTTAATTAAACCATACAGTAAGTCAGTGACTGTTAATTAAACCATACAGTAAGTCAGTGACTGTTAAGTAAACATACAGTAAGTCATTGACTGTTAAGTAAACATACAGTAAGTCAGTGACTGTTAAGTAAACATACAGTAAGTCAGTGACTGTTAAGTAAACATACAGTAAGTCAGTGACTGTTAACTCATTCCAGCCAGGGAGACTTATATAAGTCAGTAAACCTAATGTCTTCTGGCCGAAAAGACTCCTATAAGTCATACTCCAATGACATTCATGTTGTTTTTTTCAGTATTTATATCAACATAAGAATGCTTCCAATCAAAAGTGTAATATGTCCACATAACTTCTTGCATGATTTTTATGTGTATTGATATCAATTTTGTTAAGTTATTGATAAGTTTTGATAATGGGGGTATGTGACGTCATTTTTCCTTATATGTTTTATATATTTTTTCCAATTTACTTATTTTCATAAAATAATAACTATTTTATTTACTTTGGTCTCATTTATTATGAAATCCAACCTGGCAAATGCTTCTAGCATCGTGTTTGTAAATGTACGCCATTTTGTAAAAAAAATTAGCCATATTTTCATTTGAGTTTCCTGTAAAGTTAAGTCTACTGTTTTTGATAGATGTCGAAATTCTTTCTAAATAATAAATTTTTGACGAACTATGCATATATATTATACATTATTGTGTTCATAATTGGATTATCTAACAGAAATGATACAGTTTGAGTGGAATTTATTGATTCAAAAATGCGGTAAGGTCAAATATCATATCTAAAATAATATTTATGTGTCATTTACATATTTTCTTTTCTGTCTAAAATAATTTTTATATATTAACCAAATTTTTTTCAAAATGATCTTGTGATAATCACATTCTCTGTCCATTTATGTTTCGAAATATATCTATTACATTATAATGTAAATATATTTAGAAGTACTATTTCTTGTTTCCGTGATGCATGTGCACACACAAAAATCGAACAAAATTTAATTACGTTTAAACGCTAAAAATATTCCAGCCAGAATCAGTTAAAAGTAAACATACAGTAAGTCAGTGACTGCTAAGTAAACATACAGTAAGTCAGTGACTGTTAAGTAAACATACAGTAAGTCAGTGACTGTTAAGTAAACATACAGTAAGTCAGTGACTGTTAAGTAAACATACAGTAAGTCAGTGACTGTTAAGTAAACATACAGTAAGTCAGTGACTGTTAAGTAAACATACAGTAAGTCAGTGACTGTTAAGTAAACATACAGTAAGTCAGTGACTGTTAAGTAAACATACAGTAAGTCAGTGACTGTTAAGTAAACATACAGTAAGTCAGTGACTTAATTAAACCATACAGTAAGTCAGTGACTGTTAATTAAACCATACAGTAAGTCAGTGACTGTTAATTAAACCATACAGTAAGTCAGTGACGGTTAAGTAAACATACAGTAAGTCAGTGACGGTTAAGTAAACATACAGTAAGTCAGTGACGGTTAAGTAAATATACAGTAAATCAGTGACTGTTAAGTAAACATACAGTAAGTCAGTGACTGTTAAGTAAACATACAGTAAGTCAGTGACTGTTAATTAAACCATGCAGTAAGTCAGTGACTGTTAAGTAAACATACAGTAAGTCAGTGACTGTTAAGTAAACATACAGTAAGTCAGTGACTGTTAATTAAACCATGCAGTAAGTCAGTGACTGTTAAGTAAACATACAGTAAGTCAGTGACTGTTAATTAAACCATGCAGTAAGTCAGTGACTGTTAATTAAACATACAGTAAGTCAGTGACTGTTAAGTAAACATACAGTAAGTCAGTGACTGTTAAGTAAACATACAGTAAGTCAGTGACTGTTAAGGTTGTCTGTAACGAGATTTTTCCTGGCAATTGAAAGAGAAGAGCAGTCAATAAAAAGGTGTTCCAGTTTCTTTGAGATGAGAGAAGTGTCTATAAATGAGTAGTTGCTGAGGTTTTATACGGTTTAAATGGCTATTGACTTTTGCATGTCCTGTTTGTTCGAAGCTGAAAGATAAGGGATATTTTTGTTGTCATTGTCCATGTCATTTCACTAAATAGATTTTGATCAGTCAGCCTATTTGTCCATCTGTTCAACCAAATTTCTCTGGAGTTGTTTCTGGGAATCTGACTGCTCCCATACTACAAGATGCCTCTTTATGTTGTTTTGAGGTGCTTCTTTTTGTAAATGTATGCAGTTTCATTTTCTGTTAGGTCAAAATGTCTAGGAATCAATGACAAGGTTATGCTGATTTCATATGAGTAGAATAAAACTCTTGCTATGTAGAGGATATCTTGTTTTTCATATGGTGCCTCCAAAACAGACATGGGGTCTGTAAAAATGGTTGTATGGTGGTTTTTGTTCCATGAGATTAACCTGTTGATGTAATATCTGAATGGCTGTTTTAGTGGCCTCAGTATCTTCTTAATTTGAGCAATTTTCACCACAACATTCACAGAACTCATTGACAGGTCCATCTTCGTACAGTATATGACTGCCACATTCTGCAAAACAGGTGGTCTTGAGAGCCGAACCATCAGTGTACGACTTGATTACTGATGATAGGTTGGACAATTGCTTGTAGTTTCTAGGGCACATCTTCAGAATTGTTGGTAGTTTTCGCTCGCTTATTGACTATTTTATCTAGCAATTTTGTTTGGATAGTTGGTTGTGCAGGTTCTACCATGGTGTAGTCCAAGATATCTATTTCTCAGTTCTCTCTTCAGATATATATCCAATATAGACAAGTGTTTATCATCCTGCTCTTTGGATATATCTAGTAGAGAGTGTTTATCATCCTCCTCTTTGGATATATCTTGTAGAGAGTGTGTTTATCATCCTCCTCTTTGGATATATCTAGTAGAGAGTGTGTTTATCATCCTCCTCTTTGGATACATCTAGTAGAGAGTGTTTTTTGGTAGAATATCCTATTCAGGACACATTGATTAATTATCTACAGCTTCCACATGATCTCAAAAAGTGTTGGCCAAGAACACAGCATGAGCAACTGTTTTTCTCTGTTTCCAGGATGCACCACAAGGAGGTACTATTAGGATCTTGGTTATTTGCCAACCCTTAGTCCACACGAGAGAAATGTGGGACCCTTTGCACCCAAAGAATACACTAATTGTGTATTTTGTTAGGTGTTATTAAGTAGTGAATTCTATTATAAATGTACATGCTATAGAGGGATTTCACAGTATTCATTGTCAGGGTTGGGACGTGGACACTGACATTTGTAGAGATATCTTCACATACAGAACTGAATACGCAGGAAGTGTTCACGGACAAGAGATATCTTCACATACAGAACTGAATACGCAGGAAGTGTTCACGGACAAGAGATATCTTCACATACAGAACTGAATATGCAGGAAGTGTTTACGGACAAGAGATATCTTCACATACAGAAATGAATACGCAGGAAGTGTTCACGGACAAGAGATATCTTCACATACAGAACTGAATATGCAGGAAGTGTTCACGGACAAGAGATATCTTCACATACAGAACTGAATACGCAGGAAGTGTTTATGGACAAGAGATATCTTCACATACAGAACTGAATACGCAGGAAGTGTTCATGGACACTCAAGAAACACTATCGAGTATTGTGAGTAGTGTGATAAGTCTTATTCTAAGGTAGAAAAAATACAAGCCAAATAATTACATCAAACATTTAATATTTTCAGCTGAACAGTGTCTGAATTAAGTAGATGTCTGTTGGAGACGATAGAGACATCTGCATCGCATGCAGAAAGTAATTTGGTAAACATACAGTGGAATCCCTATATAGCACATTCTTTTATAACAAAATCCCAAATTATATTTATTATATATATTATTTGCAATTTATATAGTGAATCTATGTTACTACATACACATTTTGTCAGTTCAGATCAAGTTGTTATAACGGGATTCCACAAGAACAAAAAACACTAAAAGACATAATAATAGTGATTGGAACATATCCATGAGAGAATATGAGTACAGTAGTTCTAGAAAGCAAGAAATACTATCACTTTTATAATGCAATGCATACTGGGACTTCTATTCTATCAATGAGAATTAGACATTCTCTGGTCCAGTTAAAGGCTTATATACGGTACTTGTTAGAAATATACGGTATCTGTTAGAAATACTTTCCAAAAGACACTGAATGTTAGACACCATAAATTAGATAAGAGGCATCAGAAATCAGATAACAGACACCAGAAATCAGACAAGAGAAACCATAAATTAGACTAAACACCAATTTCACAGGAACATTGAAAATATGGTTAATTACAGGAAGATGTGTCCACATTCCAACACTTTAAAAAAATTTTCTTAATTTCATACTGCTATCATGACTCAGCGATTAAAAAGATGCAACTTCTGCTGCTCATGAATCAAAAGTACACAACACACTGAGAACACCCACCACTGGATCATCTAGGGAGGGTGTAAGGGGGCCCTTCTCAGTGCGTAGTGTGCAGATTGTTGGATGCAGCAGTTTATACATTTCTGGCGAAATTTTGTTTCATTAAGTAAAGTATGGTTTGTTTCATTAAAAATGTGAACACATCTCCCCATAATGTAATAAAAATATCATTGGGAGAGAATTCTTTTAAAAAGGGATAACATAGGTGAAGATTACAATTGAGCCGGTGACCACAATCTAAAAAATTCCCAAAGAATCGATCAACAAAGGTAAATGCATGACAACCATTCATTTTAGAAAGTCATCATTGTCTTTTGTAGGAAATGTGGAGAGTGGGAAAAATGATCTAGAAATTGAGCAAATGATAAGGGCTAATGCTACCTATGTGCAGTTATAAATCAGGGGTGTCTGTCCAGTGTAGAATAAATCCAAGAAGCATCTTCGCTACAGTAGTATGTAGGCATTGTGGTAGAACAGAGTGGAGCTTACATGACGACAAAGGGAATTTGGGAATAAATTGTGGCATGAGCAGAGAAGACCGGGAAAAGGATTGGATTATGTGTATCCTTTTCACAGTCTTCTCTTCTTATCTCACAATTTAATCAGAATTCCCAGTCTTCTGTTTATGCCACAATTTATTCCAAATTCTCAGTCTTCTGTTTATGCCACAATTTATTCTAAATTCCCAGTCTTCTCTGCTCCCCCACAATTTATTCCAAATTTCCAATGAAAACCAATGTGAGACTTGAACTTTAAGCCGACTTACGTTTTATCATCTGCTAAAAGGTACTGAGCATCTGTAGGTCTACATATAAGTGTGATGATAACTCATTATTTTGAAACATTCCTACTGAATGTAAAACCAAACCTGTACCTTGGTACTAACATAAACTGATGAGAAACAGGTACGGCAATCTCACATGTTTGTCAATGGATCCCACAGAAACACTATAACCTGCCATGCATGTCATAAGAGGTGACTAGTAATTAAAGAGTGCTGGAAATGGGATTGGTTTCCCCATCCTGTAGAACACACTGCATGTCAATGTGGTCCAAAAATACCATGCTGAAGTCTGATGCATTGGGCCAAAAAACAAAGATATTGTAAAGAAACTGTAAACAACGAGGCACTAAATGCTGATTTTCAGACCACATCCTGCTCAATGGAAGGAGAGTGAGAATGAAATGCTTACAACAGCTTCATCAGTTTTTTTACTGTCCTACAAAACATCCACAACTAAGATAACCATTGATTGTTTCATTAGTTTGTTTTGACAAGTTCTTACCTTATAAAGCATTACTAGACATGTGAACCATTGATTGTGATATCAATTTCTGGTCAAGTTTCTGCTGTACGAGACACCACCAACACGTGGACCATTTATTGTTTTATAAGCCTCAGGTAGAGTTTATATTGTACATGACACCAACAGACATATGGACCATTGACTGTTACATTGGTCAAGTTTCAGCATTATAAGATACCACCAGACATATGGACCATTGACTGTCTGTTACATTTGTCAAGTTTATATTGTACAAGACACCACCAGACATATGGACCACTGACTGTTACATTGGTTGAGTTTCAGCCTTATAAGATACCACCAGACATGTCGACAACTGACTATTTTGTTGATAAAATTGCTGCTTTACAAGACATCACAAAATATGTCAACCATTGGCTGTTTCATTGATCAAGTTTCAGCCTTATAAGAAATGACCAGACATGTCAACCATTGGCTGTTTCATTATTTTCATTTATCCTCATGCTTCCTACTTGAATTTACCTGTATAAGATATTATTTGAAGAAACATTGTTCTCTCTATGTTATTTATGTTTACAAGAAGGCCTTTAGGTCCTTGCATACAAATATGAATGTTCTATGTGTGTGTGTTCCTGAGGATATTTTAATACTTGTACGGGATGTTCATTGATGTTGTAATAGTTCTGTTTCAATTGGTCCATCCTCAGTGACTTGAGTACATAGGTTGAATGCTTTGACGAGATCACATCTTCTTTTAGAGATTTGGTTGGTCAAGTATGGAAAATCTGTTTACTTGTGTTGCAATGCGATTCGGTGCTGCTAAAATGGACCTAGTTCAATTCCCGTCCGCTGTAAGAATTATTTTCATTTATCCTCATGCTTCCTACTTGAATTGAGCTCTTTCATTAGTCATACAAGACACCAACAGACATGAACACTATTCTTTCATTAGTTTCTTGAAAACCAGACACCAACAGACATGAACACTAATCATTCATTAGTTTCTAGAAAACCAATCATATACAGGTCACTTTCAGTTGACCACTTCTGATACTGACATAGATATCACATTCACAATTCACAGCTGACACAATTACATACACATAGCATTCACAACTGACATAATCATATACACCATGTAGCAGTTACAGTTGACATAATAACATGCATGTAGCATTCATAATGGACAAAATCACATATGTGAAGCATTCAAAGTGACATAATCACATACATGTATAATTCACAGATGACATAATCACATACATACATACATGCAACATTCACAGTGGACATAATCACATACATGTATCATTCACAGATGACATAATCACATACAGGTATCATTCACAGTTAACATAATCATATACACCATATAGTATTCACAGTGGACATAATAGCATACATATAGCATTCACAATTGGCATAATCACATATATGTATCATTCACAGGTGACATAATAACATACATGTAGCATACACAGTTAATATAATCACATACATGAAGCATTCACAGTGGACATAAACACATATATGTATCATTCACAGTTGACATAATTATATACATTATATATCATTCACAGTTGACACAATCACATATATCATATAGCATTCACAGTTGACATAATCACATACATTATATAGCGTTCACAGTGAACATAATAACATACATATAGCATTCACAGTTGACATAATCATATACATATAGCATTCACAGTAACCCAAACACAGAGACCGACATAGCTGACATTTGTGCTGGCATCCATGACATACCCGCAGCTGGCATACTTCCCCCTCCCCTACACAAAAAACATTGTAAAATAGAAGAATGTATTCAATCAGGGAAGGATAAGACAACCCTTTATCAAATTACTGATACTGAGAAAAGAAAATTGAAATTACGAGCCTTGACAAAACAAATGACAAAGTAGGATTATAAACAAAGCCAAAAATTGTTTCAAGTCAAGTATCACTGTAAAATAATATCTTTGCAAGATTACATGAAAATATGTTAAAACAACAGATAGTTACACATGCAGCTTGTCTGGAATAAAAATAAAATCAGATATTTTGTAATCAGATCTCTGAGAGAAACCAATAAGAACATGCATCTCTGTACTCATTCTGCACTCATAGATACACATTCCTTTATAGCCTTTTAGTCTTCTTCTGCATTCAGCATCTGCGGTCACGTTATTTTGTCAGGCCTGTCATTAAGGCGAAGCCCACTGTCTTCTCCAAGTCACAGCGGCTGCCCCACAGCTTTTTCCTCAAATCTGTATCCTCTGGCCAGATCTGCTGTCTGTGTAGCCTTATGAGTGTCAAGAGTACTTTCACAGTGGTTCTGATAAAGAGATTCTCAAACTTCCCCACAATAAGAAAGCTATGTATACATTTTTCAGATGCTTGGGCTGGGTTTTCCCCATATCAGGATTAGAATCCCCGTCTGTTTGGTGCTAAGAGTTCAGTGTTTTACCCACTGAATTATATAGCAATGGTAATACAAAATAATAAAATGTAATGCAGCAATAACATAAAATATAAAACCCAGGATAACATTAAATTTGGCATTTTCTAGTAATGCAACAATGAACAATATATGCAATTTTTTTTATCCCCATTGCTATTTGCAGTCTATTTTCATATCATTTATATTTGCAGTCTATTTTCATATCTTTTCTCTCACTATTGTATTTCCTGATTAGGTTAGATTATATTAGGTATGTTGATGAGCATCTCCACACACCGGACATGTCCATATATGCTCAGATCTCCACACACCGGACATGTCCATATATGCTCAGATCTCCGTTTCAGTAAATCTCTTAGGATAAAATGGCTGATGGTTCTGGTTCTATGTTGGTTCAATTATATTTTCTTATGTCTATTTGAACATCCTTTCAATTTGTATTTTCCATCTTTTTCATTCTATTCACAGTATATTTATTATTATTTCTTGTTGCAGTGATCATTTTATATATATAGTCTATTTCCATATCTTTTTGAATGAACTACACACATATAATTTGTATGGGGGGGGAGGAGGACACAGCATGAGATACTTTGTAAATCTGTTCATCAAGAGTATCCCTCCAATAAGGGACAACTTTATCCTACATCTAATATGAAAGCAGTGCAAACATGTACAAGTCTATGAGTATTTGCTTAGTTCAATGTGTGCTTCATATTCAAGAATATATCAACTCTCCACACATAAAAGCAAACACTTTCATCAAGCTTGTTTGGACAATCTTCTATGTCAAACATACAAGTGTATGACAATCTTCTATGTCAAATATACAAGTGTATGACAATCTTCTATGTCAAACATACAAGTGTATGACAATCTTCTATGTCAAACATACAAGTGTCAACTGTATGACAATCTTCTATGTCAAACATACAAGTGTCAACTGTATGACAATCTTCTATGTCAAACATACAAGTGTCAACTGTATGACACTCTTCTATGTCCGACATACACATGCTCAGTGTATGACAATCTTCTATGTGAAATATTCTGCATGTGTCTAGTGTGTACAAAATCTTCTATGTCAAACATTCTAGCGTGTGCAACAATCTTCTATGTGAAATATTCTGTATGTGTCCAGCATGTGCAACAATCTTCTATGTGAAACATTCTGTATGTGTCAAGAGTGTACAACAATTATCTGCATGAAAAATAGTTCATTAAGTTTCTTTCATTTTTTTTTAACTAAAAGATCCATATTTTATATTAAAAATACCACTTACTTGGTGTTAGTTATGATACAAATTCAAAATAGAAAGTATTTTGTGGTAACTAAAAACATCATCCAGTTGTTCTTTTCATGCTCATTTACAACTATGAAATTTTTTTAGTGTTAAATGTAAATTACTATTTAAAAAATTTTGGTGACGTTTTATTTAGGATGACAAAAGAAAATCAGGTTCATGTTTGGTTAATGGGTTTACCCTTCCAGCTTGTTACAAAATTTGCGATGATGCAAATTTTTGTTAATTTTTTTACATCACAGACTGCTGGCTCAGTACTAGATACAAAATGCTACCGTAAGTTTCTTACGCATAGAGATACAGTATGCATCATACAAAGGCTGTTTCCTGATGCAAAGACATGCATGCGGGGCATTCCTATGACCTTATATTACTGCAATATGTCTTTAAAAATCAGTTTTTCCCCACTCATACAGTCCTCCCAAAATTAAGCCTTTAACTAAAGAAATATTTCCATGTCCACACACTGATAGATAATTATAGCCAAGGGAAATAATAAAAGAAAAGACACAGAACACAGATTTGCCCACCCCATGCAATTTATTATTTTTTTGCTTTCGGCAGAATAGGCAACCCATTTGGCCCGTTAACCAAGCACGAACTGAAAATCACTACATTATGAAATTCATCAATCAGTTAAAAACTTTTAACACTCAATATTTCAGTAGTTGATGCTGGAAAGGTCTACTATTCATTAAAATGAAACTGAATGTTTGGAGGCTGTGGCATAGTTACTTCTCCATGCTGACATCAGGACTGATATACATCACATATAAATATGCTTGAAATATGCAACCACAATAATAAGTGATCTTCTCGTAGTGGATATGAAATATTCAAATGTTCACTATAAAGCATTTCCTTTGCAAAAAAACAGCAAGCAGCTGTTGAGACGAAACGTGCAAAAGAGAATAAATATCTTGCTAATAAGTGTACACATTTCGTTTGTCCATATTTGCATACAAACTTTCAACGATTTGCTTTTATATAATGCTCTATTTGAGCTAGTTGACTCTTTCCACATAGTTGGAAGGTAGCATTCCATGTTTGCCTGTCCGTTCCACAGTTCCCATCATCCAGCCGGCATCAACTTGGTTAGCATTGAAAATACGGTCACCTTCCTTGAAGCTGACCTCATCAGCATCAGCCGCAGTGTAGTCATAAAGTGCGCAATACATCGGCTGTAATGGAGACAATATGAAAAGTATCAAAACAGGATGTAAGCGAAACCACTATAATGTCAACAAGATAAACTCAGCTCACTTTTTGTTTACCCAAATTACTCAATCAAGTACAGGACATGGGATATGAGATTCAATTCACATTTTGTTTACCCAAATTACTCAATCAAGTACAGGACATGGGATATGAGATTCAATTCACATTTTGTTTACCCAAAATACTCAATCAAGTACAGGATGAAGGATATGAGGCAATTCACTTTTAGTTTACCCAAAATACACTATCAATTAGGTCTACAAGAAACAAATTACCAGCAATGTAAATAATCATCATCAGGTGCTATGCCAACAGGCATAGACGATCATGTATTTCTACAAATCTTTAATCAGGATCATTGTTGACTCCTTGCCATGCCAGAATATCTACATTTTCTCTCTCTCTATCATCCTCAATCTCTCTTGCCCATTGTAACTATATTCTCAAGACCAATTGTCTCTTAATGTGACCAAAAAGAATAAATGTCTTTTCTGAGTATTGCTTAGTACCATATTGCAGTTGACTCTTTGTAAAACATACAGGTACTACTCAAAATAAGCCACATACTCTCACAATATAAAGAATCTTCAAATTTAAATCACAGTATTATTCAGTCATTTGGGCATAAGAGCTATCTATTTCACAAAGTTTGGACATTGGGCATGACAGTTTCACAAAATTTTGACATCAGAGTGTGACAGTTTCATGAAGTTTGCACATCAGAGTGTGACAGTTTCATGAAGTTTGGACATCAGAATGTGAGTTTCATGAAGTTTGGACATAAGTGTATGACAGTTTCCTGAAGTTTGGACATCGCAGTGTGACAATTTCATGCAGTTTGGACATCAGAGTGTGACAGTTTCATGAAGTTTGGACATAAGAGTATGACATTTTTTGAGTCTATTCTTGCTCAGACATTTTTTAAAATTCTTTTGTATATCCACATGACCATGATCTATGTCCATATTTTCACAGGACATGTCCATAGTTGCTACAAACTGCCATTGAGTGTATCTACCACTAAGCAAATGATAGTTTCAGTTTTCTGTTGAAGGACATTCTACTGAAATTTTCATATGAGTGTATTCATTGTTACTCTGAACCTTGTTCGTACTTGGTTGTTTATAGTTTAAGATTGAAGAAAATTATTCCAGATTTGATCTATATTATTGGTTATAAACTGATGGCAAACTCATAGGTGTTCAGTTTCCCCAGATGTTGAAGCATGCTGAAAGTTCCCATGGCTCGCTTGTCAAATACACTCCATATTCTGTCCTGCAGGTTTCCTCCAGTCTTACCAGTAACACACTTCAAACATAAATTCCTCAGTCACAGTTTAGGTCCATTACCATTGAAGTGGCTTATTACAGGAAACAAATGTATAAAACCAATAATAGCAAAACAAACGAAAAACAATAATAATAAAACAAACTACAAAATAAAATAAAAGTATAAAACAATAATAACTAAATTTCTACAGTATAGGCCTAATAAACAATTTCCAAAACACTAATATTAACTAATAAAACAATAACAAAACACTAATATTAACTAATAAAACAATAACAAAACACTAATATTAACTAATAAAACAATAACAAAACAAATTCTCCCCCCCCCCCCCCCCCCCAAGTTCAAACAAGATTCACTTACTAACTGATGAGACAAGATAAGAATAACACAACAAACACATTACTACGATTCTGAAACATAATAGCTACATCACATAAACCAATTTAACCTTTGACTGCACAGGTGCTGATGTCTGTGGCTGAGCAGGTCTTGATGGCTGTGGATGGGCAGTTCTTGATTGTTGCTGTTGAGCTTGTGGTGCTGCACGTTATTGAAGACAGACAATGAGTTTTATGCAATATCTTAGATGACACATGATAATAGTAATGACAGATTATACAATACAAAGATTTCATATGATACAATAAACAATGACAAATAATATGATACTTTGACATGTCTACACAGTAAGTCCTATTTTTTTAAAATAAATGCTGTTGTATTTGAAAGTTCCTCAGTGCTCCCATACATCTTTCTATGAATATCCATCTCTATGGGCCAGTGTTCTTCCCTAAACTGGTTTAGTGTATTGCAGTCTTGCAGGATATGTTCAGAGGTCTGTGCTGCCTGCCCACATGGACACAGAGGTGATGGGACCAGTCTTAAGTCTATTTAAGTGGCTGTTTAATTTGTTGTTCCTTGTTCTGAGGCGGAAGATAATAATCTGCTCTGCTCTGTCGAGATAGTGATAGTTGTCTTTTGGGTGTTCGACTTTCCTGATGGCTTTGATGATGGTCTCTTTTCTTGGTAGGTGATTTCTTGATCTTTTTGTTCCTGTGCTGCTCCATCTATCTGCCTTTTCATTTCCTGGTATGCCACAGTTGGATTGTATCCACTGTAGTACTACCCCCTTCTTTGGATGCTTACTTTTTGTATAGCTATTTTTAGGTCTGGCAGTTTATCGCTGTCAAGGGTTTGTAGGTCAGACATAGTATCATAGATGATACATTATACAGACAATGAGAAAATGAGATGATACAATATGAGAAATTATATATTACATAGAATATGAGAGCTGAGATGATACCATACATAGACAATGAGATGATGAAATACACACTGAGAAATGATACAATACATAGACAATCAGAAATGATACAATACATAGAAAATGAGAGACGATACAATACATAGACAATAAGAAATAATACAATACATAGACAATTATAGATAATACAATTCATAGATAATGAGAAATGATTAGATATTAGTTTGTTGATTATCCTACTCGCACACCGGACATGTCCATAGGTGCTCAGATCTCCACTTCAGTAAATCTATTACGGTTGATGGTTCTAGTTCTATGTTGATTCACTGCTCCTTTTTATCTATGTCAGCCATCCTATCAGCTGAGATACCATGTGAACAGTTACCTATGCGGATCTTGACCAGTGAACGAAACTCCATAGCATGGCCAAGAATCAATTATGTCATGTTGACTTTACATTACAATACAATTGTAAGTCTCGTTGTTTGAGCTTACTTGAAAATATTCATTCTACTCTACATCCTACTTACTTTGTAAACACTACATCCATTGTAAAAGATCCATAGTTATTGTCATTTTTGAATAACGTAAATAGAGAATTTACACATTTTTTGCTTCATCCACCATAATAGGTTGGCGGAATACCACAAAGACATTTATCCTCCTAATGAACAGGAAGATCACAGTTCTACCTGCCCTATATGACAGATAGATACATTGTCACCGAAAAATTAATATTCCGTGTTTAGGCACTGAACACAAATTCATGGTAATCGCCATCTTGATGCCAATGACAATAACAATAATGACAATAAGAATTCTAGCAATAACTATGTTGACAATGAGAATATCAATGATGCCAGTGACAATAACAGTGATGACAATAACAATAAAAATGATGACAATAACAATGATGACATATGACAATAAAATGATAGCAATAACAATGATGTAAGTTATGATAACAATGATGATGAATGTAATGACAATGACAGCAATGAGAACTACGGTGCCAACAACAGCAATGATTCTGATGTATAATGAATGAAATGTACATAAATTCCCACTAAACAATTCTTTAACCTGCCAAATCTAATTTACATAACGATAAATTATCATCTCCTATTGAAAGAACTTTCCACTTCCTTCAAGAAGAAAACTGCAGCCATCAGAAAAAGCCCTAACAGACAAGCTCTACAGCTCTGTCTCAGAGCTTTCAACCACAGTTTCAGTACATTGAAGCAATTCATATCAGTGTATGGCTCCGATAGAACAAAACATTCGCTTACATAAATATTGAATGAGATGCATTTGTAAATAATTTTTTTAAATGACAATGAAGCAGATATACAGAGTTATAAAGCACATACGATGTGTATATGGGGGCTAAGCTATATATATGTTAGACACAATATGAAGCACATTAGTTAGACATTACAGGTCAACATATAGATGGATATACAGGCCTGTATATAAGCCAACGCGGATTACTACTTCAATACTGCTTGAATTATAAATATACTTGTACTCTGTAGATTTACATTCTGGGACAGTCATCATAACTGCTCTTTCAGATAATAGCTTTCTTTTTATCCTTTTTTGTTTACTTTCAGACTACCACATTAATGACTCTGACTTCTGTGTTCAGTCTCAAACTCCTGCTGGTTAAGTTGCAGCATCAAAGAGGTGTTTCAATGCTGTTATTTTTTTCCCATTCTCTTGTGATGCTGTCTCCATTTTCTGTATTCATTGCCAGAATCCTGCTGGTAGCAGAATGTAATCCAATGAAAGGAACGTATTGTCGCATGGTTTACAGCTTGACTGCAAAAACTGTGTCTTGCAGCCTGAAACATCTATTTCAGCATAGTTTTTAGCCTTTTTTAAATTATGGAGTGAGATAGTCAACTCCAATCCGAAACTTTGTTATTAGCCACTTATGACACATATGGCAAGCCAGTGATGCTACTCTTTGCTTCAATTTCAGCCATGGGAACACACAGGTGTGATGGTGTGTGTTTCTTTTGCAGGAATTTTTTAATTGGTCTATAATATTTTTTTCTCCCTTGCAGCAACTCTTGAGCACATTTCCATAATATCGGAACTGACTACTAATTAATGGACAAAATTGTATGCTAATAAAAGGACTCAGCACTTGACCATACCTACACTTGGTCAGTATTACTTAGCATCTCTTTCTGAATCAAGTATGAAACAAACTCTAAACCAGTTTTCAACATCAATTCTCATTTTTCATTCTACCAAAAACTAGAACAGTAGTATGAACATCACACTGTGGCAAATTTAAAAAAGTCAAATCAAAAAATGTGAAACAAATGATATGATTACCCATTAGTGGAAGAAATATCACAATGATTTTGTTCTATAAAGATGTAGATCTGACTATTGGAAGTAAATCTAATTTTGTTGGAACAAAAGTAAATTAAACTTTTTTTGACAGCAAATCTGAACTCACTGACACAAATGTACATCTTACATTACTAAAACCTGACTTTCTTGATGGAAACATAAATCTGAGAAACAAATATACTAGAAGAAAAGTAAATCTTGTTTTATTAGAAGTAATATAAATCTAATTGTATTGGGGGAAAAACATAATTCTAGTAATTGGATTATTATAGAATTTAATGTAGTATATTAAATCTAATTTTTAATGTATCTTAAGAAAATGAAGATTTGATCTATTGAAAGAAATGTAAATATGGCTTGATTTGATCTATTGAAAGAAATGTAAATATGGCTTGATATGATCTATTGAAAGAAATGTAAATATGGCTTGATATGATCTATTGAAAGAACTGTAAATATGGCTTGATTTGATCTATTGAAAGAAATGTAAATATGGCTTGATATGATCTATTGAAAGAACTGTAAATATGGCTTGATATGATCTATTGAAAGAACTGTAAATATGGCTTGATATGATCTATTGAAAGAAATGTAAATATGGCTTGATATGATCTATTGAAAGAAATGTAAATATGGCTTGATATGATCTATTGAAAGAAATGTAAATATGGCTTGATATGATCTATTGAAAGAAATGTAAATATGGCTTGATATGATCTATTGAAAGAAATGTAAATATGGCTTGATATGATCTATTGAAAGAAATGTAAATATGGCTTGATATGATCTATTGAAAGAAATGTAAATATGGCTTGATATGATCTATTGAAAGAACTGTAAATGTGACTTGATGTGAAAACATTTACATCTGACTTTCTAGAAAGCATGTCAGGTTTTATTAGATAAAAAAATTGTATTATTGAAAATTGTATTATGGTAAAAGAAATTGAGAACACGTAAATCTGTGTTTATTAGAAGGAATGTAAGTCTGACTTTATTTGAAGGAATGTACATCTGGCTTTATTTGAAGGAAAGTAAGTCTAACGTTATTTGAAGAAATCTTGCTAGAAAGAAGTTGTATCCTTAATTAAGAAATGATTAATATATATTCATTATCACTTGTTGTATATCAAAGACACCATATAGATATTATTTCATTTCTATCATTACTTGCTGTATATCAAAGACACCATACAGTACAGAGATTCTCTCATTTCTATCATCACAACTTGTTTCATGTTTTTACTGTACAATTGCCATGTTATTATGTCCATTGTTAAGAAAAGTTTGTAAAGTTTATAGCAACAAAACTGTGCAAGGGAAAGATATGACTGAACTATGCAAGTCAAAATCAGAGAAAAATATAATTTATAAAAAATGTATGGTGCACTATAAGTTCCAGAGTCATAAACCATATATTCCAGATTGTAAAGTGAAGTTTGCGATTGATTGTAACACACCCAATGATTAAACAAGACATCTCCCTCCATGATTGTAACACAACCAATGATTAAACAAGGCATGCCTCTTAATGATTGTAACACAACCAACGATTAAACAATGCATCTCCCTCCATGATTGTAACGCAACCAATGATTAAACAAGGCATACCCCTCCATGATTGCAACAACCAATGATTAAACAAGACATCCCTCTTAATGATTGTAACGCAACCAATGATTAAACAAGGCATACTCCTCCATGATTGTAACACAACCAATGATTAAACAAGGTATCCCACTTCATGATTAAAAAATTACCCCTGAATGTCGAGTATTAATAATTAAAAAACCCTGGACAGAAAAATGAAAATCGATGCAGTAAGAAGTTTAGTAGATTAACCTATTGCATCCACCCAGAGATCCACTCACTATTAGACATCATTGTCATACTTTCATAGAAGTCAGGCAAACATCATTCAACATAAAGTGTATGTTTCCTTGAGAACTTTACATAAAGTGTATAGGTTTCCTTGAGAACTTTACATAAAGTGTATGTTTCCTTGAGAACTTTACATAAAGTGTATAGGTTTCCTTGAGAACTTTACATAAAGTGTATAGGTTTCCTTGAGAACTTTACATAAAGTGTATAGGTTTCCTTGAGAACTTTACATAAAGTGTATAGGTTTCCTTGAGAACTTTACATAATGTGTATAGGTTTCCTTGAGAACTTTACATAAAGTGTATAGGTTTCCTTGAGAACTTTATATAGAGTATATACATTTCCTTGAGAACTTTACATCACAAAAAGACATGAATGTGAAACTGCAGATTTTTTGCTCTCGCCTTTCATTTTTCTCTAACATAACATTGATTTAATGACATAACTGTTGCATGTCATTTTTCAAAGATAACCTTTTGATGACAATGACTTGCAGCATTTAACAACTGCTATTCTATGCAACATTAATGATTTTAAAACATTTTTATGTCTGTAGCATTTACAATGGACAGCGAGATTCGCCAACATTGTTAACTACCTCGTATGTAAATTATACAAATCTTGAAACATAAATCTATCCCGATGGAAACCAAAAGACAAATCATAAATTTAATTTTCATACCAACGTTGTGTTATCAATGTCAGACATGGACACTAACTAAAGAACAAGAGAGAAAGCTTACTACTTGTGAAATGAGATAATAATAGTAAACAGATCAAGAAGAGATCATCTTAGGAATGAAGAGATTATACAAGAACTGTTAGAATAAAGTCTGTGGTCAAATATATTGAAAAACAAAGACTGAATAGGTTCAGCCATTTAATAAGAATGAACCCATACTGGCCAGCAGCAAGGGCATATGATATGAGAATGGAAACAGCAAGAGGCAAAGGAAAACCAAGAAGAATGTGGATTGAAGGTGTTACAAATGTTCTGAGATGTCACAATATTACTGTATATCAAGCGACCAAACTTGCCATAGTCCGAAAATCAATCTTGCAACCCCTTACAGCAAAAACAGAGAACAGAGAGAGATTGAATCTAAGCATATCTTTCAAACTAAATTTATCTCAAAGAATATCTTGACAACAATATGCAAATACCTCATCACAAACAAGAATTATCAGAATCTGACTACAAATAACTTATCTATCTCCAACTAACAAAGATCTAGTTGGTTTACTCCTGTTTTTTTGTACTTCCATCTGATCAATTAGAAAAATTTCATGTAAATTCAAGTAGGAAGCATGAGGACAAAACTAAAACATATCTTAATGGCAACAGGAATTAACCAGGTCCGTTCTAGTGGCACCAAATTGCCTTGCAACTCAAGAACACAGGTTTTCCACATCTGATCAACCACATCCCCAAAAAAATGTGATCTTGTCAAGACACTCAACCTGTGTACTCCACTTACTAATGGACCAATTGAGACAAGGACTGTTTTACAACAACTGATTGGTCTGTTCTTGGTGACTTCAGAACAGAGGTTAATGTCTTGATAAGATCACATTGTTTTGGGGGTGTGGTTGATCAGGTGCAGAAAACCTGTTTGCTTGAGTTGCAGGGGATTTGGTGCCACTAGATGGAACCTGGTTAAATTCCCATTAGTCTTAAGAAGAATTTCATTCAGTCTCCAATCTGTCTCTAAGCAAACAGGTTCAGGATTAATTACTATATTTCAATTAAATTTTCCATTAAGTCCCTCCATTAAAAGATTACACTTAACGCAAATTTCACATTATTTCCTCCTGCTAAACTGACAACTACCCTACACGTATCACACTAATCTTTAACTTTCTAACAGAATCACATGTCTTAATCACACAATTTAGAACTACTATTCTTAACCTGATGCTCCTAATGTCAATTAATTTATTCAACTTACTAGTCACTTCCCAGTCTAACAGTTTCCCTGACAGTTTCCTCATTAACTATGCTCTCAAGTGTATATTTTTTCAGCAAACATCTGCTAGCCAGAAATTCTAATGTTATCATTCCTTTTTACATCTCCTTCAATCCATTTAAACTTTTGAAAATCTTCTGAACTGACAGGGCCCTCTGTGCATTGACTATATCAGAATATAACAATCCATTGAAGAACTTTCTATACTGTTGTCACCTTGGCAAGAACGTATTATGTTTCTTTACACTCAACACCCTCATATCCGAGCATGTGCATGATAGTAACTTTTCTGACCACTTGATAACAATGAAGTATTTTGGCCATATTAAACATTACAATGATGTATACAAATCATAGCCCAGCAACTACCCACTTGTAGACACTGCTCTCACCTCAATGAAACAGTCAATACCTCAGCTGCCAGGAAAAAAACTTCTACAGACACCCTTAACAGTCACTAACTTACTGTATGGATCACTAAGGCAACTTCAGAAGACCTGCACTTTTTTAAGAATGGCATTGTTCTGACAAGAGTAGCATCACTCATCAAAATTTGGATATTAACAACAACATACAAATTAGCAGTGAAAGAAAAATGCACAAGCAGAGAAAAAAGATCGTTAGATGCAATCTATTTTTACAACTTAGCCTTATCATAGATACAGGTTCAATCTTTCAGGCAAATCTTTACGAGAACAATGTTTTGTATAGAACATGATACATAATGGTGAATATCAATATACTGTCACAAAAATAACCTGAAAATTCTAAGAATTTTTTTTTTAATGTGTAATCCAATCTGGCAACTTATGGAGTGCTATGCATACAATTTAAAGTACCAGACTTTAGTAATAATAACAACATTTATGAAGACAGCTTCGAAAAACAAAAACTTAATATCAATTTTTAAAAATTAAAAAACTGAGGTTGCTAGTGGTTCCTATAACTCAAGACACCTTAACTGAAATTTTATTAAATTGTAGAAACAATTTACCGGTAAATGAACTCTAAATGAACTTGTATTAAATTATAGAAACAAAACAGTTGGTATCGGTGATAAATAAGGAGGCTAAAATAATATGCAGCATTCAACCTGTGGACATAATATTTTCTCTTCACCTTCTCCCCACCAACTCATGAAATTAATACTCTGAATGGTTGGTCAGAAACTTACGGGGTGGTTGGTACGCAACCGGCTGACTGGGTCCATAGGTGTTACGTGCCGCAGAGCTGTGCTGTTGGTGCAGAGGATCATAATCCGCAATGGAGCCCGGCTGGACCTTCTGACCATGCACTGAAGTAAAGGACAGCCATGGAGATGAAGAGGTAGAGATATTTATAGATGAGACAGGGACCATAAGTTAAGTAGTAATTGTTAGATATATCTGTCCTGGTAAATGTCTTTTACACTTCCCCTTCCATTTTTTCCCATCCTACATAATAGATGTGTAAAAATTGACATTTGCTTTTATAATATGAAAATCTGGATAAATTGGATCGAGATAATAACTAATCATACACATAAGTCCCACAATTAACTACTCTGAAGTAGTGAACATAGCTATGGACTAACCACACACAAGAGACATGCACTCTTGGGCTCCACACTGACCAACTCTGATTTTTTAAAAATCAGAAGAGCTGTATAATAAACTTAGAAATCAGGCATGCATACATGGACCCCTACAGTGACCAACTCTGTGAGTGGACAGAGCTGACCACACATAGATGCACACTACTACAGTGACCACCTATGTGAAGAAGTGTACAGATCTGACCACATATACATGCATACATGGACCCCTACAGTGACCAACTCTGTGAAGTGGACAGAGCTGACCACACATACATGCACATATGGACCCTACAGTGACCACCTCTGTAAAGAAGTGGACAGAGCTGATCACACATACATGCACATATAGACCCCTACAGTGACCAACTCTGTGAAGAAGTGGACAGAGCTGACCACACATAGATGCACACATGGACCCCTACAGTGACCAACTCTGTGAAGAAGTGGACAGAGTTCTTGACTGACAAAACACACCCACACATCAGATAAGCACACATTGGCTCCAACACTGACCATCTCAATGAAGAAGTGGACAGAGCTGACCACACATGCATGCCCACATGGGCTCCAACACAGACAAATACAATGAAGCGGAGACCAAAAAAATGATAATAGGCAACAACTGCTGCAAAACTGTAATCTGATAATCAAAATTTGGAAACAGGGTCATCTATGTATTGAAAGGGAAGCAGGCAAAATGTTGGGAGTCCACATGATACTGTTACCTACCAACGTTATCGCAAGAGGCGATGAAGACAGATTTGGGGTTGATATGATTGTCCTATCCCATATTGGGTCCAAGTGACTCAAAAGCCATGCTGAGATCAGACGTGTTAGGTTAAAAAATGTAGATATAGCAGCTAAGTTGTAAACCACAACACGACACATTCCGTACATCCTGCTGATCTACAGGAAGTTTGAGAACGAATGAAGAAGGAGCAAACCGGGTAAGGAAGTTCACTAAAACTTGATTACCCAAATCCCAAGTTTCACCTGAATAGTGGACAGTGTCCAGCTGAACAGTAACACACACACACATCATTATATGTACACATGGTCCCAACAGTGATCAGTTTAGTGAAGACGTATTTAGCACACTCTCTACTGACCATATGTAAACACAGAGAAATTCATACTTGGATCCTCACACTGGATAACTTAGAAATGAAGTGGACGGGTATAGAGTGACCATTCTATATCTTAAAACAAAACAACATAAATAACAATACTTGTTCCTGTAACCTAACAAGCAAACAATTTCAACATGACTCGATTACTGACTACTCAACACGAGTACAATCTACCAATAAATGGCTACAGGTGGCAGCTAACATAATGTCTTACGTGATATGGATAAATTCTTTCCCCCTCTATGGTGTTTTAAACAACGTGAGCAGCAGATGGTAATTAAAATTCTTGAGACAATTCTTGGGAATTGATCAGTTGGAATGGCACCGAATCACCTTGCAACTCAAGTAAAAGGGTTTTTTCATACTTGACTAATCAACTAGTCAAGTATGGAAAAACATGTTTACTTGAGTTGCAAGGCAATTCTGTGCTGTTGGAACTGACCAGATTCAATTCCCATTAGTCTCAAGAATTTTTAATTTATCCTCTTGCTAACTACTTGAATTTACTTAGATAGTAATCGTACTGAATCTGTAGTAGCAATAGGTAGCTCTTCATTCTTCCAGATCGTAATATTGTTCTATAAGAAATATAATCTATGGTCCACTGCGATGACTTAAAACACCAACATGAGTCACATAAAGTCTTTTACAGTATGTACAAGGAATAAAATATCCATTTGTACACATCATGTGTTGTAAGCGCAATACCCAGGCTGAAATATAGAGACCATGTGTTGTCCATGCAACAAGATCCATTTCTCTGCTTGCCTTATCAACTATGAAAGTAATATTAATACATTTGGAACAAGGCAAGCTGCACGAGTTGTCAGATCAGCAAAACTGTGCTTTATCTGTCCGTGCTCCCAACCTAGACCAGCTGCCAACCACGGCTACAGGTCTGGTCTGCCCTGCTACACAATATAATATTAGGTTGCATTTCCTTGTTCTTGTTATTTAATTGAACAGCTAAATTCTGAGAAATGGGTTTTAGATTGCCTAGATAAGGTTTGTATCCACCCATATGTGCTCCTCTATTGTTGGCACAATGTAATTGTCAAGATAGGTAAATACTTCCCAACATACAGCATTAACATAAACAAGTTGTACTAACTGCTGTGATATGGTACCTCTGTCACATCTGACAAGACCTGACATTTAATGTACTGAATCTGAGCTTTCAATAAACTGTTGTTGTCATTACAGAAAATGGGATTAGAATTTATGAAATTTACTAAACTACGGTAAATGATACAGATGTCTTTCCCAACTCTGAGCTGTAAAATGAAATTATATCTGAACTTTTCAAGTTGTTACACTAATTTATCAAAGTATAATTCTCAACTCTGAACTGTTAAATTAAATATTTCAAATATCTTTATGAACCATTAAACTAAATAATTCAAATATCTTTCTAAACTATTAAACTAAATATTTCAAATATTTTTTAAACTCTGAACTGTTAGCTAAATACTTCAAATATCTTTCTGAACTGTTAATTAAATGATTGAAATATCTTTCTGAACTGTTAATTAAATGATCCAAATATCTTTCTGAACTGTTAATTAAATGATCCAAATATCTTTCTGAACTGTTAATTAAATGATCCAAATATCTTTCTGAACTGTTAATTAAATGATCCAAATATCTTTCTGAACTGTTAATTACCATAAATGATTGAAATTTCTTTCTGAACTGTTAATTAAATGATCCAAATATCTTTCTGAACTGTTAATTAAATGATCCAAATATCTTTCTGAACTGTTAATTAAATGATCCAAATATCTTTCTGAACTGTTAATTACCGTAAATGATTGAAATATCTTTCTGAAATGTTAATTAAATATTTCAAATATTTTATTTTTCTGAACTGTTAAACTAATTAATCCAAATATTTTTCGAAACTGTTAAACTAAATTATCCAAATAACTTTCTGAACTAAACAGTTGTCCAAATATCTTTCTGAAATATTAAACTAAATTATCTAAATACAATTCTGAGCTGTTAAAGCAAATATATTTCCTCAACTGTTCAACTAAATGGTCTGAATATATGTCAGAGCTGTTAAACTAAAAGATCAAAATATCTTTCTGAACCTTTAAAGTAAAAGATCTAATTATCTTTCTGAACCTTTAAAGTAAACAATCCAAATGTCTTTCTGAACTCTGAACCTTTAAAGTAAACGATCCAAATATCTTTCTAAACTCTGAATTGTTAAATTAAATTACCCTGCTATCCAAATATTTTTTATAACAGAACACATTAAAGTGCACTAACTATAAAGATATTAAATTTTGCAAGACACATCAGCACACATACACATACAAATGTATCTTCCAAGGACAGCAACAAAATGTCATGCCGTTCTACAAAGAAACCAATATGATTGTATGAATATCAATCACAGACAATGAATATACCAACTTCAATTATAGGAACATAAATAGGATTGGGATAGGGGGTGAGGGGAAGAGTCTTATATTTGACAAAGATGATAACACAAGCAACATATGGAAATATATTCCTACAGGAGAACCATTTAGATTCAATGTTAGTGCATTAAATGAACCACATTTTATTATCAACTAGTGTCACAGTGCACTTTATGAAACAACTTTGTTAATGATTTAATTACTTGAGTATTTCAAAACTACAGTAACTTGAATACACCTGTAGTCTACTATACCAAGCATTATTTACTTGACTACACCAGTACTCTAATTACTATACCAAGCATTATCTACCTGACTACACTAGTACTCTTACTACTATATCAAGCATTATCTACTTGACTACACCAGTACTCTTACTACTATACCAAGCATTATCTACCTGACTACACCAGTACTCAACTACTATACCAAGCATTATGATTATCTACTTTTTCTTATGTACATAATTCAGCATACATGTTCAGATTCCCTTTTATTTCTTATGTACATAATTGTCTTATGCTTTCTATAGGAAATACACAAAATTCATCTAAAACACTAGCATTAAAATATTCGAAAGCCTGTATCCGTCTCTGCATATCTGCAGTGAGTGACCAACTCTCACAACCATATAACATAATAAAAAAGCGCCCGTTGGAATATAAATTCTGATTTTCACTCCAACAATGATGTTGCTTGAACATATTATATTCGGTCTTGACATAGCAACCATGGTCATCTCTAGCCTTAAACACTGTCCAATTTATAAAATAAAAAACACTGCAGATATAGACATTATTAGCGAACGAAAGAAGAAGAAATCTCTAGCCTTAACTTTTATCCAGTTTTGGATTTTCCATCGCTGCATATGCAGGATCATAGATAATCATATTTCAAAGTAATTACTTCTCCAAGTGTATTCCTATTCATCATAATGTTGGTCTGTGAATCAGTGTCCCTGCTGTTAACCAAGATCTTGCTCTTTTAAGTGTTCTTCTTCTACTTCTTTCATTCACTTGAAACATGTCTATATTTGTAACTCTGTCTCTTGAATAAAACTTGTTTTTTTTAGTTTACATAGTGGCCCATACTTTGATTTTGAGTGTTGTTTCTTCTAACCAAAATATCTGCCTCAGCATTTCATACTCAGAACACTCTTGAAGTATATGTTTGACACTCGGTGCTGTCTGTCCACATGTACACATGGCTGTGTTGCCAATCTTGAACTTTGTATACATGTGACTGCGGAGTCGGTTGTGTCCTGTTCTAAGACGTAGAATTATAACTTGTTCTGGTCTGTTCATAATGTGATAGTCATCTTGTGTTGGTGTTTGTGGCTTTCTTATTGACGATCATCTGTTTTTTCTGATGGTAGCTGATTGGTATGTCTGGTTGGTCTTCGGCAGCACCTTCCTTAGCCAATTGGTCTGCTTTTTCATTTCCTGGTATTCCACAGTGAGAGGGTATCCACTGCATGGTTACCCTATACTGGTAAGACATTTCATTAAGTAGTTTTTGTAAGTCTGTTAGTTTTCCAGACTGGAGAGCTTGAAGCACTGACCTTGCATCTGTCAGCAATACCACGGGCTGTGGAGCAGGGTTGGAGTTCAGAAGTTTTTCAGTTGCCACCCTAATTGCTTGGATTTCTGCATCATAATTATTGCAGAATTTCCCTGTTGGTGTTCTTATTGTATCTCTAGATTTGTGTGGATATTCTATATATACACCTGCACCTCCATTCTTCATTGCATTCTGTGCTGAATTTAAGTGTTAATTTCTATTCTGTATATGCTGGTAATTTTTTCCAACTTAATTGTTAGTTCTTGTAGTTCTTGCTGTGCCTGCCAGAAGATCAATATCATGAACAAAAGTGCACATTGCAGATAGGGTGACCTCCAATTGATAGAGATGTGTCATATCCAGAGTATGAACACTCCATGTTCCAATAACACAATCTTCTGATCGTAGTTTGATCTGGTTTTGACACCAAATGTGTCTCCCACTGTTAGAGATAGCCCATGTCATCATTTGTCTACGCCAATAGACAAGGACCTATAACCCACAACTGCCATCTCCTAATTTGATTCTGAGACACATTAAAGCCAGGGATGGAGTATACCTCTCCATAGCATAATGCCCAGGCTGAAATATAGATCAAGTGTTGCCTCTCCATAGCACAATGTCCAGGCTGAAATAGAGACTGTGTGTTGCCTCTCTATAGCATAATGTCCAGGCTGAAATAAAGACTGTGTGTTGCCTCTCCATAGCACAATGTCCAGGCTGAAATAGAGACTGTGTGTTGCCTCTCTATAGCATAATGTCCAGGCTGAAATAAAGACTGTGTGTTGCCTCTCCATAGCACAATGTCCAGGCTGAAATAGAGACTGTGTGTTGCCTCTCCATAGCACAATGTCCAGGCTGAAATAGAGACTGTGTGTTGCCTCTCCATAGCACAATGTCCAGGCTGAAATAGAGACTGTGTGTTGCCTCTCCATAGCACAATGTCCAGGCTAAAATAGAGATCATGTGTTGCCTCTCCATAGCACAATGTCCAGGCTGAAATAAAGACCATATGTTGCCTCTCCATAGCACAATGTCCAGGCTGAAATAAAGACCATATGTTGCCTCTCCATAGCACAATGTCCAGGCTGAAATAAAGACCATATGTTGCCTCTCTATAGCATAATGTCCAGGCTGAAATAAAGACTGTGTGTTGCCTCTCCATAGCACAATGTCCAGGCTGAAATAGAGACTGTGTGTTGCCTCTCCATAGCACAATGTCCAGGCTGAAATAGAGACTGTGTGTTGCCTCTCCATAGCACAATGTCCAGGCTGAAATAGAGACTGTGTGTTGCCTCTCCATAGAACAATGTCCAGGCTAAAATAGAGATCATGTGTTGCCTCTCCATAGCACAATGTCCAGGCTGAAATAAAGACCATATGTTGCCTCTCCATAGCACAATGTCCAGGCTGAAATAAAGACCATATGTTGCCTCTCCATAGCACAATGTCCAGGCTGAAATAAAGACCATATGTTGCCTCTCCATAGCACAATGTCCAGGCTGAAATAAAGACCATATGTTGGCTCTCCATAGCACAATGTCCAGGCTGAAATATAGACCAAGTGTTGCCTCTCCATAGCACAATGTCCAGGCTGAAATAAAGACCATATGTTGCCTCTCCATAGCACAATGTCCAGGCTGAAATAAAGACCATATGTTGCCTCTCCATAGTACAATGTCCAGGCTGAAATATAGACCAAGTGTTGCCTCTCCATAGCACAATGTCCAGGCTGAAATATAGACCAAGTGTTGCCTCTCCATAGCACAATGTCCAGGCTGAAATATAGACCAAGTGTTGCCTCTCCATAGCACAATGTCCAGGCTGAAATATAGACCAAGTGTTGCCTCTCCATAGCACAATGTCCAGGCTGAAATATAGACCAAGTGTTGCCTCTCCATAGCACAATGTCCAGGCTGAAATATAGACCAAGTGTTGCCTCTCCATAGCACAATGTCCAGGCTGAAATATAGACCAAGTGTTGCCTCTCCATAGCACAATGTCCAGGCTGAAATATAGACCAAGTGTTGCCTCTCCATAGCACAATGTCCAGGCTGAAATATAGACCAAGTGTTGCCTCTCCATAGCACAATGTCCAGGCTGAAATATAGACCAAGTGTTGCCTCTCCATAGCACAATGTCCAGGCTGAAATATAGACCAAGTGTTGCCTCTCCATAGCACAATGTCCAGGCTGAAATATAGACCAAGTGTTGCCTCTCCATAGCACAATGTCCAGGCTGAAATAGAGACTGTGTGTTGCCCATGCAACATGATCCTTCTCTCTGCTTGCCTTGTTAACTCCAAAGGAAAGGTAATACTAATACATTTGAATTAGGTAAGCTGCAGGAGCTACTGGATGAGCAGATATATACTCAATCTGTCTGCCTATTGATGCTCCAAACCTAGACCAGCTGCCAACCAAGGCCAAGGGCCAGGTCTGCCCTGCCATACCATTTGGTTTTCGGTTGCATTTCCTCATCCAAGGATAAGGCTTATATCCTGTTATGTGCTCCTCTGGGTGAAGTTGCTGGAAAAATGTAGGTTATCAGGATAGGCAGAAACAGGCTACTTACTGTGTTAACAGAAATGGATGTTATTGTCATATGGTAGCTCAGTAAGGCATATTAGACAAGACCAATGACATAAGTACTATATTATGACAGAGCTCTAACAACTACATCAGCACTTTAAGTTTTGTTTACCTGCCTATAACAGAACGCTGAACATATAAACTTTTGACAGTATCAGCACTTTAAATGTTTTACCACACAAAACAACCCACTCAGCAACTGTGCGGAGCTCTAGTTACTTGACTAAAGAAAGATCTAGCTTAAAGAAATCAGAATTATAAGAAATATCAATGGCAAAGAGGTCAAGAGTCTATATTTTGTTCAGTACGTTCAAAATGGTGCAGCAACTACTTGTTTACAAGTGTATTCTTTTCAAGAAGCCTTTAGGGATTATCACTTGAAATGCTATGATTGGTAATCTTGGCAGACATTGTGCTGTTCTGTTGAGAGGAACACAGTACATATGGGGAAACATATGGGGGAATATAAGTACAATTAAATATATTGTCTGATAGGAATACAGTACGTATGGAGAACATAAGAACAATGAAATAAATATATTTTTCCTGTAGCAACACTTTGAGACTTATTAATCTTTAACGTGATCAAAGATTTGTTAAAGAGATTCATGACACTGCAAACAGAAGTAGTTATCAGAGGACTGCATAAGCTTACACAAAAATCTACCATGCAAAATCGGGTTTCTACATACAACCCAGCTTGATCTTCCCATCCCACATACATTGCAGCATTACTTGAAGTGTCTTCCCATTACACATATATCACAGCTTGATTTGAAGTGTCTTCCCATTACGCATTAAAAGACCAAATAATTATTGGACCATGACACTGCAGAAATTCTTGTCCATAAATTATCTTAACTTTTAAAAAATGATTGAGAAGGGTAGTTTGGGGGACGGGCTCATCTATATTGTATTCAGTTTAATATAAATGATGTTACTAGGAAAAGATTTAGACTTGCAGGAGCCCACTCACAACAAGGAATTGAACTATTTTTATCTGACTGTGGATCATACTCTAGTATGTGACTCAGATTAGAGCTTCACTATATCAGCTACTTCACTTCTTGCCCAGGTTCAAGTTCTCATTTCTTGATGTTTTTTCACTTCTGTCTTTATTGATGTTTTCCCACTTCATAATGTCTTTAATTTCCTGATGTTTTTTCCATTTTCTTGATGTTCTTCCACTTCTTAATGTTCTATTTCTAGATGTTCTTCTACTAATTGTTCTATTTCTGAATGTTCTTCTACTTAATGTTCTATTTCTGGATGTTCTTCTACTTAATGCTCTATTTATGGATGTTCTTCCTATTATTGTTCTCTCATTTATGTATGTTCTTACACTTTTTAGTGTTCTCCAATTTCTGCACTCCTTAATGTTCTCCCATTTCTGTGCAAATTGCAGATAGGGTGACCTCCAATCGATAGAGATGTGTCATAATCAGAGTATGAACACTCCATGTTCCTATAATGCAGTCTTCTGCTCATAGTTTGATCTGGTTTTGACACCAAAAGTTTCCCCCATTTCTGAATGTTTTCCCATCCCTTAATGTTAATGTTCTCCCATTTCTGAATGTTTCCCATCCCTTAATGTTCTTCCACAATGTTCTCCCACTTCTTAATGTTCTCCCATTTTTTTGATGTTCTTCCACATTTTAAATTAATTTCTTTATGTTCTCCTATTTCTTAATACTCTTAATTTCTTGATGTTCTTCCATTTCTTTATGTTCTCCTACTTCTTTATCTCCTTGAATTTCTTGATGTTCTTCCATTTCTTCATGTTCTCCTACTTCTTTATCTCCTTGAATTTCTTGATGTTCTTCCATTTCTTCATGTCA
Organism: Meghimatium bilineatum; assembly: GCA_034231615.1. Lineage (NCBI taxonomy): Eukaryota > Metazoa > Mollusca > Gastropoda > Stylommatophora > Philomycidae > Meghimatium > Meghimatium bilineatum. The sequence goes on along the minus strand of CM067322.1, from coordinate 12,796,798 downwards.
ATTTCCTGATCTTCCCAACTTTTTTGGTATGCTTCAATTTCTTGATGTTCTCCCACTACTTGATGCATTTCAACCTTCAATTCCTTGAAGTTCCCCCACTTCTTGGTGCCATTCCACTTTTACACTTACAGAAACTGTTGCAGACCAAACATGTAACCTTGACTTTGGTAACTGTCTCACAACACACATTATATTTGTCTAATGCACATTAACTGGGTAGTACATTCTGTTTTGCTTTATTAATCTCATAAACTACATTCTAGAAAAAGTGTGCACACTAGATGGTTATTCTTCACTTAGTAAGCATGTCATTTTAGTTGGATTTCTCTGTGATTATCATTTACTCTATGGGTGATACGGTCAGCAACAAACCCACTGTCTATTACTTCCCTGATTTGTCTGATAGTCATTTCCTGTGTATGTTATGACTTAAAGTTGATAGTAATCAATCCAAATCAATCCAAGCTGAACAAATTACAACAGTGATTAGTAATTGTGGAGTTTTATTATGGTTGTAGCAGGCACCGAGAGGAAGAGCAGACAATGTCAAGACTTGTTATTTGTCACATGTGAGAGTCATGCAAGGTTAAAAAAAAGTCACACAATATCACTGAGCTTATGCAAGACCACTGACCACACATTGGACAACAATGACAATGTAGGACCACAAACATCAACTACAATATCACTTACGACCATCATGCATGGAATACTAATAATACATACTAAAAACAATGACCATACTGTCTGCCAAAAAGAATGACAGCACTGTCCACTAACAAGAATTACAGCATTGTTACCTAACAAGAATGGCCATTCTGTCCACTAACATGAATGACCATACTGTCCACTAACAAGAATGACAGCATTGTCCATTAACAAGAATGACCATACTGTGTAACAAGGATGGTAGTACTGTCCACTAACAAGAATGACAGTACTGTTCATGTAAGACAATGACCATACTGCATACTAACAAGAATGACCAGACTGTCTACTAACAACGTTGATTAACCTGTACACTAAAGAGGATAAATATTAGGGCTGTACCGGATTCACATTTTTGGAATCCGGTCGGAGCCGGATTTGTGAAGTGAGATCCGGCCGGAGCCGGAGCCAGAGCCGAATTTGCAAATTAAAAAAATAAAAGTTGAATAATGTACTACATCACAACTTCTTCGTTACTGCCCACTGCTGTGCCATTAGCCCAGTTACCATGTTTCAAACATCATAAGAAAACGAAGATGGAAATACCTTGGTCATGTTTTACGACTAGATGTAAACAGAATAAACCAACAAGCTCTTATGTGGTCACCTGAGGGTTAAAAAAAAAAGAGGAAGACCTAAAACAACCCTTAAAATACCATTCTTAAAGAAGGGGAATTAATAGGTTGTAAGACCATCCAGGAACTGAAGCTGCAGGCAGCGGACTGTATCATATGGAGAACCAAAACCTCTGCCCTATTTGTCACTTGCGGCACGAAAGGAACAAACTAACTAACAGACTGATGCTGCTCTGTTGTTCTAACAGACGTCGTCGCATATAAAATGAGTTCTGTGTTGTCACGTCCTGGATACGCTGATGTTGTGGTAGGTTTAATTCATTTTGAAGTTCATGCAAACGACTGGTTGCTGAAGAAGAGTGTTTCAAATGGCCTACCAATTTCTTCCAGTACTGATGTCAGCAACATACTTTATACTCAAGAGGCCATTACGCGCACACAACTGCAGCGTGTGTGCAAAACATCCAACACTTGAATAGCTGCCATCATGAAAACATTTGGCAATGTTGAATGCATTGTCTCTCACAACAACATGGCACCTCTCACGTGCAATTTACCACTTATCCAGCATCATTTCAAAATGTGCAAGCACGTTTGTGGCCGAATGATGTTGATCACATGCAGTACAATGGAAGACTACACTGCGGTGAACGAAGGATTCTGTTAACCAATGGCCAGTGATGCCCATAAATGACTGAGTGGTGTGTTCAGCTGTCCACGTATCTGTTGTGACTGATATGTAATCAGTGTCAGATATGATTGCTGCAATTTTTACCTTCAGACGTTTACACATGTCAGGAATGACATGTTCAGCAATGTACTTTCTTGAAGGCAATTCATACCTTTTTTCCATTGTATGCATCAGCTCTCTGAAACCTGTTCGTTCAACTACTTCAAAAGGCTCCATATCTATCGCTATCATTCGGGCTACGGCAGCATGAATGTGTTTAGCATTGGGACTGTGATGTCCCAAATTTTGACCCGTCCCATGCCTGCATAATTGACTGCTGGGTACTGCTGCTTGCTTTGTGCAAACACAATCCCAGGTTCATCATATATGTGGTCGCCAATACACTGGCCTCCAGTGATGCTTTCTTTTACATCATTTCGTCATAGCTTTTCCTGTGCATCGATCGCAAATGGGTCTGCACTGATGATGTTGAGAAGTCTTTGGGGCGATCTGATCGTCCACGTAAGAACTGTTTGATACAAAACTTATATATTACCTTCACTGAATCATCATCTTTAACCTTGAAGTAATCCCAAATGGCGCTGTATGACTTAGATTTTGATCCCATTTTATTTTATCGGCAGGACCAAAGAAATTTATGAAAATTCGAAATATTCAAGTCCCACAAACTTAAGAAGTAATGTACCATTAAAATTCAAAATGAGTGGTTTTTTTTAAAAAATACTTATTTACATCAGCGAGAAATAGTAAACTTGAAGTGCTACTGTGCTTGACCTCATGAAACATGTACAGAAAATTCACCTGACTAGGCAACACAAATCCAGCCTAAATCCGGCAAAATTAGACTGGAGCCGGATTTGTAAAAATGGCCGGATTCCGGATTTACCGGAGCCGAAATCCGGTACACCCCAATGAATATACAATCCACTAACAAGAATGACCATTCTGTCAACTAGCAAGAATGACCCTATTGTCCACTAACAAGAATGACTATACTGTTCATAAATAAGAATAAGGGTACTGTCAACACAAAGTGTGACCATCAGAATGCTTACATGGTTGTCCAATAAATTTGTACCACTATCCACTGGTATGCATAGAAAGCTCTCTGTTGCTCTGGAAAGATCAGAAGAAACTACAACCGACTGAAACACTGAGTTTATTATCTCTTATATGGCTGACAGAATGGTAAAGCACTTTTGGGAAAGTCTCTTGTACAGTGATGCTGGTGTCTAATCAAGAATCCCCCTTTATGTACACAGGGGGAGGAAACAAGCACATAAGATAGAGGTCATGCAGCCAACAGTCAGAGACGTTCACATGCAGACAACATCAACCAGTGTCAACTATGTTGTATTGTGTACTCACGTCTGCGTCCTAGCCACACCACATTGTATCATTTGAAACAAAAATAGAAACATATAAGATGCATAATATATGTACAAGCTGTGAATGTGTACATAAATCACACAAACACACACAAATTGTAAACACATGGTTGGTTGCTGATCCAGCAGTCCATGGACTCGTGCACTTTGTTTTATCACAATGCCATTGTGTGATATATGCATGTATTTGTGAGCTGTTGTTTTGTTCCATATAATGTGTTCCATTTATCTGGTCCAGGAGGGAGAAGCATTTTCCTGATGTCATTCAGTGCTGGACATTCAAAAAGGTGGTGGTCAACAGTTTCATAGGGTTTAGTGCACAGCCGGCACCCTGGAGTGTGTTGTGGTTGTATTCTGTTCAGGAAATTGTTACGCTGTACATGTTGTGTGTGCAGTCTGAAGATGATAATCTGGTCTTTTCTTCCCAGGAGGTTGATTTAGGATTTGGGCTGGTCATATATTTATAGATTTCCCTCCCAGTGTTTCCCAGAGCCCATCTGTTCATCCAAATCTCTTTGTTCAGATTTCAGCATCATTTTAACTGTGTGCATGGTAGTTTGTGTATATGGCTGTTCTTGTTGTGCTCCCTTCATTGCTAGTCTGTCTGCCTTGTCATTGCCAGGTGTGTTTGAATGGCCAGGAATCCACTGCATAACAATGTAAGCATAAGATGTAAGCAGCTGGTTGTCATGGTAAACACATAAATTGCAGTTTAAGCTGTGAACACATATTGTACATATACCAGCTGTTGATACATAAGATATACACATACAAGCTGTGCACATACAAGCAGTGAATCTTAAATGTACCTACATACAAGCTGTAAACAAATATGATAAGACATACACACTGAAGCTGTGAACACATGAAAAATATATACACGTAAACACATGCAACAAACTCATACAAGCTATGAACACATTTTACAAATACATTCAAGCTGTGACCACATACAATAAACACATAAGACAAACATTTACAAGTTGTTAACACATACAATAAATACACACAAGCTGTCAACACATTCGATAAATATATTCACGCTGTGAACACATATGACAAATACAAGTTCTGACCACATTCAACAAATATGTTCACGCTATGAACTCCAAATGTACATAGAGGCTGTGAACACATATGGAAAATACATACAAGTGCTGTGAATCCCAAATGTACATACACGCAAGCTATGAACACTAACAATAAACAAATATACAAGGTCTACTTGTGAACGTATTGATATTGAAAAGTTTGTACAGCTGGTCCCACATGACTGACTATGTGGCTGTAGGGTTTATAATATGACTGACTCTATGTGGCTGTAGGGTGTATAATATGATTTGACTCTATGTGGCTGTAGGATGTATAATATAAAACAAACAATCTTCTACTCTGGAAGGAAGCTTCCTATGACTCTCGTGCAACCTCAAGGCATGCTATCAGACAGGAATGGATCTACAGAAAACTATATATCACAGCAGAGATCTTGTTGAGCTTTGCTGCATTGGTCAACAAGTTTGTTGATAGGACATCCTTTGGGCATGTGAAGCAAGAGCTTGGTCAGAGTCCTGACCTGAATGAGTGAAGCTCAGATTTGCTAATTTATGTGTCACACCCCAAAATAAAATCTACATAAATTAAATGATTTTTTTCAAGCAAAACTGATTCCCACCAACAATGGAACAAAACAAATTTAAACACATATGTAAAACTACGCAAAAAAGTCCAGATATATCATATAGCAGCAAGTTACAAGTTAGTAAGGTAGAGAACTTGGTACATGTCCTACAAGTGATAAGATTATTATCAGAATCTTATCAGTATTATTACCACTATTATCAGAATACCAGCACATCCGATTTCAGCATTAGATGTAGCTAGATTACAAGTGAGTTGTAATGTCAGATGCAGTTATATCACAGGTATGTTGTAATGTCATGTGTAATTATATTACAGGCGAGTTGTGATGTCAGATGGAGTTATATCACAGGTATGTTGTAATGTCATGTGTAATTATATTACAGGCGAGATGTGATGTCAGATGTACCGTTATAAAGTTAAAGGTAAATCATAAGATGATATGTTAATAGGAGATGAAATCATGTACAAATGGGCAGAATACATTAAGGAACTTTACAAATATAGTAGAAATGAAACAGACATACAGTACAACAATGACCAGTGGTCCCTGTATATTTGCTGCAAAGGTGGAAGAAGCTATAAAACTCTTGAAATATAATAAATCTCTTGGACCAGATACTATTACAAAGGAAGAATTAAAAGTGCCAGGGAAGTATGAAATAGAAATAATCACCAAAATGCTAAATGACATATATAACATTGGTGATATTCCATCTGATTTATTGCAATCAATATTCATAGCCTTACCAAAGAAACCTGGTGCAGTAGCAAGTGAAGACCACTGAACAATCAGCATCATGAGCTAGATGACCAAGACCCTACTTCACATAATCATGAGATGAATAAGAGGAAAATTTAAGGAAATTCAAAAGAGCGATGTGGATTTGTGGATGGAAAAGGCACAACACATGCCCTATGTATTTGAACATTGATGGAGAGGGCAATAGAAGTATAAAATGACCTGTACTTGTGCTTCACAAATTATAGTAAAGCATTTGACAAGGTGAAGCATTCAGAAATGATAAAAATGTCAGAAAAATTCAATGTTCATGGGAAAGATCTACAGATAGTAAGACATATGTATTGGAAACAAACAGGTGTGATGATGGTTGACAGTATTGTAGGAGAATTCCAAAAGATAGAAATGGGTGTCAGACAAGGATGTGTAATGTCACCAGATCTTTTCTCTCTGTATACAGAGGATATTATGCAAAATATGGAAAGCATGCCAGGAATAGCAGTTGGAGATTACAATTTGAATAATCTAAGATATGCAGTGATACAGTTCTGATTGAAGGGAGCAAACAGGAATTTCAAGCCCTGTTAAATATGGTAATACATGAAAGTGAAAACAAAAGCCTCAGTCTAAACAAGAAGAAAACAGAGAAGAACACAGAAGTAATGGTTGCTTCAAAGAAATACACACCACCAAATTACAGTTAAGGTAATACTATCAATGATGCAAAATTAAATCAAGCTAAAGTCAAGTATCTTGGCACTGTTTTAAAATCGATGGCAGGTGCTCCAATGAGATCAAGAACAGGATAGCACAGGCCAAATCAACATTTAAAAAAATGAGAAACTCTTGATTCTTGATTATAAACTGTCCTCACAGTGGGACATTCCCATAAGTGCTTCGCCCTCTGTTCCAGCAGCAACCAAGAAAACTAATGTAGAAGTTCTCAGAGATACTGGAGTAAAACTACAAGTTATAGCAAAGTAAAACTTGAACAGTTGGTAACCACTGAAAAGATCAAGGGGAGAAAAGACAGGAAGACAAAGAGATAAATTTATGGATGGGTTGTCACTGTAGCGTAAACTGAAGTCACCAACTGAACTTATTAACAAAACAAGAGACAGAGAGTTGTGCATGATCGTTTACCCCACTTGGCATGGCACTTGATTGATTGATTGATAATGTGATATACAGGTAACTTGTTCTTTGTTTATTTTCATTGTCATTTTACAACTTGGCTGCAATATTGGCCCCTTTTCTGCCTGACACATCCTATTCAGCTTAACGTTTTAGTAACTAAAATCACTTGACTAGTACAGGCAATGTGTAATGTAGTTATTAGATTAAGACAAGCTGTAAAGGAATATATCAGCCTATGTACAAAATAACAGGTACGTCATATCGCAAATATATATATAGCAATACAGGTAAATCATACACTTATATATTCTCAGAAGATAACAAATATACTGTCAAGTTACATTTCAATAGTAGATCAGGTACGCTGTAAGTACATAAATAGTTGGAAGACCACAGGTATAAGCTGTAAGTAAATCAATAGTTGGAAGACCACAGGTATACGCTGTAAGTGAATCAATAGTTGGAAGACCACAGGTATAAGCTGTAAGTGAATCAATAGTTGGAAGACCACAGGTATACGCTGTAAGTGAATCAATAGTTGGAAGACCACAGGTATAAGCTGTAAGTGAATCAATAGTTGGAAGACCACAGGTATACGCTGTAAGTAAATCAATAGTTGGAAGACCACAGGTATACGCTGTAAGTGAATCAATAGTTGGAAGACCACAGGTAAACTATTATGTGACATCTATAAAGTATATGTTTTTTTATTGAATCAACTGATCATGGAAAGTAGTATTTTTTGCTGGAATAAAATGACCATGTATAAAGTAATAGTTTTTACTTGAATCATCATGTATAAAGAATAATTTTTTGCTTGATTGACCAGCTATGTATAAAGTAGTATTTTGCTTTAATTGACCAGCCATGTATAAAGTAGTATTTTGCTTGAATCACCCAGTCATATATAAAGTCGTACTTTTTGCTAAAATCAATCGACCGTATAATAACATTTTTTCCTTTGATCAATAGACAATATAAAAGTATTATTTTTGTGCTTGAATCAAGAATTATGCATAAATAGTATGCTACACTGGAATCAATCAACTGTGCATAAACTTATGTACATGTTACATGTTACAGAAACGTCGCCTCATCACGTGATAACATTCCATCTTTTTAATAGTTGGTTTGATTTCATTGAGATTCTGTGGTGTGGAGATAAAAAAAAATGTGAAGTGTCTGCTAGTGCTAATTTGATCTTCACTAACACACTGAGAGCTTCCCCCATTCTCTCAAACTGTGTTCCAGGGGTGGAGAGGCCTCTCAGTGTGTTTAGTGCAGATTGATGGATGCTGCATTGTATGTGCCTTTAGCAAAAGTTTGTTTCATTAAATAATGTACAAGATTAGCTCAGTAAACAATAGGCTACACCTGCTTACCATTAACCTTATTTTCTTTAGCTGATTCAACTGACCATCTACAAACTCAATCTGCTTAAATCAATAAAATGTGTTAGAAAAATGAAATAAAATTAGTGTTAGAAAAAAAGAAATAAAATGAATATATAAGAAGCAGAAAAAGCAAAGCTAGAACTCATGTAGTAAAATATGCAGCTTTGTCACACATCATCAAAGTGTAACTATTTCATTATTTCTTTGGTGGTGATTTGAATTATTGAAACTTTGGTAGGGCATTGCATTATTGAAACTTTGGTGGTACATTGCATTATTGAAACTTTGGTGGGGCATTCCATTACTGAAAAGTGGGATATTGCATGATTGAAACATATAGTGAGGAACTGCATTACCAATACTAATACTTGGGTAGGACATTACATTACAGTGGGTGCTAGACATTTCTGAAAAATGGGGGCGGGGAAGATTTATTGCATTACTGTAATTTATGATGGGTATTGTATATGAATTAAACTTGGGGTGGAGATATACAAATGATTGCAATTTAGGTGGGGCATTGCACAACTGGAAATTAGTTTTGACTAAGCATTAATGAAATTTAGTTTGGAATCCCACATTTGAAACAAGGGTTAGGGAATTCTTATATGGGACTTACATTTGTAAATACAGCAAATATTACAAGTACGCTGTAAAGCTATCAATAGTATGTGATATTTAATGAAATAGTCAATCTGCACTCAATGAACTCCCTGCTGTTTGCACAAGCACCACAAAAGCAACTACCACCAACACCACTGCTGCTATGAATAACCCTCTGCTATTAGCAACTAATGAGCGTAGAATATGTAATATATTTTTGAAATCCCCAAAAGTTGTCCTACCCTGAGCATAACTATAGGGAGCCTGTTGTGATTCCCCATAACTGGATCTATGCTGCCCATAACCTTGATAGGACTGTTCATCAAAACTTGAATTGTTTGAGCTGTGGCTTGCCCTGTTTGAAGGAGCCCCAGGTGGGGTACCACCACCATAGCTAAATGGAGTATAGCCACCATGACCTGGTCGCTGAGCACCTTTATGTGCCGAATACCTAGGCTCTGGCCAAATAAACAATGAAATCAGGATATACAGATCATGCACGAGAAGGTGATGGATACGGTAAACCTATGAACATCCACCCATGCCACAACACATAAATATCATGCTAAATTTATCTCCCTTGTCAGGATTACATAACCTGGAGCATTTTTCATGATTACATCCCTTGAACATTTTGTCTCAAGATTATATTCCTTGGAGATTTTGCCTCAAGATTACAGCTTTGAAAGGTGTGTCTATAGATTACATCGTTATCTCAAGATTCTTCTTGTTCTTCTGCATTCAGAATCTGCAGTAATGTTAGATTGTTAGGCCCGTCATTATCTTTTAATAAGCAAATGCATTATCTTCTACAGATCAGAGCGGCTGCCGATAGCTTTTGCCTCATATCTGTATCCCCTGGCCCCTGCAGTCTCTGTATGTTGGGCAATCCTGAAGAGTGTGTTCAGGGTTTGTCTCAAAATATATATCTTTGGAACAATTATCTCCTGATTATATCCCTTGCAGCATGTTTCAATATTACCTCTCTTGGAACACTTGTCTCAGAATTATATCTCATGCAATATTTGTCTAAAAACACTTAAAAATAAAATCTCATGCACTTGATGACAAAGATGGTCCTGGTAAACATAATACTATAGTATATCAGACTGTAGAAATGGGAGGTACATTTCTCTTACAAGTAAATTCAACTTTTGCGTTCAATCTCAAATAATACATTTGTATGTCATTTGAACCAGAGTTAATACATTGTGCTGCAGTTTCCAGTAGAGCTGTGATATTTGCAACTTTTTACCCAGTACATCTACTTTTAGTATAATCCTACAGTATACAGTCTCAGCTTTGTTTGAGGTGGGATGTAAAAATGCTCATTCTTGATTTATAGGCAATCATCTAAATCTTTCAAGCCTCTATAGAACCATTTTCTTCATTTATTTTAGTTGGTGTGTTTGTTTTGTTTATTGTTAGTGTGTTTGTTTTGTTTATTATTGGTGTACAAGTTTGCAATATTTTATCTAGTTTTCAGACAGCCCCTAAGGTGACATGGTGAACATAAAGGACTCTCTGTATACAACATGTTCAGAGTTACAGTCTTATATTATAACTAGAAGTTAATATAAAAAAAGATAATGGAAAGAGCTTGAAGCAATAGCTAACGATATTAAAAGATTGAGGAGGTTTTGTTGAAAAAGACCTGTGCTCCCAGGGAACAACAAGATGTATAGATAGAATATCAAATTAACATTTCTAGGCACACTGTATTTTGTTTAGATAAAATCAAATCAATAGAAACCCAAACATTATCTACTGAAATGGAAATTAATATATTAATTTCACACTGCTTCTTCTGTGTTCATTCTTAAACTCCCATCAGTTAGCAGGATGAAGCCTGAGGATGGAATATGTTGTGTTTGATTTACAGCTTGGTCATGATATATGTGCCTTCTGGGCAGACACATCCAACTTCAGCATGAAAAGTTTATAAATCAGACATAAAATATACACTATGATTATAGTCTATAATAAAGAAAACATATTTTTTAACATTCATTCTCAAACTCCCACTGGTTCTCTTATAGCAGAACAAATGTCCTACTAGATTTCCAGTAGGATGTAGTCCAGACAACAGAGAAGTACTGTGTTGCGGTTTCATGTGTACTAATAGCCTGATGCAATTAACAATGAGTTTTATATATATATATATATATATATATATATATATATATATATATATATATATATATATATATATATATATATATATATATATATATATATATATATATATATATATATATATAAACTCGTACAAATATATATATATATATATTATGTTTAACCAATCCCACTGAACAGTGGACATCTGTAGCCATACTGCTTGCAGGTCAACTTGTGCACTGCAACATGTTTACCAGTGTCATTTTCACAGTACTGTATACAGAGTATTGTATACAGTTGTATACAGTATTCAGAGAGCATTTTCACAATGCGCCCATGCAAATTGTGGTTATGGTCAACATTGCTTTCCTCTTTTTTTTTTTTGCAACAGTCTGGGCCGCTGTCAACTTAACCATAGATGCTCACAAATATTAATACTACTGTCTGTTAATAGGTCATTAAAATATGCACATACATGCACAGGTCTGCAAGGACACAACAATTTTGCAGGAATTTACTGTACAGCAAACTAGAAATACATCCAAACAGATATTGAATAAGATTATCAGTACCTTCTTCTTCTACTTCTGCATTCATTCTTAAACTCCTGCAGATTAGCAGGATGTGCTTCAGAGAATGTAATACGTTGCCATGGTTGACAGCAGGCATTCTAAACCTGGTGTTCACTAGTGCTCTTGTAAGAGCGTGCTCACACCATGCAAGTTCAAAAATGCTTGCAAGCACTAATGATTACATGTTGACAGTGCTCGTCTTCTAAAAAGGTTGAGAACCCCTGGTTTACAGCTTGCATGTGATATCTGCGCATTTTCATCTGACACATCTGACTTTAGCATGGTTTATCACTCACTTTAATTTATGTTATGGGCAGCCACCCCTAAACCTTCTTTGTTACCTCTTACAACATGCATGGTATGTCAGTGTGTTGCTATTCATTGATCTCCTTTCAGGCTCTGCAACACACAGGTTATGAGAAAATGATCCCAGTGTCTACTGGTTGTGAAGCTAGTGATCTAACAACTAAACCACACCAGCGATAAATGGAAAATTTAAAGTATACAGGATTAATATTGCCCAATCAACAACTACCGGTATTTACCTATTGTCTTTCCCCTGGTGGATGATGGTCGATAGTATCCACACCTACTGTTAAGCATAGGGATGGGAGCCTCAGTTTTCATTTCAAGGGCAGATGTGTCGACTTGGTTGTGTTGAGTCAATGTTTGTTAAAGGTTAAATGATGCTTTCTATTCACCGTTTACTTCATCTACATTTGACTTTATGTTGGATATTCCTTTGTTATATGCTCTTATTGGTATTTGGTTTGGCTTCATTCTCATACGGTAACCATTTTACTTGCTGTCTTTTGATATGCTCAATATATATTATACCATCTCTTTTCCTAATTTCCTCATTTCTTATGATGTCTATTTTAGTAACCATTGCCAATTTTCTCAGACACTTCATTTCACATGTGATGATTTTCCTTGCTGTTAGAGACCATGTCTGACATTGGTAGCAGAGTGTTGGTATAAAAATTGTAGATATTATCTGTCTCTGATCTTGATCCATCTTGATCTTTGGGTGAAGAAGTCAACAGCACTTAACTAAAAGTCAAAGATGAACAAACCTACCGGGGTATTCCCCCCTTCACCTTCACATACTAAGACGTGAGGTATAAAACACTCCACACATAGAATAGGACTACCTCGACTTTTACCAAAATTCTACTTGACCTAAGAGGAGATAACTGATGACAGCAAATATGTTGTTTTATAGGTGCAAGTGATGGTAAAAACTGAGCCACAGATTGGAAAGCTAGAATATTGTACACAGCCAAATACATGCATGCAGTAAGACAAGGCAGACTCCAAAGACTTATATACATATATCAAGTTTACCTACATACACATATCAAGTTTACCTACATACACATATCAAGTTTACATACCAAATTTTATTTTAATTTTAAAAAATTTCTTTGCTAACTTTTGTTCACTTATTTTCAGGTGTAAGTGTGGGAAAAAATTAATTATTTTCACCTTGATATGGTGGATTGTGAAACTATTTCAATTATTTTGCTGCTTATATCAGTTGATGTAAAAATTATTCCTCAATTGTATTTCTCTCTGATATGGTGGGTCTTTAAATTATTATTTTTCTGCTTATATCATTAGATGGTGTGAACAAGCACTCCTTGATTTTAGTAATTACTACTAATACAGATGTTTTACACATACTGATTTGAGGATAAAAATGTGTGGTGTCTTGGGTTTATTTTTGGGGGTACTAAATAGAGACATTTTTTATAGAAATATGGAAATAAATTGTTAAAAAATAGAGATTTATGGAAAAATGAGTTGACAGCTACGTATTACTGCTTAATCTTGTCATTTTGAGAGTGCATGCCCATGTGAACCTTGCCATATAGGAGTATTTTTGGGAGATGGTGATCTGGTATATGTGCTACATGGCCTACCAAATGAATTGTTACCGCATCATAATAGTAGCAATGCAAGAGATACCAGCTCTGTCAAGGACAATGATGTCCTAAGTCTTCTAACTTGATTTTCATCACCTCTCGAAGTCAAGTTGTGTGGAAGTGATTGAGCTGATGTACATTTTATATATATATATATATATATATGGTCCATGTTTCGCTATTATACAATATCACTGGAAGCACCACTGCTGTGTGAATCTTCAGCTTAGTCTGTAGGAAAATGCCATTTCTATAATGCCACACATATGCATAATGTTTGTCAAAAGTGCTGTTTGCCTTGAAAATTGAGGGAGAGATTAATAAGGGAAGTAAAGACTGCGAGGGAGAGCCCTCATTTGCAGAGCCTCTGAAATGTGAGATTGCTAACATCTCACACCCCTACGGAATTAATAAATGCTATGGGTTACTTTACTTTATTTACCTTGCATACAATTCATCATCAACAGTATCATTCTGTGTCAAGGTACGGCTGGTGATCCTTTCACCACTTTCAGTGCCACGCCATTTACCTTTATACAAGGTTCATCATATTTTTTTGGTAAGTACCAGTTGCAACATATTTTATTTATTCTGTATTAACAATCAGTCCTAAGTTGGTACAGGTTTGGAAAATCTGCTGATATAACTATCAGTCTCAGAGTATGTAGTTAGTGTACAATTCTCGGTAAATAAGAGATCTATAATTATGTATAATTTGATTTCAGATTTTGTTCAAATCTGCCACAGCTTGAACAATTATTTTATCCTAACATAATTAAGTACACATTACCAATAAATTTGTCGATTACTTCAATCACAAAATTGATGATAAAATAACATTATCAACAACATAAAACTATCCAGTTATGAAACTGACTCTGCTTCCTACCTTCTCCAACACCAGAAGAATCCCTGTGGGAGTGGCGATATTCATTTTCTGGTGGGTTGTAGTCACTAATTTTGCCTGGATTATGAGACCTACTTGTCACTAGCAGATTCATGCATCAACAAGGCATGCAGGGAAGGGAAAATATAAAAGGAACAACACAAAAGATTACATATAATCTACAAACCATGTCCAGTTGCATTAAATTATAATGTGGCTTGAAAGTGATCTGTATTATATATATATATATATATATACATTCCCATTCAACATATAGCAAGTGACTGTGTGCACAACATGCATGCAACCTCTTCCTTGTTCTTCAGTCAAAGTCAGATTTCATCACTGATATGGACTGTGGCCACCAGCACCAAGAAAGGGCAGTAGGGCTTCATGCATGCAAAAATATTGTGTTCTAATAGAAAATTTAAAACAAAGTGACAGAAAATTGAAAAAAAAACTGAACACTAATAAATTTATAACCCAATTTATCTCTGGTTCTTAAATCTATTGTTTCCTGACAGAACTGTAACCAGCTGATCTCCTGACAGAACTGTAACCAGCTGATCTCCTGACAGAACTGTAACCAGATGATCTTATGACAGAATTGTAACCAGATGATCTGACATAATTGTAACCAGATGATCTTCTGACATAATTGTAACCAGATGTTCTCTCAACAGATTAGTAAACTTGATTCTGTCCTGACAGAATTGTAGCAGGGTGATCTGACAGATTTATAACCACATTTTCTCTTGATAGAACTGTAACCTGATGTTTTCTGGACATATTTTAAAACCTAATTTGGTTCTGATAAAACTGAGCAAATTTAACCATCAGTTATCATGTACAAAAAAAAAGATAAGAAAAGCTGTCAAGAAATGAATATTGATGTACACCACATATCCAGTCACACCACATGTCCAGTCACACCACATGTCCAGTCAAGTGTCTAAGAATCTATCTATGTTACTGTTCAAAAATGGAAAACTATTCCAGTTCTTGGTCAGAATACATGTTACTACGTTTCTTCAATGGACATGAAACGTTGAACGTCTGTCTGTGTTGGGTAATTTAATGTGTTAATTTAATATTTCACTGTGTGTCCAGATTCTACGGTGTCCAGATAAAAACTGTTCATATTTCACTGTGTGTCCAGATTCTACTGTGTCCAGATAAAAACTGTTCATATTTCACTGTGTGTCCAGATTCTACTGTGTCCAGATAAAAACTGTTCATATTTCACTGTGTGTCCAGATAAAAACTGTTCATATTTCACTGTGTGTCCAGATAAAAACTGTTCATATTCCACTGTGTGTCCAGATAAAAACTGTTCATATTTCACTGTGTGTCCAGATAAAAGCTGTTCATATTTCACTGTGTGTCCAGATAAAAACTGTTCATATTCCACTGTGTGTCCAGATAAAAACTGTTCATATTTCACTGTGTGTCCAGATTCTACTGTGTCCAGATAAAAACTATTCATATTTCACTGTGTGTCCAGATTCTACAGTGTCCAGATAAAAACTGTTCATATTCCACTGTGTGTCCAGATTATACTGTGTCCAGATAAAAACTGTTCATATTCCACTGTGTGTCCAGATTCTACTGCATCCAGATTCTGTGTGTCCAGATTCTACTGGTGATTGGTGAATCTGTATCACTGCTTAGATATGATCCATTGCTTATACAATATATATATATATATATACTGTAATCTCACAGGTAATTTGCCCTGCTACATGAGAGATCCAGCAAGAGTTT
The DNA here is from genome assembly GCA_034231615.1 of Meghimatium bilineatum. Classification (NCBI taxonomy): domain Eukaryota; kingdom Metazoa; phylum Mollusca; class Gastropoda; order Stylommatophora; family Philomycidae; genus Meghimatium; species Meghimatium bilineatum. Next base: position 12,780,654 of record CM067322.1, on the reverse strand, counting down.
GAGAATGAACACTTCTCCCCTTAACCTCTTCAGTGATAACTAAATGCTCAGGTTTTACTTTTCTCATCACATGCCCTAAAAATCTTGAATGTCTGCTTCTAATTTTTGCTATAATTTATCGTTTTACTCCAACATTTCTGAGGACTTCTACATTAGTTTTCTTGTCTTTCCATTGAGTTTTCATCATTCTTCTCAAAAACCACATTTCAGTTGCCTCCAGCTCACTTGAAGCTCTTTTGTTTACCATCCATGGTTCACATCCATAAAGAAGGATTAGCTCAATATAACATCCTAGCACTTTAACTCATATATTCTGACACGGTCATATAGTTCAAATACTGTTCTGCATTCCTTTCGATCTGACCCTTATATTGGACATGTACTTAGAATGAATGAAAATAGACTACCACTACAAGCATTAAAATAGGTACCAGATGGTAAAAGAAAAAGAGGAAGACCAAGAGAGACTTTTTGCAGAAAAACCATCAAAGAAGGTATGACTATGGGTCTTAACAACATACAGGAATTACACACCATAGCATCACATCGCTCAAACTGGAGAGCTCTGGTTTCTGCCCTATGCACCATGTTCGGCACTGAAGGAACATAGATAGATGTTCCTATCTATGTGAAACTCATTAGATAAGATTCCTTTCAACTTTTCCATCAACATCTTCATCATGACAGACACATTTCTAGATACACCAGTACATATAGACACAAACTTCCTGTTGTGATGATCAGGTGGTACAGTTCTGTCAATAGACGTCTGTTAAGGGAGATAACCGTGAAATATAATAATCCAGAGTCAATTATGAAAATATCAGTTACTTCCCATTTACAATAGAGAATTATGACGTGGTTGACATTTGTTAGCAGATCCTGTACAAGATGTAGTAGTCATCACATTCTTTCAATACTCCTGCCTATCTTGATCTAATTTTTCTGCCTCTATGAGTGCCATATTCATGTGGTCTTTGATGTCTTTTATCCATCGTGGACTACCTCTTCGCTTCTCTGACATCATCCACTTCCATTGTGGTTTGTTCTACACATCATGTTTCTTAATGATTAAAATAGTGTAATTTTCTGGAGAGATCTATATTATATAACCAGTTTTTGTGTACATTTATCTCTCTCAGGATGGCACTATTTATTTAGCAATGGTGGTGATAGTACTAGTGGAAGTAGTAGTAACAGTGGCATAGGTGATAATAATGGTGGCGATGGTGGTAACTTCTTTATGAAAACCTTATGGTTGAAATGTTTATTTAGTCTTTCTGATATAGGCTTACTGTTACCTGAGTATCTATATTGTTTCAAACCCGTTGGTCACTTACTGTTACAGAGTATCTATACTGTTTTATTCCCCATTGGTCACTTACTGTTACAGAGTATCTATACTGTTTTATTCCCCATTGGTCACTTACTGTTACAGAGTATCTATACTGTTTTATTCCCCATTGGTCACTTACTGTTACAGAGTATCTATACTGTTTTATTCCCCATTGGTCACTTACTGTTACAGAGTATCTATACTGTTTTATTCCCCATTGGTCACTTACTGTTACAGAGTATCTATACTGTTGTATTCCCCATTGGTCACTTACTGTTACAGAGTATATATATATTGTTTCATAGCCATTGGTCACTGTTTGTGCACTACAAAACTTGACCTCATAACTAACTTGATATAAAGGATTACTGCACTCTCACATACTATCTATTTATTCATTTATTATGCTATTTGATAACCATCTTCTCTGTTAAATGTTTGCAGTCTTGTTCATTGATAATAGTACTATTATTTGTATTGTTTGTTCTATGTTTATCCAGTATTTATCTTAAAGACCTTTTAGTTGAAACATTGATTTATCTGTATACTATTATCTATATTATTTGAAATGAGTTAGTCATTAATTAGTCTGTGCACTGTAAAAGTTAACTGCCTTGTGTTTGTATATAGATGTAATAATAGAAGTGATGGAGGTGGTAATAGCAGTGGTGGTGGTGGTGATGGTAGCAGTAGTAGCAGTGGAAAGGGGACAATAAGTGTTGAAAATAGGTAGTGGTAATAGTTGTAGTTGCAGTGATGGTAGCTGCAGTACTGGTAGTTGTGATGAATAGAGTGGTTGTAATAGTAGCCGTGTAATTGTAGTAGTAATAACTGTAGCAGCTGTAACAAGCAGATATAATACAATGATGGCAAAAATAAATTGTCTCACATTATCAAGACAAATAATTCAGTGTGTAGAACATGTAGCCATAAGCAACAGCAGTGCTCAAAAATACCAATGCTTGGTTGATTATATGAAAGGTGCAGATTGTGATGAGAAGTGCATTAGAACCATGCATTCTAACACAAGACCAGGACATCAATTAACTAAGTAATTCTGAATCATTTTCCTGCTATAATTTTGGTCCAACATATCTGGCTTTAGCACACTTTTTGAGGTCACATTAACTTTCTACAGTATAGGGTATCCAGCACAAGTTTAAAACCTACCTCGTTTGCCTCTTGTTCATTAATACAGCATGTTCTGTACATGTGTTGTTTATTTACTTGATGCACAGAATTGTTCTTGTCCAAATTTATACACACATTTGTTGACAGTCTCTTCTCTGACTTCACTGTTGTGTGTTGTGCAGTACAAATTGTCATATTTTGTGGTTATGTTGTGTGTTGTGCAGTACAAATTGTCATATTTTGTGGTATGTTGTGTGTTGTGCAGTACAAATGGTCATATTTTGTGGTTATGTTGTGTGTTGTGCAGTACAAATTGTCATATTTTGTGGTTATGTTTTGTGTTATGCAGTACAAATGGTCATATTTTGTGGTTATGTTGTGTGTTGTGCAGTACAAATTGTCATATTTTGTGGTTATGTTTTGTGTTGTGTATATAGAGTATATTTCTGATGACCAGGGTAAATCCCCCCCCCTCCTCCTTTCAGAATGGTAACCTAATTAGCATATTTGTATTGCCTAGATAATCACAGCAACCAACAAATATTGGATTTCTTGATATATCCTGAGTAGGATATGCTAGCTACTTTTTTGTTTTCTCACTTCACTCAAAACAAACTTTGGTTCTGGTTTGGAATCCATGTCCCCCTATTTGATTATTTCCCTTGGCTATGTTTATCATTTATTAATTTAAATATAAGTTTATTTAGGGTTAGGTTAGTTATGTAAAACATGTAAAATATAACTAACCCTAACCTCTAAATCTAACTCAAAACATGAATATTTAAATTAATTATTGATTAATTATTGATATAATATTTTTATTAATTAATCCTAAAATAAGCAGGGAGACACAGGTTCCAATCCAGAACCCAAATTTTATATCAATAACACTTCTATGCTAATAATAATTCTATACTCATAAAACTTCTATCGTCATAACAATTCTATGCCCACAACACTTGTCTATAACAATTCTATGCCCACAACACTTGTCTATAACAATTCTATGCCCACAACACTTGTCTATAACAATTCTATGCCCCACAACACTTGTCTATAACAATTCTATGCCCCACAACACTTGTCTATAACAATTCTATGCCCCACAACACTTGTCTATAACAATTCTATGCCCCACAACACTTGTCTATAACAATTCTATGCCCCACAACACTTGTCTATAACAATTCTATGCCCACAACACTTGTCCATAACACTTCTATGCTCATAATATACATATGCCTATAACACCTCCATGCTTATAATATTTCTATGTCCGTAACACGTATATGTCTATAACACTTATATGCCTATAGTACGTATATGCCCATAGTGCTTATATTGTGTTGTAATGACACTCTTCTATTGATGGCACACTCTTCTGTTAACAACTCTCTTAATGATCTAATAATTGAGATGTCAAAGAATATGCAGCCAAGAGGAGATGGCTGCAGCAGCACAAGTTGAAAATGATATTACAGCGACAAGTAATACAACATTATTTTTCATTAAAATCTACTAAATCTGGCACTTGGTAATTTAATATTTCTTCAACTTATATGTGTCTGGGGTCAGAAAGGGGAGCAAAAAATAGCGATGTCATTACCTACTATGCATGATGTAAGAAGTGACTAAGGATCTTTTCGGGGTGTAGTTGACTGTCCTCTCTCAAAGAGAGAGTGACCCAGAAGCCATGTTGAAGTCAGATTTGTCAGCCCAAAAGGTGCAAATATCTTAACCACATTGTAAACTCTGGACTATTCCTGCTAATCTGCATCAATTTAAGACCAGATACAGAAGAAGAAGGATACTTGTAGTTCTGCTACCTACTATTGTTTTTTCTGTCTGCTTTGCTTTTTGTCCTATTTATGTTCATTACAGGTGTATTACTACCAGGTATATAATATATATATAAATATCATATCACATTTGATTTACCTCTCAGTATCCATTTTATAAAATTTTGTTGTGTGTGCTTAATGTTTCTTGACAAAGGTTCAGCGACAGCAATGTCAAAAACATTTTTTTTAAATAATGTTTTTTTATCATCTATATTTATCACTAAATATAATTGAAGTGCTTCCTGTACATGACATTGCTATTCAACTATTGGTTGAATTGTGAGGTGCCACTAATACATCCAACCATATCACCAGTATAATGTATATGGTCAGGGTTTGAACCATTAACTAACTTGAAGAGTTGGGTTTTATATGTGAGATTAGATACTCTACACTGTTGTATGTCAGACTGTTATATGAGATTAGATATTCTATACTGTTGTATGTCAGACTGTTATATGAGATTAGATATTCTACACTGTTGTATGTCAGACTGTTATATGAGATTAGATATTCTACATGTCAGACTGTCATATAACATTAGATATTCTACATTGTCGTATGTTAGATTGCCATTGTGAGATTAGAAATTCTACACTGATGTATGTCAGACTGCCATGTGAGATTAGATATTCAGGGACGTCTCAATAAAAGTTTGACACCAGCATTCAATGTGTGTGACATTTAAGACTTTACATGAGAAGATTATTCAAATGTTAGCACGTCATATTTGACATCCACAAATATTGAGTTTGTAGTCTTGCACTAAAGAATAATTATGAGTAATGTATATTTGTTTTGAAATCTTGCAGTAAAATAACTATCACACAGATTTGCTTTGCAATCTTGCACTAAAATAATCTCCAAGTGCTATAGATATTTCCTTAGTAATGTTTCACTAAATGAACTATCATATTACATCCAAGTACCTTCACCTATCCAGTCCAAGGACCTTCACCTATCCACAAGTTATCCTTACCATCATCCAGACCATCACTAGGTCTCTTAACTTCCATTTGATCTCGCTGCTCCCTCAGGCCCCAGTAGTTGACATTAGACTGGATCTGAGTATTCTGTTTAGTCCGTTCTATTTCAGGGTCATCTACAACTGAAGTTTTATGTCCCTTCTGCTTCTCAAAGTCTGCATGGTACTGGACCTAGGAACAAAGTTAGTGAGAAAAGGTTAGTACTGTCTACAGAAGTGTTTTACAATGGATGCTCTTCAACTCCCCAGGGAACTTTTGGAAATGACAGGCAAGGGTATTTTAGACTGTGATAAAGGAAACATGGAGAGAAATTTCACATACACTTTAGCATGCGACACGAATGTGTTCTATCTCCCTTGCAATAAATTATCTATAATAATTATATATGTAAAATTACGAACACCAATGAAGAAGGCAACCTAAACAACCTCCTGATCGAAACTCTTTTGCAGATGATCAAGCAATAACATTAACACCAGAAGAAGAATTACAACATGTAAATAAACTTCAAACAACATCGATAAAAAGTACTCACTGCGCAAAACTTAAATCCAACAGGTAAAGCTTGAAACAGGGTAATGAAGTTTTGCTAATAACTAGAAATGCACATAATCACACACAAAGGAAAATTTTGATCAAAAGATCTTTATTAAGGTTACATGCACATACACATTAAAAAAATGACAAGCAGGAATGACACAACTGGCATTTGCATGTCTATCAAATGGTGGAGATGGCCAGATGGATAGGTGACACAAACAGGAAATATTCAAAAATAGGAAATTTACAAAAATGCACCCAGTTAAATGTGAAAATGAGACAAACTGAGAAATCACGAAACAACTTGATATCATTCATATGACTGGCATTCATTGGTCCCAAATAGTTTAAGAGTGCCAAATTCATATACATAGTGGTTTTCAAGTGCGATCGGGTCTGGTCATTAGAGAAGCACGCCTTAATGACCGTCACCTGAATATCCTGGGTGCCCAATGGCCTGTGTCTGACTGACAGCTTTATACAAACACCAGACATGACTGACAACTTTGGACAGACACTGGACAAGACTATCAAATTTGGACAGACAATGGACATGACAGACAACCTTGAACAGACAGAAGAAAAAGATTGAGGGGGCAAGATGAAACCGTTTCTAGGTGTTATTCTTCCCTATTCTTAATCATACTATTTATAATATAAAATAGAGTATAATTAGAGAATGGTCTTCTATAGGACATTGCTATTCAACTAAAGTTAAAAAATTCAGAATAAGACAGAAATAGGTTAGAAGTGGTGCTAATATTTAAGTGCATAACACATTAGAACAACCACAAAACCAGACTTTCGAGTAAAAAGTCTTCATTAAGATAAGATAAAAACAAACACTGGACATGACTGAAAACTTTGGACATGACTTACAACTTCTGGCAGACACTGCACACGACTGACAGTTTTGGACAGACACTGGACACGACTGACAATCTTGGACAGACACTAAACATGACTTACATTGCTCTGTATCTTGGTATTCTCAGCTATCCTCCTTGTTTCTGGTGTGTCAGCCACTTGTGTGTGTTTGGCTGTCGGACAGTGGCTGTCAACACAAACATGATCATATAAACATGTGCTTAATATATACCTGTTAACCTGTAAGGTTTTCCTTAGTCAATCAATCAAGTGCCATGCCGAATGACATAGGCGATCATGTTTCTCCACGGCTCCCTGTCTCTTGTGTTGTCAATAAGCTCGGTTGGTGAACTTCTACCTTGCCATAATACTAATCCATCTAGCAACATTTCTCTGTTCTCCCCTATCTCTTCTTCCCTTGATCTTTCCTGTGGTTATTAAGTGTTTAAGCTGTGTTATCAGCACATACCCTAGAAACCTTGACTGTCTGCCCCTAATATTTGATATGATGGATCTTTTTATGCCAGCATCAATGAGAACCTCTGCATTAGTTTTCTTAGCTGTCCATGGTATTTTCATAATTCTTCTCAAAAACTATATCTCTGTAGCATCTAATTTAAATTGAATTTTTTTGTTTACAGTCCATGCTTCACATCCATAAAAAAAGAATTAGTTTCCTTAGTCATTAACAGAAAGCAAAGTAATATGTCTTGCAGTTCACAAAATTATACAGGTGTCAGTTCATTTTATGTACTGTAAGATGTGTATTACTATCACAAAATAATACATGCATCCGTTTGTTTTATGTATTGTAAGACATGTATTACTTTCACAAAATAATACATGCATTCGTTTGTTTTATGTATTGTAAGACATGTATTACTTTCACAAAATAATACATGCATCCGTTTGTTTTATGTATTGTAAGACATGTATTACTTTCACAAAATAATACATGCATCCATTTGTTTTATGTATTGTATGATGTGTATTACTTTGTATTCTCCATTATGTGTGTTACCAGGGCCTAAAAAGGGGAGTAAAGAAAAGTTACTTACAATGCATGTCATATGAGGTGGATAAGGAGATTTTGGTGTGGGGTTGGCTATCCAATTTCATTGAGTATCGAAGTGACCCAGAAATAATGCTGTAGTTGGATGTGTCAGGCCGAAATGTGCAGATATTGCAGTAAAGACTAAACAGTGACACAATCCTTTCTGTCTTCGTAACACACAACTGCTAATCTGCAGGAGTTTTAGAATGAATGCCAAGGTGTTTTCCATTAATATCTATTGGAAAACAGTTTTACAGCAGTTTCACCAATTATTGAAGTTGCTGGTGAAACATAGACTGTGTATAGATGACATGTGAGGAAACTCAATTACTTTCACATGACTTGTCTCAGAAAGGTTATGAACATCGGATGGCAAGACAAGATTCTAGATACCACTGTCTGACAGATCTAGTATCTCTAGCTTTGACACTATTCTGATGCAAACATACTAAAGATACTTCACTATGGTGAGTTGCAGAAGGGCATATGATATCAACGTGGAGAAAAGAAGTGCTACAAGGACACATGCTTAAAGACCTCACTGAAAGACCTTGAAATAGATCAAGATACATGGAAAAAACATGCCCAAAATAAAGCTACATGGAGCTCTACAGTCAAAAAAGATGCAGCATCTTGTGAAAAGAGAAGTGTGCTCAACAGCAGAGAGTAGCTAGAGTCACTGGTAGACCAAAATCCGTCTATAGTGGTTATCCCCTGCTCGAATTGTCCAAGGACATTTGTGGCCAGAATAGGGCTTTACTAACCATCTATGAACTCATAGTCAAGACATAACTCTAACTGAATTTCAAAAGGGGATGTAACAAATGGTCATCATTACTAGTGAATGCCGAACAACAATATTTTGAGCCACATTAAATGTAGAAATTATATCACGATGTAACCTTTCTAATAGCTTTCAGAATACAGTCTTTTCTGGCACAGTATGTCTCCAAACTCTGGATCTAGGCCTACATAATAATAAATAAAGCTTATCTCGTGTAGGAGACTACTATTTAATTACTGCTGGGTCTCTAGGTTTATCAAACATATCTTCATCTTCTTCTGCATTCTCAAATTCCTGGAGATTAGCAGTGTCCTGAGACTGGAATGTGTTGTGTCATGGTTTGCAGCTTTGCTGTGATATCTACACCTTTTCTGCCTGATACATCCGACTTCAGCATGGCTTCTGGGTCACTTTTACCATATATGGGATTAGACAGTCAACTCCATTCCATAACCTCTTTAGTTGCCTCTTACTACATGCATGAAGGTAGACAGTGTTGTTATTCTTTGCTTCCCTTTTGGGACACAGCAACACAGAGGTGGTGAGTTTGCCCCTAAGTTTAGCATGTTTCAGTACAAACTGTCACATTCCATTTTGTATTGAGGAAGTTTGAATCCCTGAAACACATCCCCCCGCATATGCAGCCTTCTTTAGAAGAAGAGTTGGTTGCTCTATCCCAAAAGTGAAAGTGACACAAAAGCCATTCTGAAGTCAGACTAGTCAAGCTGGAAAAAGCAAATATTGCAGCCAAGCTGTAAACCATTACACAAAACTGATCACCAGACTACATTCAGTTAACCAGGAGGAGTGTATGAATGAATGTAGAAGAAGAAGAGATAACTACCACAAATTTGTGGCTGCAACAAGCAGAACATATTAACCAAAAATGACAACTTACGCATTGCAATAGGGAAGCTTGTCGAATCCTTTGTAGTTCTTCATGTTGAGCGTCATGCCACAGACTTCGCACTTGAAGCAGAGTTTGTGCCATATCTGTCAACAAATAATAACTGAATAAATGAAACATATCATGTATTGGACATTGTTCTTCAAATATTACACAGTGGAATTCATTCTGAATTTGGTCCAACTATGGTCCATCATGGGGAACATCGGCTTGCCCAAACACCTAATGCATCTTATTGAAACACTTTACCACGAACAACAAGCAGCAGTAAGAGTGAAGAAGGAACATCTGAATGGTTCACTGTTCAAAGTGGAGTAAAGCAGGGATGCACTCCATCCCCTTATCTTTTTAACATCTATGCAGAAAATATAATGAGAAATGCAAGAGGAAAATTACAGGAAAATGAGTTTCATCCATTAAATATCAGTGGGTATAAGATTCCAGAAATAAGATATGCAGATGACATAGTCCTCCATACTACACATCCTGGGGGACTTAAACATCTAATCACAACAACAAAGAAATACAGCCAGATTAAAAATCTATATCTAAATGCAAAGGAAACAAAAAATTATGACAACATATAAAACAAAGAAAAACCAACAATCAAAATTTGCAATATAGAACAAGAATGTGTAAACAAATTATAATATCTGAAAGCAAATATAAATAGTTTCAAAATGAAACAGTTTTCACTCTTCAACATTTTTCAAAATCCCTAATTTTCTCATTGAAGACGGATGTGTTAGGCCATTTGCGCAAATAAAACAGTGGCACAACACATTTCCATTCTCTGGACTACATCCTGTTGGAAATCTAAAGGACCATCATCCTGCTACAAAGGAGATCCAGCGGGAGTTTTAGAATGAACGTTAAAGAAGAAAATCCCCAATAACATTTATTGTATATTTTGTGTACACTATATAGTGGCTTTCTGTTCTAACATTCACATTTTGTCGGTCCAGGCTAAGTTGTTATAACATGATTCCAATTTAGAATTCTGTAGGCACTGCTAATAGATTCACACCATATGACAGCACCAGTACAATGTGAGTGAAGAGCTTTCAAAACACTAGCTTCTTCTCTTCATTTTGAAACTCTCACTGGATCTCTCTTGTAGCAGGAGAATGGCCCTACTAGATTACCAGAAGGATGTAGTCCAGAGAATGGGAATGCATTGAAAATGGGACATAAAGTACTGACAAAGTACTTTAATTGTGCAAATTGCCTGGCACATCCGACTTCAACTGGTAGAACACAAGCTAAGTTGACTGAGTTACGTTATGAGGAGGTCCACTACCTACTTTACCACTGAGAACAATGTCAAAAAATACTATGTTCATATCATCATCATCATCATCAAGTGCTGTCTATGCATAAAAGGTTGGCTGCAACAGGTCAACTAACACAGAATCATGGAAAGTTCAGAACATCAATCAAGAAGACTACATTCTGGAAGGAATGTCACTTGAAGAGTAAGTCAGAACATCAATCAAGAAGACTACATTCTGCAAGGAATGTCACTTGAAGAGCAAGTCAGAACATCAATCAAGAAGACTACATTCTGCAAGGAATGTCACTTGAAGAGCAAGTCAGAACATCAATCAAGAAGACTACATTCTGCAAGGAATGTCACTTGAAGAGCAAGTCAGAACATCAATCAAGAAGACTACATTCTGCAAGGAATGTCACTTGAAGAGTAAGACTTCTGTTGATTAGCGGGATATAGTCTGGTAGAATACTGCCAGGCACTGGAAGTGCTTCACTTGCAGGAACTAAATGTACATCTGAAAATCCCTGATCACAACCCTGTATTTGAGACATCAAAACTTATAGAAGTTTATCGTCTCATTTAATCAACTGATGAGGTCCTGCATTCTTGTAAGAAAGGTCATACCTGTCAGGCAAGTCAACCATCTGCTCACAGATAAGGGATTACTTAATCATCATCACTTGATCTTCACCTTGTGATCTTAAACATCTAATTTCAGCATCTTATAGGTACAGAGTATGACCCACAGGATACAACACCCAAACCCACTCTCAAAACCTCCTTAGTCACTACTTTGACATTTATGACAAGTCACATTACTGCTATTCTTTGCTCTCCTTTCAGTCCTTTTGCAGGAAACATGCAATGGCTGTACTATATCTGTCAATAGAATGTTTTCTTTGTATTTGCACTTAATAAAACCATTTTGATTTCCCTTCCCATGTTAATAAAACTGAAATCCGCAATCACTTCAAACATGTGAATCTGTGTCAACAGCTGACAACAGGAAGCAATTCAACGATATATATATATATATATATCTATTAAGAGGTTTGTCGAGAGCAGATATATACAAACAAGTGGGGAAACAAAAAAAAAGCTACTGATCAAACAAGAGGCATACTATCAGCTCAATGGAGAAGAACTAGAGACCATCTTCAGACAGTAGTTCACGTCACAAAATACTTTACTTTGATAACTTTTGTATGTCCTGTATGGTTAATTCTTCTATGATGATTTCAATATTTGATGTGTGCTTGTAGTGCTGTGTTTCATGAAAAAGTAAATCAGTTAGTCTCCCATCATGTACTTATTGGTAGGTGTTTTTCCTAATCTATCCTTCTACTTGTAATATCTATATCTGCACTGTTGTCACCTGTATAAACATGGCGATTTTTACTCCATTTCTTATTTTGTATCAGATTCTAATTTTCAGAGCAAAATCTAAGACAGCATCTCTAAAAAAAAAGTAGATGAAACTTAAGTCAACAGATAAAACCTGAACATCAGATTAAACTCACTGTGACAGGTTCAACTCTAACACAGATTACAAAACTCCAGAAAAAAATAAAATGCTAGACAGATGTCAAAACTCTGACAACATTGCAGTTAAAACTCTAGAACAACTAATGCAATGCAAAACATCAATTGGAGCTCTAGACATCATATGACATTCACACCAACAGTTGGAACTCTAGGCAGAGGATGACTTTCAGGACAGCAGTATTAACTCTAGACAGCAGATGACATTCAAGTTAGTATTAGAACTTTAGATAAAAGATGACATTTGACCAGAAATTGCAACTCTAAATAGCAGATAACATTAATTCCAGCAGTTGTAACTCTAAACAGTGAATGACATTCACCTCAGCAATTGCAGCTCTAGATAGTAGATGATATTCAGCAGATGGAACTTTAGACAGAAGATAACATTCAGGCCAGCAGATGGAACTTTAGACAGAAGATAACATTCAGGCCAGCAGATGGAACTCTATGACAGAAGATAACATTCAGGCCAGCAGATGGAACTTTAGACAGAAGATAACATTCAGGCCAGCAGATGGAACTTTAGACAGCAGGTGATATTCAGACACAGAAGAATGGGTTCGAAGAATGTTATCCTTGTTTACAACCATGATATCATATAAACAAACTCTGTGTACAAGTTGTATAATCAAACATTAAGCATACACATCAGACAGACATAACACACTTCAGAAAGTAGATTTCAAGTCAACATTACTTTATTCCACTCCACTGCATCCAGAAAGCAAATTTGAGAACGTAACCACATAATCCAACTTATTCTCCACATGAGAGAGGAAGCAGTGGGTGTATGTTGTGAACAGTGACATAAGAGAGGAAACAGTGGGTGTGTCTTGTGAACAGTGACATAAGAGAGGAAGCAGTGGGTGTATCTTGTGAATAGTGACATAAGAGAGGAAGCAGTGGGTGTATCTTGTGAATAGTGACATAAGAGAGGAAACAGTGGGTGTATCTTGTGAACAGTGACATAAGAGAGGAAACAGTGGGTGTGTCTTGTGAACAATGGTGACATTCCCACTATTCTGAATTTGATGGAACATGAGTAATCATCTACAGTTTAGTTACTGCTACAGCATTCTGTGAATGACATATCAAGCAGGCTGAAAGTGCTGAATATCTATATATATCCTAGTTATATAAGTGGGACTGTAGTAAAACTGTATTCCAATAGGTAGAAACAGTGAGCACAAAGTAAATAGCTGTACATTTCACAGTTAGTTATATATATTCTTATAGTTCCCTGTGGAACATTGGGCTGCAATTGTTACTCTCCAACAATTTCTGTGTCCACAATATCTGAGTTGATTAGATTTCTTCCTGCACTATTCATTTCCAGGTTTCTCTCAGTTTTCCAATTCTAATCTTTCCATGTAGGTTCCAGTACAGATCATGTCCGGTTATGTCGTCAAGCTTGTTTCTGAGAGTGTATCCTATCCACCGTCATTTTCTACTTTTTATCTCTATCTCCACTGGGCACTGGTGTGTTTCCTTCCACAAGTCATCATTTGATATCAACTCTGGCACTAGTATGACATTTGATATCAACTCTGACATGATTATGACATTTGATATCAACTCTGACATGAGTATGACATTTGATATCAACTCTGGCACTAATATGACATTTGATATCAACTCTGACACTAGTATGACATTTGATATCAACTATGACACAAGTATGACATTTGATATCACCTCTCACATGAGTATGACATTTGATATCAACTCTGACACGAGTATGACATTTGATATCAACTCTGACACTAGTATGACATTTGATATAAACTCTGACACTAGTATGACATTTGATGTCAACTCTGGCACTAGTATGACATTTGATGTCAACTCTGACACTAGTATGACATTTGATGTCAACTCTGACACTGGTGTGTATTTCAATCGTAATACATCATATCTGATGTCCTACTACTATTGTCAATTTCGTCTTCAGTCTAATTTTATTTTAATTTGAATCCCTGGTCACTCAGGTTTACTTGAAAATGAAAGGGCTGATCTCCTGACAAGGGAAGGTGATCAAAAGAACACACAGAAAGTGATATTGCATACTATGAATGTAAGACTGATACAAACAGAATTTAAGAATAAGTGGAAGCAGATACACAGACTCCATAACCAAATGACTGAAGCTACGAAATGTTAACGCAAAGATCGAACCACTAGTTTCAGACTACGAACTGGCCACAACAGACTGAAAAGTCATATGTTCACAGGAAACTGTATTTTTGACTGAGCCTAGAGACTACAGAGCACAATCTTCATTGCATGTCAACTCTACCAAAAAGAGAGGGAGAAAATGTAGCCTATTGAGACGGCACTACTTTAGAAACTGAGGGGTTTCATAGATGACTTGAATGGAATTCGATAGTAGTGAACAATTCGAAATGAGTGTCTCAAAAACTATATTTGATAGGGAAAAAAACTGGTGCCATTTTTCAAATCAGCAAGTCAAATATAGCAAATACGTACACTCATATATATGTGTTAATCTGTGTTATGTTTAAGTGAGTGTGTGCGTTCTTCAACAACTGATGCACCATTCAGTAAACAACAAGACCAGCTCACCATTCACATTCAATGAACAACAAGTATCAGTCACCATTTATAGTCAGTGAACAAGTGTCGGTCACCATTTGCAAACCATAGGATTACACGAAAGAAACATATTCCTTTATAGCCATAAATTACGTCTAATTTAGATCAAATATAATCCCAGTAACAATTGCTGGATATAAAGCATGGACGGGGATATTTATTTGAAAATGTCTTCTATGTGACGTGTTTTTTTGGCTGAACTTTAACCTCACTGTCACTATGTAATCATCCGGGTCTGTGCAAGCGATCCAGCCTCTTCCCGTGTAATATTTATACGATATTTATCCTGTATTCATTGTAGTCTTAGTCTGCATCTTGTTCTCTTTCCTGTGACATTTACCTCCAAGATGTATCTTCCTAAACTACTGTGTGCTTTTTGTATACGAAATTATATACTATAGAATAGTGTTTCTCAATCGTTGGGTCACGGCCATGTGTCCACCGTGTCGCGAGAGATACATTAGGCATAATATTAATTTTTGGTGCAATTGCACTTTATTACAAGACGAGCAGGTCCTGTTCATGGCTATCGCCTGTCCTCTTTAGAAATAATTCCAGTTTTTTTTATGACTAACATTCACACAAAAACCATCGCACAACACACAAAATACCGGACTCACACCTCGGCAGATATTACAAATCACGCAACATTTACACATACAATAATGATTAGTACTGATCTCAGACTGTAAAGATCACAATTAGATAATTTTTTTAAACATCAATACGCCCTGATACAACCAGAAAGGACTCCGGTCATATGTTGAAAAAGGAACTTTAATCCCATACTTAATAAATAAAGACACTGCTTGAATTATAAAGTCATTTATGAGTTACAGAATAGATTTGACTGGGGTCCTGGTCATATAACAAAGATTTACCGAGCTTACAGAGGCACTGCTATAGAATAATTTTGAGAATAACATTTACAACGAACAAATACAATGTTACAAACATCGAAAGTGGGAGAAAATTAACTCCTAAAAGTAATCACACGGAGATAGCTGGGGTGTTCTTACCGTGTAAAATTGGTTGTATATAATCTATCCAAGACATCGTGATCAATCAACGAACATAACACACTAGTAATACAGACGTTATTATTTCAGGACATGGTCATCAATGCAGAAGTTGACCAATTACCAATATATGACATGTGGGCTCATTGAAAACAAAACATTCTAAAGTGTCTGATTATAACAATTGTACACGTAGTATATTTCAATGCAGTTGATGAAGTAGATGAGGTTGTGTAAGTTTTTAGAAACAGTTGTGCAGAAATTTTGCAGCAAACTATAGTTAGCACCCTTTGTGACACCCCGGATGTAGTCATTTTAAATTCTATACTAGTTGACCTCATTACAACAGCCGGGATATGCCGACCTCTAACCTTATATCAGCGTTGTTTCAGTTGCCTTATGTTACACAATGTGTTACAACATATTTGATACAGTTGATGAAGCAAAAGGAATGATGTTGTTATTTATTACCCCCCCCCCCCCAACCGGTCAAGAAAATAAGAACCCTGCCTCCTGTTTAACTATGTCCAAGAAAAAAAATCCCCCCTCCCCCATTTCCATAAAATGAAACATTGTGCGATTAAGTACTAAAAACGTGTGTACTACTTCTTCAGCGTTCATTCTCAAACTCCAGCTAGATCTCTCTTGTAGCAGGACAGGTCTTACTAGATTTCTAGAAGGATATAGGCCATAGATTTGAGATACGTTATTTTATTTGCGCCAATGGTCCGGCACATCCGTCTTAGGACGGTATGTGTCACAATTTCTAGATTATAATTCAAGTTTAAACAATTTAATTGCACTACTGTAGACGTCACCTTATGTCAAACCCACACACTACCTGTTTCAGTTATCAACAACTGCCAAACTTGTTCAGACTACCCACCTCCTTATTTTTGTTGACGTAATTTATGGATCGCATTTGACTGACGTGTGCAGGTTAACAGACGCATAGCTCACCATAACAAGTACAACAGAAGCGTACCTCACCAGAACAAGTACAACAGAAGCGTACCTCACCAGAACAAGTACAACAGAAGCGTACCTCACCAGAACAAGTACAAAGGAAGCGTACCTCACCAGAACAAGTACAACAGAAGCGTACCTCACCAGAACAAGCACAACATAAGCGTACCTCACCAGAACAAGTACAACAGAAGCGTACCTCACCAGAACAAGTACAAAAGAAGCGTATCTCACCAGAACAAGTACAACAGAAGCGTACCTCACCAGAACAAGTACAACATAAGCGTACCTCACCAGAACAAGTACAACAGAAGAGTACCTTACCAGAACAAGTACAACAGAAGCGTACCTCATCAGAACAAGTACAACAGAAGCGTACCGCACCAGAACAAGTACAACAGAAGCGTACCTTACCAGAACAAGTACAACAGAAGCGTACTTCGCCAGAACAAGTACAACATAAGCTTACCTCACCAGAACAAGTACAACAGAAGCGTACCTTACCAGAACAAGTACAACAGAAGCGTACCTCATCAGAACAAGTACAATTAATTTTTTTTCTATTGGATACATATACGTCATGCTATTTACACATGAGTAAAAACAACATTATACAACAGCAGTTTACAGAGTGTGCAACATTGTGTTATCAGTGTCAAACTTGGACATTAGATTCTAGAACAATACATAAGATTAACACTACTGAAATGAAATGTGTGAGACGTATGATTGGAGTTGGCTTGAGAGACAAAATCAGGAATGAAGCACTAAGGAAACAATTAGGGATCAAGCCAACAATAAAATACATACAGAAACAACAAGTTAAATGGTACGGCCACATAACCCGACAGATAGAGCAAAGTATTATAAAAAAACACTTAACAAACGATACGAAAACAGGAGACCTATTGGACGCCCTCGTAAAAGGTGGATAGATAGTGTATTAGAGACACTCGGAAATATAACAGCAGAAGAGGCAAATAGAAGGGCAAAAGACCGTATACTCACTCTCCCCTCAACACCGAAAGGTACATGAGGACAGAAAGAAGAAGTGTGCAACACAATGTATGTTCGAATTATATGCACAAGATATGTTTCAATTATTGCTGAAATATTCATTACTTATATTTATTGTCCGTCTCTGTAGCGGAGTGGTATAGAGCGCGTCTTTCATGACAATGACACCAGATTTCCAGGACTTCTGTGTGAAACTTGAGAAGGATAGGATGACACGACTGGCTTATCTTGAATGGAAGTCGAGGGCGCTGGCGCAGTGAAGTGATGAATGGTTACGATCGGCGACCGAGTATACGCCACGTTTCTACCTACTCTAAGCTAGTGAAACTGATAACATTACTTTAAGGCAGGGGTGGGCAAACTACGGCCCGCCATTAGATATTTTGCGGCCCTCAAACACATTTTTAAATACACGAACATTGTTAAAATATTTGCAAAACCTTTTATCCATATTAGAAAATATACTGTTAGAAATGTAATTTATTTCAGAAGTTATCTACATTATGTAAAACTACCTTTCTTTACAATAAAAATATTTAATTGATTACTTACCGAGAATTTTAAATAAAAAAACACATATTATATGCGGCCCTCCAATAGCTTTACAATTTTCAATGCGGCCCTCTGCACAAAAAGTTTGCCTACCCCTGCTTTAAGGGATAAATCTTCCAGTGTAGGGTAACAACCCTAAACAGGAAGTAGGTGGCTGGGGTAACACTGGGCAAATGTCAAGATATACAAAAATAGATGTGACGCATATATCTCAGAATCCCCATAAAATGTGTGGGGTAAAAATGAAAACATGCGGCGTATATAGTCGCATACGCCAAAGACGGATGTATCGGGCCATTGGTGCTTTTAAAAGGCGATATATAGATACACCGCATTTCCATTTCCCTGGACTACGGCCTGCTAAAAATCTAGTAGGACCATAGTCCTGCTGCAAGATAGATTCGGCATATTTTATATATATAATTGGTAGCGTATCCTATCCAGGACGTAGTTATCAACTCAGCAATTCTTCGCTGCAGTGATTTTGTACTCAATATAAATACGTTCAGTAGGTTGCCATTGCTTTCTGAAACGGTCCGGATGCTCAAATGCCTGTGGCGAGGTTCTCATTCATACAGATTTGGAATAATCATCTTTTGTTTCTACCGTAAAAACCATGGAAATTATTTAAATTAAAAGAACAGAAGAAATTGTGTATTACGATAGAAACAAAAGATGATTATTCCAAATCTGTATGAATGAGAACCTCACAAAAGAACTAAAACTGGAAATAAATAGAATGAAAGGAAATATGTATACATCATAAGAATGTATGAAGCATACTGATTGCATAAGGCTTTAACATACTATACTGCAATTTACTTTTTATTTGTTCGTTATCACAATCCCTGTGCCAGAACTCAAGATCAATGGGAAAATAATAAACAACCTGAGATATGCAGAAGATAATGTTCTTTTAGAAAAAAGTGAACATGAACTACAAAGACTAATAGATCAAGTCGATAAATTAAGTAAAGAATGTGTACTGATATCAATATCCCAAAAACACGATAATCAGTGTAAAGTCACAGAAGAGCAGGAGTTAAACATAATCATACATGGAAACTACAACAAGTGGAACATTATCAATAAATTGGACAAATAGTCAAAAAATGACGGCAGATGTGAAACATAAATTAAAAGGAGAATAGGAATGGCTAAATGTACTTTCAATGACATGAAGAAAATATTAACATCTAAACAAATAACATTCAATGGTCTGGGACAGCCTTCTCCACACCCAAACCTCCCTAGAAGCCTCTTACCAAAAGTATGGAAGATAAACAATGTTGTTATTCTTAGCTCCCCTTTCAGACCCTGACACCCCAAGAACGAGTCCTTGTTTGAAATGAGCTTAAAGTCTTTTTAATAATATACTTAAACAAACAACTCCCAAAATTTTCCATTTTGTTTCGTGCACTGTAAAATATATAATATATATATATATTCTATGTTTCTTCAATTGGTGTGGAGCTGTAATGCAGTTCTTCTAACCATTATCGATTGCTGTCTGGTGGCATTTTTTCACATTTACTCAACACATGGGATAGCGTTCACATTTATGCAGATAATCTATTCATAGATCTGCTGGGAGTGTAAATAACTACCTGCTATTTTAGTCCCAGCCGGTGTTAAAATGATAACTCTTTATAAAGCTACACAGCTACAGCACAAAACACAGCCTCACCTGTATCCCCCTTCTCTCGATATACCAGCAAAATATTTGGGACAATGCACGAGCCGGTTGTAGCAAAGAGAGCTCAATCTAGTAGCGTGTAACAGAACAGCTGAGATTGATAAATACCAGAGATTAACCTTGCAGAAAACACTCTTAGCTTACACCTGGCAAACAGGAAGAGGAATATTTTTGCAGACTCGTCGAGATTTCGAGAGAGATTATTAAAACTGGAGGAAGGCACGGAGAAAGCGAAAAAAATTAGAAAGACTTTTAGGAATGCTAACTATGTACATCATGTTTCTCAAAAGTCTAGTTTAGTTAATCGACGTTGACGTACTCTGGACAGATCTTTAAGCGCACGGTCTCGCAGCACACGGCCGAGAGTACTCATGCTTTATGGTTCACGTAGTTCGATAGTCGGACATATACATACACCACCCTCATGTTAACTTCTAGCTCCAGGAATAACTACACATCCTTTACGTCTGTTCTTCAAGCACTAGAATGTAGACATTGTAATTCTCAGCTAATTCATATACATCACCATGCCAACCAGCTGCTTACATCTTATGAAGTCACCATTGTTAAGCAGTGGATTCCTGGTCACTCAAATACACCTAGCAATGACAAGGCAGACAGACTAACGAAGAAGGGAGCAAGACAAGAGCAGCCATATACACAAACGACCATGCATACAGTCAAAAATGATGGAATCAGATCAGTGAACAAAGAGAACTGGGTGAACAGTTATATGGGTCATTTTCAGGTGACGGCCATTGTCGTGTTTCTCTTATGACCGAACCAGTCACGCCATATATATATATATATATATATATATATATATATATATATATATATATATATATATATATATATATATATATATATATATATATATCGACGATATATATATATCGACGATATATATATATATATGGCATGAGTTAACCTTTTGGGATTAATGCCCTCTAGTCGTATTGGCGATATCTTGTTCCGCCATTTTCCTTTTCTGTCTTGCTTCACATGCAGTTTGGTGTGTTTTGTATATTTCCAGTTAGTGCTTTCACCTCTGACCTAGTTTCAACCCTTCCGGATTATCATCACATTTAGCTGTGACATGTGAACGTCAAACGTGGTCATTAACAGCTTCGCAGCAAAGAAAAATCGTCACATGTGAAATGAAGTGTCTGAGAAAATCTGCAATGGTTACCAAACTAGATAAAATAAGAAATTAATAAATTAGGAAAAGAATTGGTATAATATCATGTATCGAACATATTGAGAGACAGCAAGTAAAATGGTTCGGTCACCTCATGAGAATGAAATCAAACCAAATACCAATAAGATCATATAATACAAGAATATCCAGGCGTAAAGCCAAAGATAGACCAAGAAAACGGTGGATAGAAAACATCAAGATAATCTTGAACAAACATGGACTAAATGCAGCCTCGGCGATACATCTGGCCTTGGAGCGACAGCTTAAGCCCCCCCCCCCCTTACGCTTAACGGCAAGTGTGAATGCGATCAACAATAATTCACCTGGAGAAAGACAATGTGAACATCTTGTTCTTGCTCGTCGTGTTTGTGCGTGTGTACTCTTCATAAAGACAATGTGGTCGAAGCATCGATTTCTTTATGTTATTATGTGTGTTTCCAGTGATTGCAAAACGTCATGACCCTGTGTCAAGCTATACCAGTTAAATTTCAGCTTTGCTGCAGTAGGTATGCCACACTATGACGAGAATACGTCTGAGAAACGCCGATTTCAACTATTAGAGATGTGTACCGATGACTGACTACGACGAAGAAGCAGAATGTCTGGGCTAAGTGACACATCCCAAAACAGAATTGGAGAAATAAACCAAGACGAAGCTAAATCCAAATACTGCATGATTTGCGTGTTGTTCACAAACAAGGAAATCCGCAAATAATCACGAGAAGCCAAGTTAAAGCTGAAGTATAAACATACACAAAATCAGCAGATTTGAGCAACACACAGACAAGTTGTTGGTTGATCAGCAAAGTAAAATATTACTGGACTTGTCATTGTTCAGCTTATGGGGGAGTTTGAGATTTAGTAATAATACCGGCTTGATCGTGTTGTACCACAGCTTGGCATTTTATTTTATTTGACCAAAAAAGACAAATATCCTAACCTTGTAACAACTAGAGAGCCTTCGTTTCAAAATGGAGACACTGTATTCTCAACGTACGATCTTCTCCTTCTTCTTGTTCTCCAAGAGAACACATCCATTCTCGTCGAATGAATGCCACGTGGAACATAAAGACAGACTTCCGAACACATACTACAAGATTGTCCAGATTTTTTTTTAAACTGCAAAGCAACACACGACCACAGTGGACTGAACTAAGGCAAAAACTTTAGGCAGCCGCTCTACCTTGGAGAAGACTGGGAGTACTTCGTCTTGACGACTGGCCTGAAGATCTAGCAAAACGAAAAGAATCCTGAACGCAGAAGATAAACATATTAGACCACCAGTCATTGGTTAACACAATGCTCCGTGATATTTCAATTACTTTTTTGAAGTCAGCTAATTACAATTTACTCAGCTGCCCGTGTGTTATTAGGCCCGAAATGGAAGCAAATAACATCAACACTGTTTACCTTCTATGCACGTCGCAAGAAGCGATTAAGGAGGTAATGGGGTGCAGTTGGTTATCCAATCCCATATATGGTCCAAATGATCCAGAAGCCATGCTGAAGTCCGAAGTGTGCAGATATCGCAAATCTGTAAACCATGATGTAACGAATTCCATTCTACGGTCTACATTCTGTTAACCTGTAGGAGTTTGAGAACACAATTGAGGGGGACAGAGACAGATAACGACAGAAAGAATAGATGCTGGAAAGTGTGACATCGTGTCATAGTTGAGTGTCAACAGTAAAACCGATAGACAACACGGTGGGAACCTATAGACAACACGGTGGGAACCTATAGACAACACTGTGGGAACCTATAGACAACACTGTGGGAACCTATAGACAACACTGTGGGAACCTATAGACAACACTGTGGGAACCTATAGACAACACGGTGGGAAACTATAGACAACACGGTGGGAAACTATAGACAACACGGTGGGAACCTATAGACAACACTGTGGGAACCTATAGACAACACTGTGGGAACCTATAGACAACACGGTGGGAACCTATAGACATCACTGTGGGAACCTATAGACAACACGGTGGGAAACTATAGACAACACGGTGGGAAACTATAGACAACACTGTGGGAAACTATAGACAACACGGTGGGAAACTATAGACAACACTGTGGGAAACTATAGACAACACTGTGGGAAACTATAGACAACACGGTGGGAACCTATAGACAACACTGTGGGAAACTATAGACAACACTGTGGGAACCTATAGACAACACGGTGGGAACCTATAGACAACACTGTGGGAAACTATAGACAACACTGTGGGAAACTATAGACAACACTGTGGGAACCTATAGACAACACGGTGGGTAGAATGTTGTCACGGTCAATGATCTCCTACCTTAGTGTGTACGGCACATGATGATTATAATTCATGGTGCTCACACTCTTGAAAACGGTTGGGACATGACCATGCTCAATTAAAGCCTTGTTGACAGAAAGTAAACACGACATCAGAGGCTGATTTTTTAATTATTTCTGCACATTTCGTTGGTCAGCCTTGGCTATTTTTAACATGCGACTCCAAGTATATAGTGACCAATGAAATCACAACAATAATTTAAAAAAACGTAATAAATGAAGTCTTGTTTACTTTTTTGGGGGTCTTACTGCCGAGGCCTCGATTGAGACATGTCCATGTAAATACATTTTGCCCTTATGTTTTTGAGCCCGAGAGGGGAACAGAGAATAGCAATATTGTTACCTACCATGCATGTCATAAGAGGCGACTAAGGATCTTTGGTTGGGGATGAAATTTACTCTCATAGTCGAAGTGTCACATATAACATGCTGAAATTGGATGTGTCAGATGAAACGACACATTTCCAATCTTGTAACTACATTCTGCTAATCTGCAGGAGTTTGAGAATGAAAGAAGAAGAAGACATTTCGCGATATTCTGTTTAGACCAACACATTTTCAGCCTGACAGTTTTTATCACAATATTATATTTTTGAGACCAGATGTTGGATGTTCCTCTTGAATTGGATGGACCAGATGTTCCTCTTGAATTATTACTATCATATATCAATAAACCCGTAACCCTTCAGGGTCGATGGGGTACCACATTGGATGCCTCGGCACACAGAGTCCTCCAGCGAATTATATCCTCAGCGATGCGGATGAGTGTGGAAATATCTTGCTCTGTCCATTCCTTGATATCTGTCCATGCCTTTATTTTACCTCCTCTGCTTCTTCCACCCTCGACAGTTCCCTGCAGTATTGTTTTTGACAAGGAATCGTGCGTGCATACATGTCCGGGACCATGCTAGTTTTCGCCGTGTTACTATCATAGCCACACTGCAATAAAACAATATGTTGCCAAGTTCTAGATCTAGCATGGTGATTGTCAGCTCCGGCTGGTTAACCGTCAAGTCTACCGCGACAGACATGTCCATTCTTTGGCGATCTGATTAATAAAATCTAGCCCCAAGAGAAAACCGGACATGAAGCTGTGGGACAACTACGAAAACCTCCAGGTGATCACTGAATTCACAAAGGCAACCTCTCTACATGTAAAGATTGTTGAACATAGGAAACTGGCAACAGAAACAACCCATGGCTACGATTTCCAGTACTTCATTTTCTGTCAGTATAAATATTGGCGCAAAATACGCGCCACGGCAAAGAACCTTCTGATATCCATCTTTCCTAAGAATATACGCGCTCTAACAAAAAAATGATTTCATTCTTTCCTCAAAATATACGAGCAAAGACCCTTCAGATTTCAATCATTCTCAAAAAAAGGTTTCCTCGCCCGTATGTTGCCGGAGCCCGAAAGGGGAGTAGAGAATAGCAACACCGTTTACCTTCCAAGCATGTCGTAAAAGGCGACTGAGGAGGTTATGGGACGGAGTTAGCTGTCCCATTCCATATGGGGTCATTGGCCCAAAGCCATGCTTAATCAGATGTGTCAGACCGAAAGGCGCAGATATCGTAGCAATGTTGTAAACCATGACACAATGCATTTCGTTCTTCATCCTGCTAGTCTGCAGGAGTTTGAGAACGAACGCAGAAGAAGAAGTAAGGTTTCATCAAAACACGTACCTAACCACACAAAAACCCTACTGATTTAAAGGTTTCCTCAAAATACGTGCTTAACAAAAAAAACTACTGATTTAAAGGTTTCATCAAAATACGTACCTAACACAAAAAAAACCCTACTGATTTAAGGGTTTCCTCAAAATACGTGCCTAACAAACAAAAAGCCTTTTTTTAAAAAAAAAAATTTCAATGCTGCATGTTTCCTGTTAGGAAGTTGCAGGGAGGTCCTAAAAAGCCTTTCAGATTTTCAAAGTTTTCTGAAAACGTTTAACATGTCACGGGTTGAGACCATCAAGATATCGTTGGTGCATCTACATCAGTGTAAAATAGTTAAAGCTTGAATGGCACAACCCCTTCACAAAGCATCGTCATCTCTAAGCACAAATCGATATGTTTTCCAATCTACGATTTGTCTTCTATTGTAGACACATTGTAAAGTCTATTCAACAAATTTTATATATTTTAATTTTTTTTTTTAAACACGATCTCCCAATCTCAAAACTTCTTCAGCGTTCATTTTCAAACTCCCGCTTGATCTCTCTTGTAAGCAGGACAATTATCCTACTAGATTTCCAGCAGAATGTAGTCCTGAGAAAGGAAATACGTTGAGTCGCCGTTTTATTTGCACCAATGATCAGACACATCTGTCCTCAGTAGGAACAGAAATTATAATATAGTTAGTATGAAAACTATACCTATTTTGGTGAGGCACGGTTTTTCAGCCATGGACGGGAGTGCAAAGGGTACCACACTGCTGTCGGCGGACCCAGGGTAGCAGATAACCAAGAACCAAAAAAGTACCTCCTCGTAGTGCACCCTGGAAACAGAAATACAGCAGCTCGTGTTGATTCTGGTCTAACCTTTTGGGGATTGTGTCCGTGAATGTGGAGGTAGCGGATGGAAAGAGAATAGACTGCAAACAAGACAGCCAACATCTCCGACACCACTGCGCCAACACATTCAGTGGCACTGTCGATACACAGTGACGCTAGGCAGTCCGGTCTGAGCATTGGAGGGGCAGCCAATTCAATTGACACGAAAAGGTGGATGCATGGCGAGAGACGAAAAGATAGCATACAAAGTACAATGAGAGGGCAGCACAACGTTAGAGGGTATCGCCGTGTGCAAATAGAAAGGGAAAACTTTGCAAGGAAATCGAAACTACAAGTTATGTCAGTTAGAGACAAGCTTATAGTTACCGGTGCTCTTTACGGGCAGAGACCCAATCGTGGGCGCCCGGTAAAGATAGCAGACCCTGGTCCAACTCTAATGTCGAGCTTTCCTATACCGAAATAATGCTCGCCGAAAGGGTTCCTTACCCGAAGGGGCAGGCACAAACTGGACAACGAAGGTAGCCCTGGCCCAACTCTACTGCCAAGCTTTCTTATACTGGAATAATACTCGCGGAGAGAAAGGGTTCAGTACCCGATGGGCTCAGAGACAAATGGGACACGGTCATTCAGCTCAAGAACAAACCTTGCTCTTTAACGCGGTGTGTGACTCAAGGCTTGGATGAGGGGGTTAACGATGTCGGTGAACGACTCAGAAGGCAAAATAGCCTGAGTCCAACGCTTCTGTCGAGTTCTTCCTAAACCGGAACCAGGCTCATGGATAAGAAAAGGTTCAGTACCCGATGGGCACAAGCACAAAACACAAGGCAAGTTCGGACCACAGTGTGGACCAACCGAGGTGGATATAACACATATCATATCTACTGTTGACCTTGCAGTACAACATACTCCACGCTCCCTGGCGGAAATCACACGATTTATTCGATGTGGTTATCAGAGGGCGAACGCAGAAGAAGCCATGGACGCGAGTCATGTTGGCTAAATATGGATGTATGATCATTTACAATTAAGGTATGTCATAGTTCAGGTATTCCTGTCACGAGGAATTCGAAGATTATATATTTATAATCTGAAATTAATCTACCACAGATAAACAGTTGGTTGTCCCAACGATACAATGATGTCATGGTCAGTCTCGGCTCAGTTACGAACACCGGGTTTACTTTGTAGACAGGTCGGAGTTTGTCACGGACGAGGGAAGTGAATTAAATGCATGCTGATGTCATTGACCAATATAGCCACTAAGATGATTAACATTTTTATCCCACTTAATCAATGATGCCCATGTGTTAAGATGATTAACATTTTTATCCCACTTAATCAGTGATGACGCTCTTTTGTTGTTTTTTTTCTATGTCAAATGTGCGGTTCGGATTGATAACTAAATCGAACAAATAGTGCGTGTTAAGCTAAAGTTGTACGTACGCACTTCCGGACAACTCACTAACAAAACTGATGATGATGATGACACAATCCCATTAGTTATGAGCAGGTGGAGGGGGACGTTGACTACCACACCAAACCTCCCTTCTCATATCTACGGATCTCAACTGCAACATCATTTTTGTGTTTCTTTTTGTATATCATGTCATATTAATTTTGCATATAGCTGTGACCGTATCGTCTGTGATCAGTACTTAATTAAGACTGGAGTCCTTTGTGGTCATATAAGGGCGTTAATTGTAACCTTATCGTATGTGATGTGCGTTCATTAATAGTTGAACACAAATATTGTCTATTATCTCCGTAACTACTGAGAGTATGGGCTTCATATTTTGCATGAGTGTATTATTTCATTACCACATCAAAGATGTATGATTAATTATTATCCAGGCTGAACGGATTTATCGCAGCAGTCGCTACGAATGTCGTTTTTAAGATAGCAATTATTTTATTCTAAGTGGAAATTGTACGGTAATTGTTGGTATAGGTTTATCGTTCATTTGTTGCTACTTGAGTAAAAATGAAGTATTTAGAATGTATTATTTTTCTTTCGTTGTATTAAGATTATATGCAAACGAGATAAAAAGTTAATGAAAGTACAGTATTATTTACATTCTTATTAATTTAAAATAAACATACGCTGTGCCTACCATAGTCATCATTATCTTCGTCTTAATGTGAACATTTAAGTACTAGATATGGCATTCTGAAATCTTCCACCAAAATATTTTTTGTCATGTAATAATGTAGAGAAATTCACAAATGTCCACCCTTTAATATTATCAGTTTATTATCACTCTTATCTTCTGTCACATCTTCTCCTTACACATTCTACTTTGCTCTGCAGGATTGTTTTAGAGAGATATTCATTTCTTATCAAATGGCTAAATCACACAAAATTACTACGATTAAAGATTGCCAACATGGTCTTGTTGTCTAACAAGTGTATATAATATATATCTCACATGTCTTCACAAGGATATATGTGTCGCTTCAGCTGTGTTGTTTTCATATTTGTTCAATGTTATCTTGATATTACCTAAATCATTCTTCTTCTTCTCGAACTTCTCCTGGCCTTCTTTCTAAGTCATCTTATTTCTCTGTTCATAATCCGATGGATCGTAAAGATCGATAATTGTAGTTGGTTTAATGAAGAGTAACCAATCTTTCTGCCAATAAATGAGGTAATGTCAGTCGCAAAAAAACACAGAAAGAAACACCACTATTCTCATCAATGACCAACTTCCTTAAAGAGGTGAAAGAATTCACTTATCTTGGAAGAATCATATCATTCAATGGCAAAAACACAGAAATCCAACATAGATGCAACAATAGCATACCGGATCATGGGGTAGATGTCTCCTATTTTCAAAAACAAACATGTGAGCATGAACACCAAAACTCCAATATATATAAAACGATCATCATACCATCACTATGCTACCAATGTCAAGCATGGACAATAACAACAGCATACAAACGAAAATTTGCTACAACAAAAATGATGTCTACATAGAATCATCGAAGTAATAATAAGAGGTTACAAGAGAATAACAACAACAGAAGACTAAAAAACACAATGCCAACCCTGGATTACATCAGACCACGACAGATTAAGTGGTTCTCACACGCTTCCATACTACCATCAGATAGTGACCCTAAAAAAATCATTACTATACAGACAAGATGGATAAAACAGCCAGGGGCAGACCATGCTAATGATGGATTACAAAATAAAAGATTCAACAAAAACAATCATATACGAAGCGCATTAAAAAACCATCTCCAGATAACTCTTCTAGTCCTGACTTTGCAAGGCATAGATGGGTATAAAGCGAAAAGAGAAAAAAAAAGGAAATAGTTCCACGTGTATTGGCCATATTAGGAGATTAGGAAGTTTGGAGTATATATAACAACACGCAAAATTGAAGGGTAAAGAGACAGAGGATGGCAAAGAGAGATGCAGCTGCATAGTTCATGGATGAACGTCAGCAATGGATTTAATACACCGTACTGCAGATAGAATGTTGTGTGTATCTCTTACGTCACCCTGGCATGGCATGTGATGATGACGTGCCTATCGTCTGAGCTCAGGGGCCGGTACTTACTAGTTCTCACGCCCGGGTGTTGTTGGGGTCCGATGGGGGAGCAAATAATATCACCAATGTTTGCCTTCTATACATGTCGTAAGAGGTGACTAATGAGGTTATGAATGGAGTTGGCTTCCCATACAGGGTCAGTGACCACAGCCATGCTGAAGTCGGATGTGTCATGTTGAAAGGCGCAGATATCGCAGCAATGCTGTAAGCCATGACACGGCGTATTCCGTTCTCCTAACTACATCCTAATAATCTGCAGGAGTTTGCGAATGAACGAAGAAGAAGAAGATTAGTTTTCAATTAGTCTAGCGAGTCCATTAAAAAAGGCTTGAAGTGTCGGAGTTTGCCCGCAAGATGTATTTTGCCCACCACTGCACTAAACGAGGATATCAGGAAAATGTTGCCACCAGAATTGTTTCCCACGCCGGCACTTGTTCACGGTATACAGAAAATAACAGTATGAATGTGCGGGTAATGTATGAATGTAGGTAGGTATAACACACATCTTTGTGTGCGTGTGTGTTAGCCAGAGGAGTGGGCGTGCGAACATGGATAAGACGTGACAAGATGGATGAGTGAATGTGTGGGAGAAGACAGCAGTAAATGAGAGAGATCGGGTGTGTAATATAGTAACATGTCTGGCCAACAGTTAAAGGCTGGTAGTGAATGAGTCAGGAGAACGTAGAAGGACAACAGAGATCATGGGCAAGGAAAACGTGACGAGGCAGGAAGTGAGGGAGACAGAAAGAATGGTGTGACAAAACAGAAAGTGGGAAGGGGGGAGAGGAGACATACTATAATCCCCTATTATAGTCTGAAAGACAGATAGTACATGTATGTTTTTCTATTGAAGAAAACCGCTTTATAAGGGGGGATAAATAGTTCGATGACTTCCTGCAAGGAGTGCAAATAAAGTAATGTCCCTGTATCCTAAAGAGACGATAAATGCTGACGATGATAAAACACCATGGACGTACGAGGTGTTGACGTCAGCTCCCTATATGGACTATGCTAGGTAGTGGAAAGTTTTATGACATTCCTAATAATACGAGGACCGTTTTCAAAACATTTTGCAAGTGAAACTCAATGTAGCTGTAGTGTGTAATGACGTGTTGGTCAGTCTTTCGATTCGGACTAAACCACGCCCGTTTACAATAGAATTATAAAACTGGAATTATGTAAACATCCACTCTGAGGGGTCTTTTTGGACAGAAACACGTTACAACCTAGTTATTACGTGTAACTACGAGAGGCTACTTCGTTCGTTTCATTTGCTATCGACACGAAATTAGCATCTCTTGGTGACAACACAATAAGACACGCCGAAGAGTGTTTCTGTAGATAGATAAAAAAAAAAAAGGCTACAACAAAAAAAAACACACCCGTAGAGCGGATGTTTACATATGACCTCTTGAGACTTAGTAGACGAGCGTCGACTCAACTATGCAATGAGTTTCTTACAATCTCAAAGCATGCTGCATATTTTTTGCGTTCGTTCTCAAATTCCCGTCAGATCTCTATTGTAGCAGTAGTAAATCCTAGTAGATTTTCACTAGGGCGTAGTCCAGAGAACGAAAATGCGTTGTGCTGCCGTGTTATTTACGTTAATATTGCGACACATCCAACTTCGGTCTTGTTAAAAAATACGCTCAGTGATTTAAAACTTCCACTGAACGTCTGCAACCATATCGTTAGAAGTAGGTCAAACATACGAGAGAAATGCTTCTCCTACTTACACGATGGTCACTGCTTGCATCTAACCAGTGCAGGATTTACCTATAAGCTAAAACAAAAAAACTTAGGGCCCCCAACACATTTTTTTATTTCACTATCTATATTTTCTTAATCGTTAAAAGGCCCCATATCTCAAATAGCTTAGGACCCCATATCTCAAATAGCTTAGGGCCCTATCAAGTCAACATCAGGTCCTGCATCTAACCTCGGTCAAGCATGCTTGACAGTTTATGCTGCTGTCTGTATCGCTATCAACGTGGTCACATATGCCCACACATGAATAAGATAAAAGGGTTCATTGCGGAAATGCGGGCCCTCGCATATTCCAACTTTTAATAATAGGTTTGATTGCATACAGTTTTCTTTACAGGGTTTAAAAAACACGGATCATCTGCTACCGATCATTCGATCTGTGCGCATTTCCACTGAGAACGCCCCACCCCCAGGGTCTTCCATGAGAGAAAGAAGTGTCTCTTAGTGCGCTGAGCGCAGATCGACGGATGCTGCGTTGTATGCGCCTTTAGTGAAAGTTTCGTTAAATAATGTATTGTTTATTTCGTTAAAAAATGGGACACATTAGACCGTAACGTACGGATAAAAGTGGTGATCCTTTCAAGCAGTCCATGCATCAGTATTTACAACAGTGAATATCATAGAGAGTGGTAGCATGGACAGTCATATTGACATTACTCTTTGCTTCTTCTTTAGTCCTAGCTTCACACATACGGAGATGCAGTAAATAATACGGATGTCACGGTGACTGGATTATTACTTTGTATAGTTAAAAGCTCTGATATAACAAAAGTGGACTAACATCTGCGGTTGAAAGCGGCGTACCTCACCTAAGAGATACTTTGTACTTAAACTTAACCTTCTTCTTCTATGTTCATTCTCAAACTCCTGAAGATTAGCAGAATGTAGTCCGGAGAACGGAATGTGATGTACCATGGTTTACATTATTTCTGCGGTATCTGCGCCTTTCAGTCTGATACATGCAACTTCAGCATGGCTTTGGGTCACTTTAACCCTATACGGAATGGGACAGCAAACTCCACCCGATAACCTCCTTAGTCGCCTCTTACGACATGCATGAAGGCTAAACAGTGTTGGTATTATTTGCGTCCCTCCATCGCACGGGCGTGTACTTAATCAAAGTTGCGAGTTCCAGTCCTGGTTGTATTTTAGGATTGCTCAGATGAATCGCTCTCGTGTGGCTGTCTGATACGTAAGCGTTTGATGGCAGCTCAATAACCTAGTCTACAGTTTCCCGGATGTACCACTTGGAGGTTTACATGAGTGACCAGGTTAATAATGTAGTCCCCACACAGTCACACAATATATAACGTGAACCACTTCATATTTAGAAAATACTGCATCGTTCTCTAGACATGAGCGACGGAGCAAAGAATAGTAACTGTCTTTTTCTTTTGTGTTCACTCTCAAACATCTTCCAGACCGTGTGTTGCCCAGGGCCCCAAAAGGGGAGCAATGAATAGTAAAAACTTCAGTTTACTCTCTATGCATGCTATAAGATGTGACTAAGAAGGCTATGGGATGGAGTTGGTGGTCTTATCCCATCTAGGGTCAAAGTGACCAAGAAGCTTTGCTAAAATTGGATGTGTCAGGCCCAGATGTAACAGCGAAGCTATAAACCATGACAATGCATCCCATAATCTGGACTGCATCCTGCTAATCTGCAGGAGTTTGAGAACGAATGCAGAAGAAAGAATTTCTTCAAATTTCCAGAATGTATTCCTGGGAATGGAACGTGTTCTCGTGGTTTACAGATTGACTGCAATATGTGCACCTTTCTGTCCGAAACATCCGATTTCAGATTATGCTTTTGGATCACTGTTACCTATGTCATGAAGCAGCATACTCTCAATACCAAACTTCCTTAATCACCTCCTACGACATGAATGACTGATCACGGTTCTGTTATTCTTTGCTTCCCTTTCTATGACTGGCAACAAACGAGAGTAACACTATAACCTGCCATGTACTGTCTAAGAGATCACAGACGAAGAGTTTGCTACCGCATCCGTGCATAAGATCAAAATTATTCAAACATCATTAGGAATCAGTCAGCTTAGAGTAGAAAGACAAGGATACCGTCTGTGTTTAGCATCTGCGGCCATGTTATATTGTCAGGGATATCGTCTGGGCAAAGGCCCCTGTGTTCTCCAGGTCAGAGCACGACCATGCCACTTTCTTCTGCGTTCAGCAACTGCGGTCATGTCAGGGCCAAGAATTTATCTTTTCCCGGTTAGAGCACGGCCATGCTATATACCGCGATGTACTATCTTATTCTACAAACTACATTCTGCTGTATTCTTCTTCATTGTTCTACACCTACACGACTGGTCGCAGAATCGCACCTACACGACTGGTCGCAGAATCGCACCTACACGAGTGGTCACGGGACCGGTGTCAATTATCCAGAAATCAGTAGAATGAAAATGTTGGCGGTATGAAGGCGGAAATATACATATATATCAATATATATATATATATTAAAATATACAATTGTATATCATTGTTTGTTTAGATCGCTATCAAACTCCCGATGGATCTCTTTTATAGCAGAACGATGGTCCTACAAGATTTAGATCGCTATCAAACTCCCGATGGATCTCTTTTATAGCAGAACGATGGTCCTACAAGATTTTCAGCAGGATGTAGTCCAGAAAACGGGAATCGTTGTGTAATCGTTTTATTTGCAATGTCCTCACACACCGGACTTCGGCGTTTTATATTAAATGAGACACAAATATATTTTTTTGCAAAATTTAGTTTTGCTGCCACGTTTACTTCGGGTGATGACATGTCGAAGGAGACGTCAAAAGGTCAGATTCGAGCGGGAAGTAGACACGCCCTTTTTCTCTGGCAGGGGTAATATCGATGCTAACAAATACGTGTGGCAATATCGATGCTAGCAAATACGTGTGGTAATATCGATGCTAGCAAATACGTGTGGTAATATCGATGCTAGCAAATACGTGTGGTAATATTCATGCTAGCTAATATGTGTGGCCGAGAGATGACAGATTCAGATTTATAGCTTCAATGGTCGCCTCTGGTTATCAACAGAATGCCAAGAAACTCATACCACAAATAAGCAATTCAAAACGCAAGCTAACACATTTCGTACATATAAAGTAACACAATGAACGATTAATCATGAAGGGAAAGTTCTAAGAAAAAGAACAAGAGACAAGCCAAAGCTACGATGGATATGACAGACCTTCTGAACATGACACTAGAAGAAGCTTGGTTGCTTGCACAGAATTTAGAGGCATACAGAGTGATAGTGAGGACAACGGTCTGTAAAGGACACTTCACATAGATATGAACGGAACCCCTCACGTTCGAAAGCAGTGTCGTCAGAGTAATTCATATTTTTTACCTCTCTTATTGATAGTGTTGACACCACTGTTTACCTTCCATGCATAACGTGGGAGGCGACTAAGAAGGTTTTAGAGTGTAGTTGTCTGTCCTATCCCATGTAGGATCACAATAAGTCATATGTTATAGGCCCGAAAGGCAGTAAGCAAAGTTTGTGTTATATAGATCTAGCACATTCGTTATCGACATGACTCTGATTCGGGTGAGCTTCTCCAACCTGCAAGAGCATTCCAATATGTCTTCAGATAAAAATATGTATCAACTCCGACTTTACCGCATTGCCTGCTCTTGAACTTTAGAGACAAATATGTCCCTGTGTTTATAAGTAGATATTTCCGTCGTCCACTTTGCATTAAATGGCTAGACTTGATGTCAACCCCACACGTAGCCATGATCGTCCCCTACGACATTCATGGCCAGTAAACCCCACACGTAGCCATGATCGTCCCCTACGACATTCATGGCCAGTAAACCCCACACGTAGCCATGGTAGTCCCATACGACATTCATGGCCAGCAAACCCCACACGTAGCCATGGTCGTCCCCTACGACATTCATGGCCAGTCAACCTCACACGTAAGCCATGGTCATCCCCTCATCTACGACATTCATGGCCAGTGAAAACGTTACTATTCTTGGCTCCCTTTCCCTCACAAAAAAACAAACACTGGATTGATTGTTACCAAATTATACACTGTGTTGGTATGTCAATTTGTCAGTAAACAATAACTGGCCTGTTATAAACGTACACTTAACAGCGTGAGGCCTGGCCTCAATTATGCTAACTACGTGTGAAACCTCTGATAACCTGATCCCTCAGTATCAAGTGTTTGTTTTAACTGCAGAACAATAATCGTCATTTCTCATATCTCTAGTATCGATCCATGCTAGCAAGAGACGTAGAAACCGCAGCTCATTGTAGAATGTGTACATACAAGCCTGTTACCGGGCTCGGTACTCAAATCATGACCATCTGCAGCATATAAGACCTCTGCGAAGAATTATTAAGACTTCATTCATTACGTTTTTTATTATTGTTTTCCGCTGGTCACTATTTATATATATACTTGGATTCGCTTTGGCTACTTTTGATATGCGGTAAAGTGATACCCTTACCGCCCTATAAAGCTATGTGTGATATTGCTAAAGTGGCAATCTTACTGCCCTACAAGGCTATGGATGATATTGCCAAAGAGGCATCCTTACCGCCCTACAAGGTTATGGATGACATTGTCAAAGAGGCATCCTTGCCGCCTACAAGGCTATGAATGATATTGCCAAAGAGGAATCCTTACCGCCTACAAGGCTATGGCTGATAGTAAGTTCTCACAACGATCATGGGTTTCCTATACTTCATCGTTCATTATCAAACTCCCGTAAAACCAAAGTAGACTCAAAATCTATGATTCTTCTTCAGCGTTCATTCTCAAACTCCTGCTGGATCTCTCCTGTAGCAGTACTACTAGATCTCCAGCAGGATGCAGTCCAGAGAATGGAAATGCGTTGTGTCGCCGTTTTACTTGAGCCAATGGCCCGACACATCCATCTTCGGTGGAACATCTATGATTGAAAGAAGCTCAACTCACCATAAGAGATACATTCTATAAGGAGATACGTCTCGCACTACATGCACATAGGTTATACAACAGACTCGCAAATTGATAGATGTCAAACAAACTGCCGGTGCTACATAAATCACACAAAAATACAGAAATAATATACAACAATAAAATCGTAAATAACACACAAAAATGTGGTGTAGGCTTCATACACACTGGTTGGCTATATTCAGCACAAGCTGCTATTAGAGCACAAATCAAGAGAGAAAACAGATATCTTCTCTTAACTGCGTGTTGCAGGGCTAAGAATAGGATATGTCTGTTGTGAGAGCCCAAATAGGAGCAAATAATTTACATTCTATGCATGTTGTAAGAGGCAACTAAGGAGGTTATGGGGTTGAGTTGGCTGTCCCATCCTATATAGGGTAAAAGTGA
This sequence comes from Meghimatium bilineatum, assembly GCA_034231615.1. Lineage (NCBI taxonomy): Eukaryota > Metazoa > Mollusca > Gastropoda > Stylommatophora > Philomycidae > Meghimatium > Meghimatium bilineatum. The sequence continues at coordinate 12,743,781 of CM067322.1, read as the reverse complement.
ACCAGAAGGCATGCTGAAAGGCGCAGATATCACGGCAATGCTGTAAGCCATGACAATGCAATCTGTTCTACAGACTACATCTTGTTACGGTTCAGTACAAGTAGATGCCACCACTTCCACTCAATATTCTTCAGTTAAAATGGCAGTGGTGATACTTGTACCCCTGTTAATTTTCAGAAATTTTAGAACAAACGAAGAAGAAGAATACAAAGAAACAGTAGTAATTATATAACTTGCCATGAATATTGCAAGAAACGACTCAGCAGTTTGAGCATATATTAAATCTATAACTTGCCATGAATATTGCAAGAAACGAATCAGCAGTTTGAGCACATATTAATTCTATAACTTGCCATGAATATTGCAAGAAATGAATCAGTAGTTTGAACACATATTCTTCTTCTTCTGCGTTTGTTATCAAATTCCTGCAGATTAGCAGGATGTAGTCAGGAAAATGGAGTGCGTTGTGTCATGGTTTACAGCATTGTTGTGATATCTGCGCCTTTCTGCCTGACACATCCTACTTCAGCATGGCTTTGGGTCACTGACCCTATATAGAATGGGACAGCCAACTCCATCCCATAACCTCCTTTTACGACATGTATGGAAGGTAAACAGTGTTGCTACTCTTAGGCTCCCCTTTTGGGCCCGGCAACACATATTATTTCTATAACTTGCCATGAATCTTGCAAGAAATGAATCAGCGGTTTCAGCACAGAGTTTGCAATCGCATCCTCAAAATAGTAAAAAAAAGGCATGCTGAAATCGGATGTGTCAGGACGAAATGTATAAATATTGCAACCTGACTGAAGAAAATCAACACATTCCATTCTCCTGACTGCAATCTATTATTTGGTGGGAGTGTGAGAACAAGCCAGGGGATCACATGATGATACTGACCATGAACTTTTGTAATTTATCTTATTACAGAATTGTTAATTATCGTTTCTTCTTCAGCATTCATTCTCATCAAACTCCCACCGGTTCTCTCTTGTAGCAAAACAATGGTCCTACTAGATTTCCAGCAGGATGAAGTCCAGAAAATGAAAATGTGTTGTCACCGTTTCATTTGTGCCAATGGTCCAATACATCCATCTTCAGCAGATTTTTTGGGATTAAAAATGGTAGCAAATAATAGCAGCACTGTGACTTTACATGTATGTTGTAAGAGGCTAATTAAGGAGGTTTGTGTTTTAAATACTTCATCCTGCAGCAGGTCAAAGTGGACAAAACTGACATGACCAAGTCTGATGTTTTGGGTCAAAAATACACAAATATTACAGCCAAGTTGTAAACAACAGCAGATATCATTTTGTATTCCGGACAACATACGGTTAATTGGAAGGAGTTTGCTTAGAATGATGAACCATGCATGCTGGAAGGACATGACAAACTTTGGATCTATTAACTCATAGTGGACCAAGGAACTACTTATTTGTCCTATTTCCCAATTTCCTGGTTTCGTACCTGGTCAAAAAAGAGTTAAATTGATAAGGGTATTTATTAATCAACCAATCACACTGTAAATGCGTTACAACTATTGCTTCCTTCAGTATTTCGCCAAAAATGTACAGACCTAATCTTACATATACCATAGTAAATAGTATCTTATGACAAACTGAAATGTGTCTCACAGTTAACAGCAAGAAAACTGTACTTACACTACTGCAACACCTAGTCTATACTTCAACTGTACACATCTTTAACAGCAGGAAAACTGTATTTACACTACTGCTATACCTAGTCTATACTTCAACTGTACACATCTTTAACAGCAGGAAAACTTTACTTACACTTTACACTACTGCTACACCTAGTCTATGCTTCAACTGTACACATTTTTAACAGCAGGAAAACTTTACTTACACTTTACACTACTGCTACACCTAGTCTATGCTTCAACTGTACACATTTTTAACAGCAGGAAAACTTTACTTACACTTTACACTACTGATACACCTAGTCTATGCTTCAACTGTACACGTTTTTAAACGGAAATGATCTGAAATGTCATAATAAACCATCACCTAAGCCTAGACAAAATTGACAATAAGGAAACATTTTCTTTCAGTGATAAACAAAACTTCATTGCCATATATTATTTTCAGTTTCCGCTTTTTTTTTTTTTTTTAATCATAGTTTTGCTAGTTCTAACCTTTAGCAGAATCCATATAAAGCAATCGTTGACAGCATATGCAGACCCCACCCTTTTTGTTCAATGATGATACGAGGAATGTACGGCTTCGGTGTTCCATTTAACGCTTAGGCCATGATAAATTCCAGATCTTACACACACAATACACTTGACGAGAACAGTAGAACCTGAACACACTTGACGGCTTCGACGAAAACGTGTAACCTGATTTCTTCAAGACAAGAATAGTTACATACAGTGACAGAAACACATCTACATTTTTCCAGTGAATACAGAAACTATTTTATGCGGGGTTGTTTGTTTTTTTTGGACAGATAACTTTAATTTTATTTGAATTATATATGTCTGGTCAACACGAAGTGAGTTGTTGTGTCCCCATCCTGCACACACGAACTGCATGGCGAGTGAGTTCATCATGACGGTCAAGCACCGAGTCTACATTTGAGAACAGTTAGTTTACACAACTCACCTTGTCCAAGCACTTTAACTCTTCTGTCGGGTAGACAATCTTTAGACATTTAGCACACTTTTTACTCATTATGAATAAAATCTATTTGCCCAGACTTGTCTGCAAAGACTTGACGCTCGCTATCCGTGAAGAAAACACACACTAATAATAGAATAGCCTGAAGTTTCACAGCAACAAATGTCGATTTTTGGTCACGGAAATGGCTCTAGCGGCAGCACCATCGCTTACCGTTTGGCAAACGTGCCGTGTGCAAACGTAAACGTCGCGACGCGAACCAGGTGCTCGCGATCAAGGGTTTTCAACTTTTATTGTTTATCCACATAATCATATTCATATGAAGAAGTTAGGCGGACGACTACCACATCGCAGAAACTTACGTGGCTGCGTTGCAACAATTTTCAATAAACACCATCATTACTGTGGCACTGTTTGACGCGCTGTTTAGGGATCACTCATAGTGTCGGGGTGCAATATGTTTCGCATTGCTTGCGTGTGATTCTCAGGGTTGGCAGATAACTAAGGTTATAACAGTGCCGCCCGAGAAGGGGCAAAGAATAGCAACATTGTTTACCTTCCATGCATATCGTAGGAGGCGACTAAGGAGGGTATGGGATGGAGTTGCCTGTCCCATCCAATACAGGATCAAAGTGACCCAAGTACATGCTGAAGTCAGATGTGTCAGGGCGAAAGGCGCAGATATCGTAGCAGTGCTGAAAACCATGACACAACTCACTCCGTTCTCCGGACTACATCCTGATAATCCACAGGAGTTTGAGAACGAACGCAGAAGAAGAAGAATTATATTTGCCTGTCCCATCCAAGAAAGAAATAGAAAATTAGAGAAATAAAAACAAGGCAATAGAAAGCAAACACAGTGAAATACCAACTTTCACCATTACTTATCCACCCAAAGATAAAGATGGAAATAAAAACAAGGCAATAGAAAGCAAACACAGTGAAATACCAACTTTCACCATTACTTATCCACCCAAAGATAAAGATGGAAATAAAAACAAGGCAATAGAAAGCAAACACAGTGAAATACCAACTTTCACCATTACTTATCCACCCAAAGATAAAGATGGAAATAAAAACAAGGCAATAGAAAGCAAACACAGTGAAATACCAACTTTCACCATTACTTATCCACCCAAAGATAAAGATGGAAATAAAAACAAGGCAATAGAATGCAAACACAGTGAAATACCAACTTTCACCATTACTTATCCATCCAAAGATAAAGATGGAAATAAAAAGACAAAATATCTACAATATTATTTATACTATATTATTTATTATAATATATACAATATATTACCAACACTTTGCTATTGTCTATCCCCAGGTGAATGATTGTTGATCGCATTAACACTTGCCGTTAAGCGTAGGTGTGGTATCTTAAGCTGTCGTTTCAAGGCCAGATGTGTCGCCGAGGTTGCATTTAGTCCATGTTTGTTCAAGGTTATTTTAATGTTTTCTATCCACCGTTTTCTTGGTCTACCTTTGGCTTTACGCCCAGATATTCTTGTATTATATGCTCTTATTGGTATTTGGTTTGGCTTCATTCTCATAAGGTGACGAACCATTTTACTTGCTGTCTCTCAATATGTTCGATACATGATATTATACCAACTCTTTTCCTAATTTCTTCATTTCTTATTTTGAAAACACTTTGCTAACAATGTCAAACATGATGTTTAAGAATTTCCCAGCACATGACAACTGTTACATGTGACATGCTGTGTCCGAAAAAGCTGCTTTGGTTACTAAACTAGACAAAATAAGAAAAATGATAAATATTATATCATGTATTAATCATATCGAAGGACAATAAATAATATCAGTCTACTAGAGACATGATAGTTTATGACTTCACTAAATATGTGACAGATATCACACATACCAGACAAGAGCTGCAAAGAGTAGGAAAATGTTTACCACCACACACAAGTTTTAAATTGCCGGAAATCAAGACACAATTAAGAGATAATGCAACTAAAACTTCCGATCCGGTAAGTCTTATAAAAGCAACACAGAAAACAATAGACACTTACCCAGAACAGTTGATTCATGTCTATACTGAAGGGTCTGCTTTCAAAGCCACTGTCAAAGCAGGTTATAGTGTCTATATAGAATGCCCAGACAAAAGATCTGATGAGTTCTTTGGTGCCATTGGGGTGATATGTTCTAACCATGAAGTCGAAATAATAGCACTATAATTTTCCGTGTGCCACCTAAAGACCATATTTGATGCCTTTCCATCAACTGTCCAAAACATTGTGATTTTTACAGACTATGTTCGCTCTTCAAGCATTAGAATGTGATGGCCATTGTAAACATGAGCTTGTTGAAATATAGGGCATATCACCATGCCAACCAGCTGCTTACATCTTATGAGTTATCATTGTTATGCAGTGGATTCCTGACCACTCAAACACATATTGCAATGATGTGTTGAAATCTGTGAACAAAGAAAATTGGATGAACAGATGGGAAACATTGGGAGGGAAATCTATAAATATATTACCAGTCCAAATCCTAAAAACAGCATCAACCTTCCGGAAGGAAAGACTGCGACTGTATCATCTTCCGACTGCGCACACAACTTGTACAGCTTAACCATTACCTGAACAGAATGCAACCGCAACACATTCCAGGGATTCCGGCTGGTGTACTCGTCCATATGAAACTGTTGACCGCCACCTTTTTGAATGTCCAGCGCTCCATGAAATCAGGAAAATGCTACTCCCTCCAAGGTCAGATAAATGGAACACATTATATTGAACAAAACAACAGCTCACAAACATGTGCATAGATCACACAATGGCATTTGATCAAAGGGCATGAGCTCATTGACCGCTGGATCAGCAACCAACCAACCACTAAATATGCGGCTATTAAACCATATGCCTGCTACTAAATGTATGCATGACGCCATATACGAATAAGATCATATAACAAAAGAATATCCGGGCATAAAGCCAAAAGTAGGCAAATAAAACGGTGGATAGAAAACATCACGATAACCTTGACAAAAATGGATTCAACGCTTCTTCAGTGGATTCTTGACCATGGAAATTCAACTGATGCTCCCACCTCTACCCTTAACGACAATTGTAGATACTATCAACCATCATTCACCTGGGGAAAGATATCTAGTTGGAAAGGCAACAGAAAATAGTAAAGAGAGAACTGATTCGTCTCAGTCTTTAATCACATGATTTCTCCTTCTTCTTCTTTCATTCTCAAACTCCTGCAGATTAGCAGCCAGTGGTACGGAGAACGTAATCTATTGTTTCCTGGTTTACAGCTTTTCTGCGATATGTGCACCATGCTTGACACATCCGATTTCAGCATTGCTTCTATATGCGAATCTTTATGCGATTGAACAGTCATCCCCACCCCATAACCTCATTAGGCGCATCTTGCGATATGCATGAAGGTAGACAACGTTGCTAATTGTTGCTCCCCTTTCGGGATTCGACAACACTTGGGTGATCCAAATGATTGAATTATATAGCGTCGAATCATACAACAAGAAAATCTCTGCGCACAGTTGTCGGGACTGAACAATGTCTTGTCAAAAGTAGTGCCATGCATACATTTGGTAACAAGCATAGAGGGTTTAACAACCGCATATTCAGTGAATTCATGAATGATCTTGTCTCTAGTACACTAATCTTGTTTATAACTGTGAAGTGCGGTGCATAAGTCATAAGTGCATGCACATGGGATTTTACGACTTTCGTTCTTCTTCTTTTGCGTTCACTTTCAAATAATCGTAACGAAATTGGTGTGATTTTTGCCAGGGAGCATGAAGTACATTGTGGTACCTTACAATTTGCACCATATTTACCTATAACTAATGGGTTCGGCATACCTTTTAATTCAGGAGAGTTTCCAGCCTTCCTATCTGTCGCCAGACGACTGATGTGTATCGACTCTACACCATGACTGTTTATTACCCACTGTGTTTTTTGAATTTTCAGGACAAAGCACGCCCACGGATAACAATCTCCGAAGAGACCGTAATAATGGATTTAGTATTGGATCCGCCCGCGTGTTTACAGGTCCCATAGGGGAGCAAAGAATAGCAACACTGTTTACCTTCTAAGCATGTCGTAAAAGGCGACTAAGGAGGTTATGGGATGGAGTTGGCTGTCCCATCCCATATTGAGCCAGTGACCCAAAGCCATACTGAAGTCGGATGTGTCACGCTGAAAGGCGCAGATATCGCAGAAATGCTGTAAACCATTGCACAACGCATTCCGTTCTCTAGACTACATCCTGCTAATCTGCAAGAGTTTTAGAACGAACGCAGAATAAGAAGAAGAATTGAATCGACTATACTTATCTCGCACGAGGTGTTCTGCCGAACGTGAACTTGTCTTTCGTAATTAGACGGATTGTTCCTGTTCCCTCTGGTATCGAACCTTCTCTCATCTGTGAGTATGGTTCTGGTATAAGAAACACTCTACAGTATAGCTGGGCTCTGAATCGTCTTCCTTCATAGCCGAGGTTTCACTCACAGACATCGAGAACACCTCGTCCATTTTTGAGCTTATACACGTGTTTAGGAGCACCGGGAGGCATTAGTCTTGGTTGTAACTACAAGCTTGTTCTCGAGCTGAACATGGATTTGGTTACGATTTCCATAAACCTTATCATCCATTCTATTTGCACATTGCGCCGCCCTCTAGCGCTGTGGTGCTCTCACATTGTACTCAATAGTGTATCCTTATTTCTCCAGAGACTTTCTCACGATTCTCGATAATCTTGAGCTTGTAACATGACAGTCCAGAAGTTCAAGCCAGACGATGTCTTAGTCTACTGGGACATCGATTTTTTTTTATGTGGAGACTGAGAAGTGCCACTATGATATCTTGTTTATCACGTGCAAACAAATCGTCCTTCTCAATCAACACTGTCCGGACACTACCAATACCTCGCAAGAGTTTCACGGAAGTATGTTTTCAGGGTGCACCACGAAGAGGTGCTTTTAAGATCTTGCTTATCTGTTAACAATGGGTCCACACGACAGCACTGCAGAATCCTTTGTATACCATGTCACGATTTTTAGCAAGATATAATCCCGAGAACGTAATGTATTATGACGTATTGTATATTCTTCTTCTTCTTCAGCTTTCGCTCTCAAGTAACCACAACGAAATTATCGTGTGATTTCTGCCGGGGAGCGTGAAGTACGTTGTGCTGCAAGTTCCACAGTAGAACTGTGATTATTTGCACCACCGTTGGCCACTTTGTGACCTGGACGTCCGAGGTCCAGCACATCCGTCATTTTCGTCATTCCTTTATTTCAGGTTTGGTCCCTAGTCCGTGACAGCCTGTCTATCTGTCGCCGGGCACGCTGGTGTGTAGTGCCTCTTCGCCAAGACGCTTGTCGAGCGTGTCTGTCTTGCACGAGGTGTTCCACTATCTATGAACTCATCTCGAGCGGGGTGCAAAGGAAACGCATTGCACTAGGCGGACCCAGGGTTAGCAGATAACCAAGATCCCAAATGTACCTCCACGCGGTGCACCCTGGAAACAGAAATACAGCAGCTCGTGCTGATTCTGGCCAAATCATTTGGGGATCGTGTCCGAGAATGTGGAGGTAGCAGATGGAAAGAGATTTGACTGCACAAGAGACAGACAATATCTCCGACACCACCAGCAGCACCACATATAGCGACACTGTCGACATACAGTGAAGCTAGTCAGTCCAGTCCGAACATTGGAGGGGCGGCCAATGTAAAATGCACGTAAAGGTAGATGCATGGCGAGAGACAAATATATTTCATACCGAGTACAATGAAAGGGCAGAACAGCGCTAGAGGGCAGCGCGAACTGCAAATAGAAAAAGAAAAGTTCCTAGGAAAGGGGAACTACAAGCTCCGTCAGCTCGAGACGAGCTTCTAGTTACATGTGTTTCTTACAGGCAGAGACCCAGACCCATTCATTGTCGTCTGGTAAAGCAAGAAGACCTAATCCAACTCTAATGTTGAGCCTTCCTAAACCGGAAATATGCTCGCGAAGAGAAAGGGTTCAGTACTCGATGCGCTCAGGCACAAAAGGGACAACGATTTAGCCCTGGCCCAACTCTACTGTCAGGTTTTCCTACACCGGAAATACACTTGAAGAAAGAAAGGGTTCAGTACCTGATGGGCTCAGGCGCTATTGGGACAAGGACGCTCAGCTCGAGAACGCCTTGCTCTCAAACGCGTGGTGTGAGACTCGAACTTGGACAAGGGGTACACGATGTCGGTGAATGACACCTCTGCTAAGAGGGCGAAAGAGCCAGGGTCAAACTCCTCTGTTGAGTTCTTCCCCTTAAGGAACCAGGCTCACGGGTGAGAAACGGTTCAGTATCCAATGGGCACAGGCACAGCACGTCCAATTACACGAGGCAAGTTCATAGACAGTGGAACACCTCGTTCGAGTCAGACGAGAGCAAAAAATCGTCTGGGCGAAGAGTCTCCACTACGCGTGCCTGGAGACAGATATAGAGGCTGTCACAGGCTAAGGGTAGCCCACCCGAATTGTCAAGGCATGCCGAAATCGGATGTGCTAGGCTTACAAGGCGCATAACGGTGGCACAACGTAATCACGCTCCCGGCGGTAATCGCACGGTATCAGTGATGGTTACAATGGAGCGAACGAAAAACAAACAAAAAACATCTCGAGCAGTTGGATGTACTGTGCCGATCGGGCACTGAACCGTTTCTCATCCGCGAGCCTGGTTCCGTATGAGGAAGAACTCGCCAGAAGAGTTGGACCCTGGCTCGTTCGTCCTCCTACCTGAGGCGTCGTTCACCGACATCGTGAACCCCTCGTCCAAGTTCGAGTCTCACACCACGCGTTTGAGAGCAAGGCGCTCTCGAGCTGAGCGACCTTAACCCAATAGCGTCTGAGCCAATCGGGTACTGAACCATTTCTCTCTGCAAGTGTGTTTCCGGTATAGGAAAACTTGACAGTAGAGTTGGGCCAGGGCTAAATCTTTGTCCTTTTGTGCCTGAGCCCATCAGGTACTGAACGCTTTCTCTCTGCAAGTGTATTTCCGGTATAGGAAAACTTGACAATAGAGTTGGGCCAGGACTGCAATCGTTGTCCCTTTCTTACCTAAGCCCGTCGGGTTCGGAACCCTTTCTCTTCGCGAGCATATTTCCGGTATAGGAAGACTCGACATTAGTTGGTTTAGGTCTTCTTGCTTTTTCCGCGCGGCCACGATTGGGTCTGGGTCTCTGCCTATAAGGATTACAGGTAACTAGAAGCTCGTCTCGAGCTAACAGAGCTTATAGTTTCCCTATCCAAGGAACGTTTCACTTTTTATTTGCAGATCGCGCCGCCCTCTAGCACTGTTCTGCCCTTTCATTGTGTCATTGTACTCATTTTGACATATATGGTTTTATCCACCTTTACGTGCCTTTTACATTGGCCGCCCCTCCAATGTTCTGACTGGACTAACAGGCGTCACTGTATGTCGATAGTGTCTCTGTATGTGATGATGCAGATGGTGTCGGAGATATTGTATGTCTCTTATGCAGTCAAATCTCTTTCCATCTGCTTCCACCACATTCTCGGACACGATCCCCAAATGTTTTGGCCAAAAACAGCTCGAGCTGCTGTTTTCTGTTACCAGGGTGCACCGCGAGGAGGTACATTTGGGATCTTGGTTATCTGCTAACCCTGGGTTCGCCTAGAGCAATGCGTTCCCTTTGCACCCCACGTATTGTATATGATAGGGGCCTATATTAACCGAGGATAAACATAACTCTTCATGTACTAACCTGTGGTCAGGCCCTTCCTTGTTGTGTTAACCCTGCGTCAGGCAGCCATTTACAGCTGGGTCGACTGGAGGAGCTTGTCCGGCGAAAAATTGCGACCGTATTTTGTGTGTGTCCGAACGTGGTTTCTAACCCGACAGGCTGTAACCCGGTGATATTATGCAGCTCGCTATCAACTAGACACTCTCCTCTTTGCCCTATGTCATAGATTTTAGTTACATCTATTTGTTTTTGGTTTTTATGATCATTGCTAATTTCTTTCTTAACGTTGCTGAGAAATATAATGTGGTGTTTATGGTTCATCCGAGGTATTCAAAGTTGCTGGCATTTTCTAGCTGTCTTTTACCAATGACTATTGTAGGTGTGAGTTCATTTCTGTTGATATGCATTATTTTTTGGGGCCTTCTTTGCATTGAGGACAAGATTTTGCTTTTTATTAAGTAGTTTTACTTTAGCTGTGAATCTATTATCATTTTATGCTTTTTTTTTACACGGTTTGGTTTCTTCTATGCCTTTCCTCTCTCTCTCTCTCTCTCTTTCTCTCTCTCTCTACCATCTACATAACACCTGTATTCCTGTATGGTTTCAACTTTTTTCGAAATCCCCGTTGGATGGATTCAGTTACATCTGTGACTTTTGCTGTTACAATTTTACTATATTTATTGTTAGTTTGCCCCTTTAAATCTATCTATCTATCTATCTATCTATCTATCTATCTATCTATCTATCTATCTATCTATCTATCTATCTATCTATCTATCTATCTATCTGTCTGTCTGTCTGTCTGTCTGTCTGTCTGTCTGTCTGTCTGTCTGTCTGTCTGTCTGTCTGTCTGTCTGTCTGTCTGTCTGTCTGTCTGTCTGTCTGTCTGTCTCTGTCTGTCTGTCTGTCTGTCTGTCTGTCTGTCTGTCTGTCTGTCTGTCTGTCTGTCTGTCTGTCTGTCTGTCTGTCTGTCTGTCTGTCTGTCTGTCTGTCTGTCTGTCTGTCTGTCTGTCTGTCTGTCTGTCTGTCTGTCTGTCTGTCTGTCTCTCTGTCTGTCTGTCTGTCTATCTATCTATCTGTCTATCTATCTATCTATACGCTGTGTCCCTTTTTTGTCTTGCGGCGTCAGGGGTGGAAGAGTTCTCTGGAGATGGTCTTCTTGTGCGCTGTTTGTAAGCTTGTTCCTGTGGCTTCTTTGATTTCTGTGATCCATCTTTTACATGTTCTGCCTCTGGCTTTATAACCGCTATGTCTATGTGTCATGGCCATATGTGGCATGCTATATTGTGGTAGTCTGGAAGCGTGTGAAAACCACTTGATCTGTTGTCTTTTGATGTGTTCCAATACTGGTATTGTTTTGGTTATCTGTCTGATGTTATCGTTTCTAATTCTATCTCTTAATGACACTCCGAGTATTCTTCGTAGACATGTCATTTCTGTTGTCACTATTTTTCTTTTGTCTTGTGCTGTCATTGTCCAGGTTTGGCACTGGTAGCATAGTGATGGAATAATGATAGTCTTATATGATGCAACTTTAGTGTCTATGTTTACATTTTTGTTCTTGAAAATGCGTGTCATCTGTCCTAGGATCTGGAATGTTTTGTTGCATCTATTTTGTATCTCTATACGTGTTTTCCCTTCACTCGATATAATGCTTCCTAAGTAAGTGAACTCCTTTAAGTCGAATATCTGAAATTATTGTATTACTAAACTCAAGATTGACAGTCTGCCTTTCTGTAGTTCCATGCGTGATTTGTGTTGTTATTTATTGGTTCACTAAAGCTAAAGAGTTCTATGAGAATCGGTCAATGATTGCTTCAAAAATCGTTAAGAACTGTGATTGCACTGTGGGTAGATGTCGTTTGACACAAGGATAGGTTTTTGTTTAGCGATATGGTAGTAGCGGTGTCTATAAGTTGTTATATAACTATTCCTATTGGATTTATATCGGTATATCCCCATAGAGATGAACAAATCCCCAGTTCCCCGTCGAAGACGGATGTGTCAGGCCATTGACGCAAATAAAATGGCGACACAAAGCATTTCATTCTCTGGACTACATCCTGCTAAAAATCTGGAATGGATCATGGTCCTGCTACAAGAGAGATCCAGCGGGAGTTTGAGAATGTGTCCTGCTACAAGAGAGATCCAGCGGGAGTTTGAGAATGTGTCCTGCTACAAGAGAGATCCAGCGGGAGTTTGAGAATGTGTCCTGCTACAAGAGAGATCCAGCGGGAGTTTGAGAATGTGTCCTGCTACAAGAGAGATCCAGCGGGAGTTTGAGAATGTGTCCTGCTACAAGAGAGATCCAGCGGGAGTTTGAGAATGAATGCGGAAGAAGAAGAAATAAGTTCTTCGTCTGCATTCGCTCTATGTTGGCGAACATGAGTAGGGCCCAAAAGGGGAGCAAAGAATAGCAACACTGTTTAGCTTCCACGCATGTCGCAAAAGGCGACTAAGGAGGTTATGGGATGGAGTTGGCTGTCCCATCCCATATAGGGTCAGTGACCCAAAGCCAAGCTGAAGTCGGATGTGTCAGGACGAAAGGCGCATATATCGCAGCAATGCTGTAAACCATGGCACAACGCATTCCGTTCTCCGGACTACATCCTGATAATCTGCAGGAGTTTGAGAACGAACGAACGCAGAAGAAGATATATCGGTTGCTTTTGCAGTCATTTCTCATTCCATATGCAGCCTCACATCCACGGACACGAGTCTAAAAGTGTTTGCCAGGAATACAGCAAGAGCCTTTGTATTTCTGTTTCCAGGGTGCACCAAGAGAAGGTACTTTTAGGATCTTGGTTATCTGTTAACCCTGGGTCCACATAAGAGCTGTGCGAGACTCATTGCACCACAAATCCCTAGTATTGTTCTTCTCGTGTCTACATATTGGGTAAGTTTTAGTTGGGTCTGTGGCGTATTATATATATATTCAATATTTTAGCTGTCTTTCGTGTCTCCAAATGTTACAGCCTGTGAGGGGCTGACTACTCGTGTCTTTCCTTGTGGAAGGACAAGGTACACGAAATGCCCTATATATAATACGAACATTGATGGAGAGAGCAATAGAAGTACAAAATGACCATGTCGTCACACAATGATGCAAAACATTTTGGTTTGAGCATTGGAAGAACGAACTGAGAAGTAGAAAACAAAATAATTACAATACTTCGGAGGTTGCTGTTCGACCAATATTTTTTTTGGTAACATGTATTATCTATAGTTCTTTTGCTTTCGACTTCAGAAATCAGTACGGATATTCCTGTGATTTGAGCCGCGAGAGCATGAGATACCCTCTGTTGCTAGTTTTACAGCGGACCTACATTATAATTTGCGTCTTTCAGTACAATATATCCTTTTTCTGTGATATAATTATAACCAAACTTTTTAAACTTCTATGCTCGAAATAAACGTCCTTCGCAATGAGTCACATTGTTTTTACTGTAAATTTATTATGATAAAGACTCAAGCAGCTAATATTTTCTACAAAAATCAGCAAAACATAATCAATTTAAATGGCTCAAAAACAAACAGAAATCTCAGGATTGATAAACTGAAATATAATAAATGAAATTACCGACATTTGTTTAAAATTGTTTCGTTTTGTACTTCATTAATGTTTTTACGTTTTTGGTTTATTAAATTTAACTTCCGGTTCCTCTGCTACTTCCTTTATCCAAAATGTCTAAAAGAGGTATGCAGCTTTTATATCTTTAAGCGTGTAAAAATCATAAGTAATCTTGTTATTAGGAATATGATTGCATTAATTGTTTAATCATAATATATCATACATACATCATACATTGATTTCTTAACAATATGAGTCAAAATATGTAATCTTGTGCCAGAAATACTATATTTTTAAATTTTATAATCGCAAAGAAAATAAACACCATTCGCAAGTACTAAAGTGAACTATTGTTGTTTGTTACTTTGTATAGGACGAGGTGGTTCAGCAGGTGGAAAGTTCCGCATCGCCCTGGGTCTTCCAGTAGGTGCAGTTATAAACTGTGCCGATAATACTGGAGGTAAAAACTTATTTGTGATTGCTGTGAGTGGTATCAAAGGCCGTCTGAACAGACTTCCAGCCGCTGGTATTGGTGATATGTTTGTGGCCACTGTCAAGAAAGGAAAGCCAGAATTAAGAAAAAAGGGTAAACATTTGACATTTTCGTTTTTTAGTTTGTGTCATACCAACAATATATTAATTCCATGGCATACATTACAAAATATATTCTGTAAAACATTCACTTTGTATAGGCATTAGGACAAAATTTTCAAAATGGGTGTACATCATTTTAAATACCACAGTTAGATAGCCCTTGAAAATTGCAATCCAACGATACCTCAACCAAGTCTCTACGTCAATTCTGAAAAAAGTTACGAATTTTTTTCGTATTAATTTTTGCCTCAAGATAATTACATGGAACATATAAGGAAATATAAAATGACAGTTGTCAAAAAGTTGCGGCCCTGCCTTAGAACCGAGCCACTAATTTATGAATATCGTAGTTATTTGCATAAAAAAATATGACAAATTATACATTTTCTTGTTCGGGAAGACAAGACGCACCTCTTGATTACATTATGCTAATTTTCCGACGCATGCAGAGTTAATAAATAATTAACAATTGCGTCTAATTAGCATAATTGCAATTGAATGTATCATATACATTTTCCACATTTTTAAATTATTTAGGATAAAATATATAGCAAACTGTATGTTTTTGTGTTTGTGAAGACAAGACGCACCTGTTGATTACATTCTGCTAAGTTTATGATGCAGCCAGAGTTAATAAATAATTAATAATGGCGTCTAATTTGCATAATCACATTGTCATATTTAATATATATTTATTAAATTTTTTAATTATTTAGGATAAAATATATTGCAAACTGTACATTTTTGTGTTTGTGAAGACAAGACGCACCTGTTGATTACATTATGCTAATTTTCTGACGCAGCCAGAATTAATTAATAATTAAAAATGACGTCTAATTAACATAATTGAAATTGAATGTATCATAAACATTTTTCACATTTTTTAATTATTTAGGATAAAAAATATAACAAATTATACATTTTCTTGTTCGGTAAGACAAGACGCACCTGTTTAGTACATTGTGTTAATTTTCCGATGCAACCAGAGCCAATTAATAATAGTGTCTAATTAGCATAATTAAAATCTCTTCTATGCTTCCCTTTATGGCAACATGCATGTGGCTGGCAATCTGTAACCTCAGCCCTCTTTGTATCTGAAATATAATATTTGATTATTATTATTATTGGCATTTGGTACACATGTACATAAACAATTCTATGTCAAAGGTATGAATAAATTACCAGGTAGGTATGTGCACCAAATTTTCAAAATTTCCATTTCGTTTTTCCTATTTTAGTGATACCTAATTAGCCCTATATAATTAAATACTTTATTACATTATTCAGTAGATAGGCTTATGTAGAACGTTGAGCAAAATTGATAATGAACAACAAGAGACAAAGATATCAAAAAGAGTGAGAACGTTTGGAAGATGCTGCAGTTTACGTTGTCTGCATTGATGATTTGATTTATTAGGCCTACTGAAAGGAGAAAGCATCTCTCAATAAAAAGTGAATTTTATGAAATATTCATGAGAGAATTATAAGAAATTGGACTTCATAAACAATATAAATAATATATATTTAATTTGAAATGTGTTTCTTGTAAAATTATCAACATGAAACAGACCGATGTGACTAAGAAAACACTTCAGTCGTCATGGCGACGGACGCATGATAGTACATAAGTACGCGCACTCGGCATGGTCTTGTACCAATAATTTCAATTATTTTACATATAAATCTTAGATTTTTTACTAGTAGCATTTAAAAATGAATTAAAGAAATTAAAAGAGGCAGGAATTGTAGTTGTTAAACGTCAATTTCTTTAAATAAGAGACATTTCAGAATTATCGACGCAGCAGTAAAGATTAGCGGTATTCAAGATGGCGGCTGAGGAATGCGTGACCGATCTGCAGTGCGTTTGTTTAAAATTCGATAATAATTACAGGCAACTTCCAAAATTAATGAAATTTTGTATATAAAGAGAAAAATGGTTGTTTCATTTGTTAGACATGGTTACAACATTGTATTTTATTCAAATTAATGCATATACGTGTGCAAAGAGAAAAATCACTTACCTAGGCTTATTTAATTGCTTGGTGAAAAATGTACACAGCGTATTTCCAACTTCTAGTTACGTAATTCGATGCACAAATGAATGAGAAAAATTAAACAGTTGTCTTTTATAAACAATAAAGTTGCGTCGCGTTGTCTAAAGACAATTGCTGTGGTCAGTGTTTCACGTGATGCAAAAAATGGATTCTTGGACGATACCAAAACAAGGGAAGTAATTTAAGCCACATTGACTTTCACGTCCCCTTACGATTTCCTAATGCCTACTTTGTATAAATTTTATGGTGATAGTGATATATTCTATGCCATGCTGTCCTCCTATCATGAGAAATCAGGCGTATTTGTTAATCAGGCAAGTCCCTAATGCTCATAGTAGTTTCATAGTTTGTCATACACAAACACTTCTATGACAAATTCTGTCACTTCAATATCTCTCCATGGTGCTCACTTAATACTAGGAACTTCCATAGTCTCTTAAGTTCAAGCAATGGCATTTATTCACGTAGACCTACTCTAGAATCTTGTGATCATTTGTTGACATTAAACATCTAGTCTAATATTTGTCATGTAGAGCAGTCTGCTTTATGTAATCCTGGTTTCCTAACTTATTGTGCACTCGGAATCTACTGCAAACTTGAGCAAGTCAGTTAGACCAACTTGGATAATTTATTTCAATGTTTGTCCAAAGTACAGGAGAGCATAGTTATTGTAAATTTTACAAAATGAATTGTAGTCCTGTCCTGCTGAAAAATGTGAAATTAAGGAGCAGTTGACTATCAAACCTTTGCTGAGCTCTTTTCTACTTAAGTACTATTGACACCGCTGTGACGGCATTTCATCTTGAGATCTGTTAACTTATAGTAGTTCCATTCTGTTGGAAGCAGCAGTACAAGTAGAGACTGGGCCTACTCATAAAAATAGTTTTAGTACCGTTGTGCATGTTCACAAACTTTATGGTCAAAGTAACACAGAAGCCATGTTGAAGTCTGATGTGTCATTCCGAAAGGCACAAATATAGTTAAGCTCTAAATCTGCTGGAGGTTGAGAACAAAAGAACCAAATATTCTCATGGATGTGTTTGGGAGGTCTGCATAAGATATAATACCCTTCATTATAGCAGTGATGTGGTCAATCCTTCGTTACAAGAATTTCAAATGCTATGTTTCGCCAGTGTGTTTCTGGGACCCTAGAGGGCGGAACAAAAAATAGCAGCACTGGGCGCGCAACACTGTTTACCCTCTATGCGTGTCGTAAGAGGTGTCTCACCCATGTGTTGCCAGGACCCAACTAAGAAGCAAAGAATAGCAACAGTTTAACTTCCATGCGTGTCAAAAGAGGCGATTGTCATTCATGTCTATCTCGCACGAGGTGTTCTGCAGCCAGTGAACTTACCTTGTGTAATTAGATGTTTTGTGCCTGTGCCCACCGGGTACCGTTTCTCATCCACAAACCTAGTTCCAGTGTAGGAAGAACTAGATAGTAGAGTTGGACCCATGCTCTTGCACCTTTTTAGCAGACACAGACGCGAATCTCTCGGCAGAGCCGGAGTGAAACCAAGTGTCAGGGAGCATGGTGCGTTCTCGAGTTGAGCAACAGTGTTCTATTTTTGTGTGTTTTAGTCCATCAGGTACTGAACCCTTTCTATTGCGAGCATCTTTCTGGTATAGGAAGGCTTGTTAGAGTTGTGTTAGTGCTGCCTTCATTGTGCCTGAGCCGACCTGGTATAGAACCCTTTCTCTCTGCGAGCATGTTTCCGGTTTAGGGAAATTCTGTGCTGGGGGCCAGTGATTGGGTCCTCTGCCCGTAAGAAGCACCAGTAACTAGAAGCTTGTCTGAAGCTGACAGAACTTGCAGTTCCAATTTCCTTGCAACGTTTTCCCTTTCTATTTGCACATGACACTGTGCTGCCCTCATGTTGTACTCAATATGTTATTTGACTGCTGTCTTTTGCAGTCAATTCTCTTTCCATGTGCTGCTCTTATATTCACAGACACGATCTCCAAAAGGATTAGCCAGAATCAGCATGAACAGTTGTATTTGTTTCCAGGGTGCACTATAAGATACTTATTAGGATCTTGGTTATCTGCAGATCCTGGGCCAGCAGAGAGTTGTGCAGCACCTTTTGCACCCTAATGGTTGTGAAATATTCACTCCTGTAATTACAAACATCAGATTTAATGTTATTCATCCATGGGAAAGGTGGAAATGTCAGTAATTCAGAAAACCTTTTTCCTGTAATATGTCGCAAGTCAGTAATTCAGAGCAATATTTTATTTTTTATATATAGAAATTTAGCATTTTTATAGTGGATTCAATGTATTGAAGAACAAGTGACAATGATTTTTTTAGGGCTACAATTTTCACATTACACATACAACAAAACTTGGTAAAAATGCTGTTCGAGTAGCTGGTGTGCTATAAATAGCACGTTTATATTCCGGACTACCTGATGTCATGGATTTTCGCGCACTGCCAATGAAGTTAATTGATGCTGTGACGTCACAGTGTGGAAGCAAAAAGGAGAGTTTTTGTGCATGACGTGGCTTTGTAAATGGCAGATCCATCATTTCATCCGCCCTGCACGTGTGTTGCCCGAGCCCGAAAGGGGAGCAAAGAATAGCAACACTATTTAGCTTCCACGCATTTCGCAAAAGGAGGAGGTTATGGGATGGAGTTGGCTGTCCCATCCCATATAGGGTCAGTGACCCAAAGCCAAGCTGAAGTCGGATGTGTCAGGACTAAAGTCGCAGATATCGCAGCAATGCTGTAAACCATGACAAAACTCATTCCGTTCTCTGGACTACATTCTGCTAATCTGCAGGAGTTTGAGAATGTAGGCAGAAGAAGAATTCAATGTGGCTTGGCGGATAAACTGAGCTTTATTTCATACAAGAGCTCCAAGAAAATATCCGCGGACTTTTGCCAAATCCGCTGTAACCATTGAATCCGTCAATTCTATCAGTTTTGATAGCAAATTGTATATATTTGCCACTCGACTGGCACACATAATAGCTATATATCAAATCTTCACGAATGCAGCAATCCAAATATGCACTTATTACACCACAAGGTAAATTTATGAAATGTCAGATCGTTTGTCGTGCACTACAGTATTTTACTAATGAACGCACATGATATTTTCTAAATGTCTCCCTTTTTCTGGAAGTAGTTTTTGGTGATGTAGTCCCCCTTTTTCGGAAGGAAAGCCCCTGTTTAAAAAGAAATTGAATGTCAAAAGAAATTATTTGATTAAATAATTCCCCCCCTCCATTTCTTTTTTTTCTTACCCTTTCTTTCTCAACCCAACTTTTGCCGCCCACCCTTTATTTAATTCCTTTTATCCCTATTAAAAAAAAAAAGCCATTCCCGCGCCAAAACCTGACGTCATAGCTACTCTCACATCTCGATGCTTCCAACACCGCGCGAACTGTGACAAGACAAACCCAGCGTGAACGTCGGGTCACACTACCTAGGTCAGATGACGAATGGGAAACCCCACCAATCTAGGTCAAACTAGACAGCAGCTACCTAATCCACAGATGCCTTTATTTGTATTAAAATAATTACAAAAAACCCATTAAAACAGTTATTGCGTATATTTTTTAAGCACCCAGTAATAAATACACACTGGCAAAAAAATTGCAGGAGGTATTACACAACTTCTATTTGCCTTGCTAAAGGTGAAAATATTCAGCACTGAGTTGCAATAAACTTTGTCCTGAAGACCATTTGAAATTTCATATATCATATTGAATTGCTCTAATTCATTTATGATTGTGATAATTGTCATTTGTGTTAGGCCCCAACTCTTTATATTTTGTTGTTCATTGTTATTGACATTGTCTGTTTATTTATGTTGCTGAAACTTTGCCAACGGTAGATGTTTTACCACATATTGGCCATTATTTAAAAGCAATGTTTAGCAAATTTAAAGTGCTAAATTTATGCGCTTATGGTTTTCTAATATTTTCTGTGTTATTCTTTCTATATCAGTTATGCCAGCTGTAGTCATACGCCAAAGGAAACCACTACGGAGGAAAGATGGACTGTTTCTCTATTTTGAAGACAATGCGGGTGTGATTGTTAATCCCAAGGGGGAAATGAAAGGTTTGCTATTGTTTTTTATTTGTCGTGGTCCAAAAGAAGAGCAAAAATAGCAGGTTACGTGCCAGTTACTAAGGTTTTTGTGGGTATTGTCCTAACCTATAGTGTTAATCTGGCAGACTGTAGTCTTGTGGTGTTTCAGACTCAAAGGCGGAATATACATCACAGCTCCGCTGAAGACAGATGTGTCTGTGGCCATTGGCACATAAAACTGACACAAACACATTTTCAGGACCACATCCTAATGGATATCTAGTAGGAGAATTGTCCTGCTACAAGAGAGATCCGGCGGGAGTTTAAGAATGAATGCTGAAGAAGAGTAATACATAAGTCATCCTGTCAACAACACACTGTTCATGCCCTAGTGTATCTCCTTTGTGTTCATTCTCAAACACTAGCCAGTTTGTTTGTTTTTCGTTCGCTCCATTGTAACCATCACGGATATCTGTGCGATTTCCGCCGGGAGCGTGATTACATTGTGCCACCGTTATGCGCCTTGTAGGCCTAGCACATCCGATTTCGGCATGCCTTGACAATTCGGGTGGGCTACCCTTAGCCTGTGACAGCCTCTATATCTGTCTCCAGGCACGCGTAGTGGAGACTTCGCCCAGACGATTTTCTTGCTCTTAGTCTGACTCAAACGAGGTGTTCCACTGTCTATGAACTTGCCTCGTGTTTGTTTGTTTTTCGTTCGCTCCATTGTAACCATCACGGATATCCGTGCGATTTCCGCCGGGAGCGTGATTACGTTGTGCCACCGTTATGCGCCTTGTAGGCCTAGCACATCCGATTTCGGCATGCCTTGACAATTCGGGTGGGCTACCCTTAGCCTGTGACAGCCTCTATATCTGTCTCCAGGCACGCGTAGTGGAGACTCTTCGCCCAGACCATTTTCTTGCTCTTAGTCTGACTTAAACGAGGTGTTCCACTGTCTATGAACTTGTCTCGTGTAATTGGACGTGCTGTGCCCGTGCCCATTGGGTACCGAACCATTTCTCATCCGTGAGCCTGGTTCCTTAAGGGGAAGAACTCAACAGAGGAGTTGGACCCTGGCTCTTTCGCCCTCTTAGCCGAGGTGTCATTCACCGACATCGTGTACCCCTTGTCCAAGTTCGAGTCTCACACCACGCGTTTGAGAGCAAGGCGTTCTCGAGCTGAGCGTCCTTGTCCCAATAGCGCCTGAGCCCATCAGGTACTGAACCCTTTCTCTCTTCAAGTGTATTTCCGGTGTAGGAAAACCTGACAGTAGAGTTGGGCCAGGGCTAAATCGTTGTCCCTTTTGTGCCTGAGCGAATCGAGTACAGAACCCTTTCTCTCTGCAAGTTACTTCCGGTATAGGAAACCTTGACAGTAGAGTTGGGCCAGGACTGCCATCGTTGTCCCTTTCTTGCCTACACCCATCGGGTACAGAACCCTTTCTCTTTGCAAGCATATTTCCGGTTTAGGAGGGCTCGACATTAGAGTTGGGTTAGGTCTTTTGCTTTACCAAATGCCGATGGATTGGTCTGGGTCTCTGCCTGTTAGGAACTCTGGTAACTAGAAGCCCGTCTCGAGCTGACGGAGCTTGTAGTTCCCTTTCCTAGGGACTTTTCACTTTCTGTTTGCAGTTCGCGCTGCCCTCTAGCGCTGTTCTGCCCTTTCATTGTTTCATTGTACTCTGTATGAAACATATTTGTCTCTTGCCATGCATTTACCTTTACGTGCATTTTACATCGGCCGCCCCTCCAATGTTCGGACTGGACTGACTAGCTTCACTGTATGTCAACAGTGTCGCTATATGTGGTGATGCGGGTGGTGTCGGAGATATTGTCTGTCTCTTGTGCAGTCAAATCTCTTTCCATCTGCTACCTCCACATTCTCGGACACGATCCCCAAATGATTTGGCCAGAATCAGCACGAGCTGCTGTATTTCTGTTTCCAGGGTGCACCACGTGGAGGTACATTTGGGATCTTGGTTATCTGCTAACCCTGGGTCCGCCTAGAGCAATGCGTTCCCTTTGCACCCCTTGCCTCGTGTAATTGGACGTGCTGTGCCTGTGCCCATTGGGTACTGAACCGTTTCTCATCCGTGAGCCCGGTTCCTTAAGGGGAAGAACTCAACAGAGGAGTTGGACCCTGGCTCTTTCGCCCTCTTAGCCGAGGTGTCATTCACCGACATCGTGTACCCCTTGTCCAAGTTCGAGTCTCACACCACGCGTTTGAGAGCAAGGCGTTCTTGAGCTGAGCGTCCTTGTCCCAATAGCGCCTGAGCCCATCAGGTACTGAACCCTTTCTCTCTTCAAGTGTATTTCCGGTGTAGGAAAACCTGACAGTAGAGCTGGGCCAGGGCTAAATCGTTGTCCCTTTTGTGCCTGACCGAACCGAGTACGGAGCCCTTTCTCTCTGCAAGTGTACCTCCGGTATAGGAAACCTTGACAGTAGAGTTGGGCTAGGACTACCATCGTTGTCCCTGTCTTGCCTAAGCCCATTGGGTACAGAACCCTTTCTCTTCGCGAGCATATTTCCGGTTTAGGAAGGCTCCACATTAGAGTTGGGTTAGGTCTTCTTGCTTTACCAAACGCCAGTGGATGGGTCTGGGTCTCTGCCTGTAAGGAACTCAGGTAACTAGAAGCCCGTCTCGAGCTGACGGAGCTTGTAGCTCCCCCTTTCCTAGGGACTTTTCACTTTCTATTTGCAGTTTGCGCTGCCCTCTAGCGCTGTTCTGCCCTTTCATTGTTTCATTGTACTCGGTATGAAATCTATGTCTCTCGCCATGTATCTACCTTTACGTGCATCTTACATTGGCCGCCCCTCCAATGTTCTGACTGGACCGACTAGCTTCACTGTGTGTCGCTATATGTGGTGATGCTGGTGGTGTCAGAGATATGTCTGTCTGTGTGCAGGCAAATCTCTTTCCATCTGCCACCTCCACATTTTCGGACACGATCCCCAAATGATTTGGCCAGAATCAGCTCGAGCTGCTGTATTTCTGTTTCCAGGGTGCACCGCGTGGAGGTACATTTGGGATCTTGGTTATCTGCTAACCCTGGGCCCGCCTAGAGCACTGCGTTCCCTTTGCACCCCACACTAGCCAGTGAATATATTGTCATTTTACATCTTATCTGCGTCTTCAATGATCTCATTCAAGAAATTATATAGCATATTAGGACTTGGACGGACTTCTAATTCTCCTGATGTTAGATGTGCGTTATAAATACCAGCGGATTTCAAACACTTATAAAGTTACTCGGGGTCCTGAAAGGGGTAGTAAAGACATGACACTGTTTAGCTTCCACAAATGTCAAAAGATGCCACTAAGGGAGGTTATGGGGAGTGGAGTTGGCGCGTATCCTTTGAGGCTAAAGTGATTCCCGACATCCTATTAATCTGCAGGAGAATTAAAGCAGAAGAAACAAACGCAATAAACATTGAACATGTCTGTAGCAGCGTAATACAGAGTTCCATCTGTGGCAGCCAAGGTACAGTGTTTAAATCTCGCTGTTGGCAATTGCGCACGAGACCGTTCACAGAGCAAAGGCAAAATACTGAATATATTTATTTTTCCTAGAAAATTTATTTATTTGGCCACTCCAAAAAAAATCTGGGGTGATGGGTACGTACTAAGATGTCACTAATATACATATAACATACAAATGTGTAGAATTTCTTCTAAATTTTCAGACCTTTCTGGTTAAGGGGATGTGGTCTGGAGGATGGAAAATATTATCCATGTTAACAGTTTGGTTATATCTATATTGTGGGGAGTAACCTGGCATAGGGAAGATGTAGTCACACAATGAATTCCACTCCTGACTCTTGTAGAACATATCTTATGGCATTCATGTTCGGTTGCTGTTCTCCTCTCATGTATAACATATTCTAACCAATCTGCTCAGCTGAAACTAGATGGATGGGGTCACACAACCAAAATGAATTTAGTTTTAGTGGTAGTGGGAGAAGATAGCCCACTCTTGCAAAAATTCTCAGGATCTGCATGATCAAATCAGTGACATGACTCGAAATTCAGGGACTGACCTTGATGGATCTACATTCTGCCCCGGGAATCTATTAAGACCATGATCCTGATACAAGTAAGGAGTCATTGGGGGTTGACAAGCAAGCATTAAAACATTGTGACCAAAATATGAAAGTTGGGAAGATGTGGCCGAGATGAAAGGAGCATCTATCACAACCAAAGATTGAAACCATTGTGCTTTTTTTTAATCAAGATTACTAGAGTTTGAAAGACCACCAAATGATCATGTTAGTTATTCCTATAAGACTAATGTCATAGATTTCCATGACTCATTTCATTGCAATTCTTTAGGTCTTCATTGTTCCGTAATAATTAGCAGGTCTGTTGAGTCATCTGCAGTGAAAACGTATTCCTTACCACAAATAAGACAGGTGCAATGTCAGTCTATGGGGGGATCACGTGAAAGGGGATAAAAAGTAATAAATTGAGATCACATGCAGTGATTTTTTTTTTCACTACATATGGTAGGATATCATTCTACCTTCCTTATTCAACTCCTATGACATTCCTACAAGGAAGTCTAGTGTTAATGCATCTAAAGTTCTGACATTCCTGCAAGGAAGTCTAGTGTTGATGCATCCAAAGCTGTATTGTATTGCAACCTCAAAGAATCACAGGTTGGATCAGTGATATTGTATTTTCTTGGTAGTGCCGTGATTGACTTCAAAAGTTTGTTGGCATTCACCCATCTACTAACTGTTGCGTCTGCACGAAGATACATTTTTCATTCATAACGTGATAGAGGATTGACCAGAGTATTTCTGATGAATTTTAGTCGAAGTACCTGGCTCTTCCACACAAGACTTCAGTAATGACTCCATCCTTCTTAGAGTGGACCCAGAGGTCCACGGTCTCAAATGTCTATTGACCCAAAAAAATAGTGCTAAGAAGTTGTGTATTTTCAACCGACCCCTGGCCAGAGCCAGATAACTCCACTGGGAAAGTTGGTTTCTAACTGCACTGTACTCAAGATATGGTTTACTGGACTTATTCCCAGATTGTACTCACCAATTGCCTAATGGTTCTGCCATATTCCTCTATGGCCCGAGGCATGTAACCAAATGTTAATAAACTGCTTGTCATGTCCTTTATGGATTGTATCAGCCATAGAAAAACTGCCGCGCAGTACATATCTGGCTCCCTCTCAACTATAGGGTGAGCACATATACACTCCCCCATACTATAAAATGCAGATTTGTATAGGATACTAGTTTCCATATAACAAGCATGTCATCTAAGTTTTCAGCATTGTGAGACCAAGCAAAGATTAAACACCCCCCAAAAAGCATTGAAAACCAGGGAACCTGACCCACAAGATCTCTAGTCAAATGGAACCATGCAGCATTAGATGACGTACAAGAACTGGAAAAAGTGGCAGAAACTTCAGATTGGCTAGTGAATGATGTAATCACTACACTATTAAAAACTCTATTGAAGGGTGTGTATTTTAAAATTTTGTTTTAAAAGTCCGCATTCACAATAGACATTGACATGAGTACTATTTTTTTTTAGGTTCAGCAATAACAGGTCCAGTAGCCAAAGAGTGTGCAGATCTGTGGCCCCGTATAGCTTCAAATGCTGGTTCCATTGCATAGTCTGTCATTTCCTATCATGTACATTGTATTCAATAAATGTAGAACTCTGATGAAGTCTCTATTGTCTGTTAGTTTTTTGTATTTCTATGTTGTATATTTTTGTGATGTGCTTTAAAATGTAACATAATATCTTGATAAATTATTTGAATTGTGCCACTGACATTTAGCCTCAGATGAATTGGGAAATCAATTTCATACAGGGGTTGTTGGTGTATTAATAATGGAAGGCTCCTTACATGTGATATAAGCTTGAAATAGTTTTTATTACATATCTCGTCCAGGCCAATTTAAACAGATTTTTAACTATTTATGTCAGAAGGCATATAATTGACTAGTATTAGACAATAGTTTGTGAGGGAAAGAAAAAAATCACATTAGATATGTCCATATTTTATTTGAAAATATATTTGGACCCATATATAAGTAGTGTTTCCATCTCAAAATACAATTGACTAGATAGGTTGAGTAGACAAAAGGTCTGCATATATTTCTGACAAAACATTAACACCCCTGGATACACAAATTCATCCAATAATTGCACTTATGGTACATTAAGATGAACATGTAGAATGAGAATGCTTACAATTTTTAACAATGGAAAAACTCATTTCACATGGATATGATAAAATTACCCGTTAACACTTGAGAAAATTAGTTTAATCATTACATAAAAAAAATAACAGGTCAGGGTAGTACGTGTGTCACATTGAGATATTTGCTGCAGCAAGGGAATCCTCATACCATCCTGATGATTGGAAACTTCACACCGTGTCTGGTACTTGGTATATCCAGCCATGATTTCTTATACAGTATGTGAACATCGAGAAATGTCTCACACACTGGTGTTTACGAAGTATGATTTTTTTTAACAGATATTCTCCTGTTGACAAGATTATACATTGGTATTACGTTCTCTGTAACATACACAAGTCACTTTTGGCCAACTAGTTCATTCTTCAGTCAGATCTGTTGATTGATGTGCAGTTGAATGGTACATCTAGCTTTCCTGTCACAATGTCTACGTTTCTCTCTTTATAACCCAAGGGTACAATAAAAAAAAAAGACGTGCAGTGGTCATCTTTTTCCCCCGCACATACAACAGGCTGCCAGCCTATCCCCAACTTTCCGTAGTCGCCTTCTATGCCATGCCTAGACAAAAGGTCCATATTCTGTGCACCCTAAACTAGTTCTGACCATGGTTGCCACAAACTGATATGTACATGCATACTATTATATAAAGGGCAAGAGATCAGCAAATGAACAATTGCAATAATCATACCACAACCCACGGTATCGATTCTTTTTTTATCAGATCCTCTGCATTATGTCCCTTAAGATTGATGACTTCATTGCAACATTTTGTAATGTTCTCAAACTCCCATTAGATCCCCGTTACAGCAAGGTAATGGTCTTACAAGATTTCCAGCAGGATGTAGACCAGAGAATGGAAATGAGTTCTCACCGTTTTATTTGCATCAATGGCAGAACACATTCAGCATTGGTAACTTTACCTCTTGCGCTGAATTTCGGTAACCATATCACTAGTATAATAGACCTACTATATGAGAGCTGGTTCTCATACACCAAGCTCAAAGCAAACCAGTCATGCATATTTTAGCTTTTTTGTCATTGTCTTGTATCATAGCTTGAGACGTCTACAGAAACAATCACCATAGTTTCAGACGTCTACAGAAAGAATTTGATTCAGCAAAGAGAAATTTGCTTCTGATTTCTCACTTTAGAAAACAATTTTATATGCACATTTTTACTACACCATCTCCGGAACACATACTTCATAACTGCCCAACATACAAAGAGCAGACCTGGCCAGAGGATAGTTGCCTTTGCCCTGACGACAGGCATGACAATATAACATGACCACATATGCTAAACGCAGAACTACACCATCATTGCTGTATATAGGAATACAAATGTGTATTTTAATTTGATTATGGAAGCTTGTGAGTTTCCAGCACTTCAAGATATGTACAGTGAATGTTTGTCAGTGTATGCACCATAGTATTTTCATCAACCATCATTTGTGCTCGCGCATTACTTGAGAATCTCTGTGGCATAGAGGTCAACGTGTTTGCACAGTTGTGTTACAAAATCTTATGGGAATTCATAATCACCATTCAGTATCAGCTTTTAAATATAATAGGGATTTAAAAATTGTTATATAGGGAAATTTGTTATAACTGAATGCGCTATAGAGGGATCTGCGCTATAGAGAAATAAAAAATAGTTCTGTATGTAAACGTGGTCATGTCAATAACCACCCATGCCTCTGTGTAAGAGGCAAGCATATTTGACTAACTAGCATTCCTCATGCTGAAAGATGGGAAATCTTAAACTACCTCCCTGCTAGATGTGAAATCCTGAATGCCTCAAAATTCAACCCTAGTTGTGAATATCAGTGTCCTGTACAGGATATATTCAATTTGTCACTGCTTTCTGAATGGTTTGGTTGACTATTGATCTGCAGGTGAATTTGAACATATAATACTGTAGTTGTATCACCTTCAAACTGCAGTGAAAAACTTAACAGAAAACAGTTAACATTGTTTGCCTTGAAAACATATTTTGGTAATGTAGTAGTTCTAGGTACATGTATGATCAATCACATAGGATGGAATGTCTGCATCAGACTTATATGTGTAAACATATATTAGATGAAAACAAATAATCACAGTATATTTTGAAAATATTGGTGATAAAAATATCATTTTAGTAGCACAATAAAAGTCACATCTTGGAGGAAAATCAGAGCTACATTCATAAACCATATGATCATTAATTCAGTATGGTATAAGCTGGTAGATTTGTATAGATGTGTACATAGATTTGTGATGTATAACTAGATGTACATAGATTTGTGGAGATGTATAACCAGATGTACATAGATTTGTGGTGATGTATAACTAGATGTACATAGATTTGTGGTGATGTATAACTAGATGTACATAGATTTGTGGAGATGTATAACCAGATGTACATAGATTTGTGGAGATGTATAACCAGATGTACATAGATTTGTGGTGATGTATAACTAGATGTACATAGATTTGTGGAGATGTATAACTAGATGTACATAGATTTGTGGAGATGTATAGCTAGATGTACATAGATTTGTGGAGATGGTATAGCTAGATGTACATAGATTTGTGGAGATGTATAGCTAGATGTACATAGATTTGTGGAGATGTATAGCTAGATGTACATAGATTTGTGGAGATGTATAGCTAGATTTGTAGAATCATTTTAGACATAAGTGTGCATATTTCTCCTATCTTCTAGAGGGTCTGTGACCCAGAAGTTATGCTGAAGTTTGATGTATCCGTTTGATGTATGAAAGTGCTGGTGCACAAATGGCTAACCCCCATAGTGCAATGATAGAACAAGCATAAAACAAATACATGATTCTGTTGATAATTTGTTAGAGAATCTAATTAATCATAGTAGACTCTAAAGATATGACAGTTTGCTGTGTCTTAATGTATCATCATGTTATGATGGACAGCAGAATTCACTTATATTTGTATGACATCTCGCTAATACTTATCACAAGTAGGCCTATATCTTAAATCTATTTTAAAAATCTCTCATTCTTTTGCATTTAAGGCATACTAGATGATTAGAACAAAGTTCACAGGGTGAAATCTTCACTTCTAACTTCACCTCATTCTAGGGTATGGGAGGAAACACTGTCATGATTGATAGGATTGTAACCAGTATACATGGTGAAGTGTGTTTCTGATTTATCCCATCTAGTATTTGTGTAATATCTGGTGTCAGATCTCAGGTGCAAAGTTCAGTTTTAAACTTCTGGTTATTATTCAATATTAGTTTATTTCTGTTACCAACATCACAAAACTTAGACATCTAGTTTTTATATAACAAAACTAAGACATATAGTCTTGACATAAAAACAAAAGTCATCTATTTTTTTTACATTAAAAACAAAATTAATTAACCAGTCAAAACAAAATTAAATCATCTAGATTTGACATAAAAAAAACTATGTTATCTATTCTTAACACAAAATTAGGCTCATAAATTCTCTGAAGATTGTAATAAGACTTATCACTCACAGTGTCACTGTTTCCAAATACTTCCAAAATTACTTTATTAAAAGATAAAAAGACAACTATCTGTATGTAATAAAATCCTGGCATAGAAAATGTAAAGTTACAACACTCATCAAATCTTGGCATAGAAAATGTAAGGTTACAACACTATCTGTCATCAAATCCTGGCATAGAAAATGGCCTGGCAAAACTCATAACCTCCTTCTTTAAATCTGATAGCTGATTCTGTGTCTCTTCATCATCAGTCAGGAAATTCTTGAAATCTTTCAAGGTTTCTAAATTCAAGGAAATACAAATTATATTCAAAATGAGTTCAAATTAAGCTAAAAATTTGAAAGGCTGACAATGCTGTACCATAGTGTGCAAACTAGTCTGATTTTCATGAAATTGAGGGTTTAATCCCAAAATAAAAGGGGAGACAATTTTCCCCTGATTATTTCCCCAGGCTATAGTTTTCAACCACTGGTTGGAGCTCGAGATATTTTGTTTAGGAGGGTTGTACTGGCGAGCCTCTCAGTGGAAAGCACACACATCTTTGCACCCAGCAGCAGTCCTCACAACTTACATGCATACTGCATCTTTATCAGTCATAGGTAAATAAAACAAACTGATTGTAGCCATTTTGTATTCAGGACTGCATCGGTATTCAGTGATGTCACACAATTCCAGATCATTGCAGATTTTATAAAAAGTGTGAAGGTAGTGAAGGAAGACAAGTGATCAATTTATGCATGGCTTTTGGGTTGCTTTGAACATATAATATCTTGATTGTACTACCTTCAAACTGCAGTGAAAAACTTAACAGAAAACAGTTAACATTGTGTGCCTTGAAAACATATTTTGGTAATGGAGTAGTTCTGTGGAATGAAAAAAAAAAAACCTCACCTCTAAACCACATTGTTGTCTTTTGCATTGATTACTAAGTTGTTATTCTGCCCTTTCACACTCCAACAACACACAGAAGAGTCATCTATATTTAGTTTATGTAAAAAAACAGGAAAAGCTTCACTATTAGTAGAATGACGTTGAGCTGCCAAGAGCAGAACTATTCAGCTGCTTTTTTTATTTTGACATTATTACAAAGAAAGAATACAGATTTCTTTACATGGTCACACAGGTAACTGTATGAGGCAAAAGAACATGCATATAAGAATCACTTGATGAGGAAGACAGATAAGCATGATAATCACTTGATAATGAAGACAGAAAAATGTAACTTAAAAGGTGTAGAGGATTGACTTAAATGTACTGGGGATACCCCATGTGTACTGTTCCTTTCAATGAGGATGCATGTCACCTATAAAGAGTACCACTCATAGCATGTAACTCTGTAGTTTCATGTGATAATGCTCATGGATCTCCCAAAAATAAATCTACTTCATTAACACAAGACAACACAAACAGATTTGAAACCATTACCTATTGAGTACAAAGCGAACAATGTCATGGAAGGTGACTGAAGATCATTGTGCAAGGAGCATTAAAAATTCTACACAAAAATTATCTACATCTTCTTCTTTATCTACATTGGTGAATTTTTTTAATCTTGCTAGATCTTCAAGCCAGTTGATAGGACAAAGCTTCCAATCTTCTCTAAGTCCGAGAGGTGGCAACAAAACTTTTGTTTGCTCCATCTCATCTCAATGTGACTAGGTCTAGTTTCATGGCCCACCAATGGCTGGACAGTTTTTAAGTGCATGTTTTAGAGGCAATGAACACGGGCAAGACATGGCAGCAGTGAAGTGAGCTGAGGAAATATGCTTTTTTCTCTGACTTGGAAAAGACAAGAGTTAGTGACTTGAAGATCTAGCCAGACGAAATGATTCCTAAATGCATTAGAATCTGGTAAACAATTGGTTAATATTATAAACCTGCATTATAGTTTCTGAAAATGTTGATGATATATCAGGTCTAGAAAGATTCTGAATTTTGATGAACTTACTGGTTTTTTGCTGCACTTGAAGAGAAATTTGGACTCCCTTGTCCAACAACTCCACAACTCTTTCAAAATCTGATTCTTTGAATCCTCTTGAAGTCAAGGCTGGAGCACCTGTTTAAGATCAAGATGAAGTTGAACTGCTATAGCAACTGTTAAATATAGCATGAAAGGAAACATTTGAGAATTCAATAACAAATCAACAACATAGCCAATGTACAGTATGATTTATACATCACTTTTTTATATATATATCTTCCTATGTTATTAAGAACATATGTTCAGGAGGGACAAGAACTAATAATTATTATTACATACCCAGACGTAGACCTCCGGGTGTCATAGCACTCCTGTCCCCTGCACAGGTATTTTTGTTGACGGTAATGTAACAAAGTTCTAGAACCCTCTCTACACGAGCACCATCTGTGCCGAAGGGTTTAAGGTCAATTAAGACAAGATGATTGTCAGTTCCACCTGAGAAAAAGAAATATGGAAGTAAATCTATTGTGCACTGCATTGTTTCTGTTATGTAAATATATTTTCCTTGTGTTCATTTGTTCCTTGTTTATTTCTATCTTTATTTACGCTCAAACTTCTGGTTAACTGAATCCCAAAATGTTGAAGACAGATGTGTTGTGTTAGACCATTTGTGCAAATAAAACGACAGCACAGTGTCATTTCCATTCTATAGTGCTGGAAAATCAGTAAGAGCATCCTGCTACAAGTGAGATCTAATAGGTGTTTGAGATTTAAAAAATTAAAAACAATTTTAAAATAACCAGAACCCAAGCTAAGAATTCAAAAAGCCAACTACATAAACTATGAATTTACACTAATTTTCAAACACACATCTATGGAGACCAGCAGGCAGATCATAAATTCAATATTCATCCCAACATTATGTTGTGGAGCCCTTATTGGCCAGCAGCAAGAGCATACAACATGAAAATGGAAACAGGAAGACCAAGAAGAATGTAGATTGAGGGAGTTACCAACATTCTGAAATGACATTGCACAGTATTACTGCATATCAAGCAACCAATTGTGCAATAACCCAAAAATCACCATTCAATCCTGCGATGCCTCACAACATAAGTAGAGAAAAGACAATAGATAGATAAATAACAAGTCTGGAGGAAAATAATGCAATGACAACAATGGGAGAGCCAATATTTACCTACCTGAGACCACTTTATATCCTTTCTTTAAAAGTGCATTACACATAGCCTTGGCATTTTTCAGGACCTGCATCTGGTACTCTTTGAACTCTGGCTGCATGGCCTGAGAATATTAAAGGTAACATCAATGACAGTAATACTGTATATATTAGAGTATATCCTAGACTATGTTTACTGTTTAAGGAAGGTACTAAAGGTTTCATCAATTGCTGTTTGTATTCATGCATTTATAATGTTCATACTCTAAGGTCATTATTATTTCTGAAATTTTCATAAACTTCTTTAAAAAAAGGTTAGTACATCACTTATTGAGAATTTGCAGCACTAGATAATTTAGCGCTTCAGCCACCAGTGACCAATTGTCAGTATAAGACCTACCCACAGAATTCAAGCAAGCCTATTGACGTCATGTTTCCAATTATTAAAGTGATTTTCGTTGGTCACTATTTATATACTTTGTATCACCTGCTAATGAGGCCAATGAAAATATGATGTAAAAAGGCGTGTTTGGATTCTGTTGGTAGGTCTCATACTGACGATTGGTCACGAGCCACCCGTGTGTTTTTGGGACTTGAAATGACAACAAAGGGGTTATCCACTAAACAAGATTTTAATCTGTGCCACAGATATGCTAATATCAAATGTGCTAGAACAAACAAAACTGTAGCATAACATATTTTAATAAAACTGGTCAACTCTACCACACTGTCGTGGAGCTGATGACCACAATACAGTTCATTGCAGAAAACCATACCAGTGTATGCTCCAACAGGAGAATAAAGAAGATATTTCAAACATTTTTACCTCAAATTATAACATTCACATCTGACACTGTTTCTCATTTGAATTATTGACAAATATTGGTAACACTTGTACCTGTACCTATTTTTATTAATTTTGAAATCATCCTTGTGTTACCCCAGGGCTCCCCCACCCAATCTTAAATTCAGATTGTTTCCTGACACTGTAGCTTTTTTTTCAAGGAGGCAGGATAGATAAAGGAGGATAAACCTCATTTGTATGTTTTTGTGTCAGATAATGATTTTTGGAGAAAAACTTAATGGCTTTTTCGAAAAATATTTGGGGGAAGGGGGGTCGTGCTTTTTGCCAAGTTCCTAGCACTAAAAGTAATATTTCAATTTGCTGGGGTACTCGTCTGTGCTAGAACATATGTTTTTTGCATAATAACATATTTGATCTCTTTGGCTAAAACCATAAGATAATCAAACTCTGTCTTAAATCATAATATGTACAGACTCTTTTGCTCAAATCATATTATATATACACTTTTTCACTTAAATCATATTTAACATATGCACAATTTTTGGCTGAAATCAAATGAGAAACCATGTTCTTATACAAGAGCAAATGCAAACATTTTATAAATTTATGAGCCTAGAAGCCGGGCCCATATGTTAAACAAAAGGTGAAACGAACTAAATGTTCCCAAAAAGTGATTTTTTTTTTAAATGGGGAGACCTCCATACCTCTTGGAATAAAAATATCGCAAGTGCAAAAAAAGTTCTTATTTACCAGCTTCACAAAGAAAATGAAAGTAAACCCAATTAGCACCCATTTCCGCTAGTGTCCTCAGCTAATAGAACACGTTCATTATAGTTCAGTTGTAGGCCTAGAGATACAACTGTCAATATAATCCGTCAAAATGTTTTGAAATTATACCAATTTTTTAGGATTTTTTCCCTAAATTCAGATTATATTTGCATAGCCGCTAGTGTTTAGCGATGGAGTAATCTATGCCTAGTAAGCGGCATTCTATCCTGGATAGAATGAGGGGGAATTGGCAGTTTTCACCAAAATTCTAGATTTAGTCGATAATGTTAATTCACAATTGATCTCACATATCACACAGACACCAACAACCAGTAACCGCCATAATTTGCGTAAGGACATAAAAGAGAATGCAGCGGCTGGCGTAAATTACTCAATTTCAATGCACAATGGTGACGGGTTAACTGTCATGTTCTTGCCATGACCGCAGTAAGTCATGTTCCCCATGTCTCTTTTAGCTTCTGGGAACACTAATTGCAAAGGTAATAATGATATTATCAATCGGAGACCTATTACGGTGGCCATTGTGTAACTAGGAATACAGTGCTACAGATTTACTACAAAATACGGATCGGCAAAGATTTCTTAAATGTTTGAAATGTAGTCCCAGCTCCTAGGAATGGATCATTTATGACAATATAACCTGCTGCAGAGCCACAGCCACTCCTGCAATCTGGTTATCATGAGGACCTCCCTGTAGTCCTGGAAACACAGCATTATTGATGGTCTTGTCATAGTCATATAAAATTTCATTTCCTGTCTTTTTGTCAATGGACTTCACTCCCTTACGATAGAATATCAATCCTGACCTGTGGAAAAGATCAAGGTGGTATAAGAGTCTAGCATGTTAGAACCATCTTCATTGCACTTTTAACCATGTGTGCTCTGGTTTCTATCTTACACTCTCTTATCTATTCTCAATACGCATGGTTTGCGTCTGTGGGTCTCACCAATGGCCCATTAGACAAAACCACCCATGCAACAGAAAAACCTAAGTAGATGACATGCCGTTATATTGAAGTTATCTATTATAGAAGCTTCATGGCATGTCATCTATACAATTATGCCTCTCATACTTTTAATTTTTTTGTTACAATGTATTTTATGCCATGTTGTATTCTTTTCCTTTATTTGTTTATGTATGCACCCTCTGTGGTTGGGAGAGAGCTAGAGATTTGCTGCGCAGCAGTGGGGAGGAGGAAACTGACAGCACTGTTTTTCCTATGGCTGAGGTCCATCATAGAGGCACACTGACTCAGGACGTGACGATCCTTTTGACTTGAACATTTGGTTGCATGCCTGGAGCAATAGAGAAGTTCGGCATAACCAGTAGTCAATTGGTGGCGGGGAATGAGCACAGTGAACCCTATCTTGGCTGCAGTGGCTCGGAGCAGTTCATAGGTTGAAACCCTCCTTCCTAGTAGTGTGATAGTTTTTCGCTGGCTCTGGCCCGGGGTGGGACGAAAATCCACAGACTCCCCAGCAAAAAATGGGTCAAAGGGCATGAGCCCATGGACCGCTGGATCAGCAACCAACCAACCAACTATTCTCAACTTATTCTTGATTAGAAACTGGCCTCACAGCACGTGGGGCATTCCCATAAGTGCCCCACCCTCTGTTCCATCAGCCATCCAACTCGATGGTGTTTCGAGTCTGATGCTGCCAAAACAAATTTCGACATCAGGCACTACTCTGGCCCTCGAAAAGGTTTATTTGTTGTTCCACCCACCCATGCCGTGCCGTACCTAGTTCAATCAGCGTGTCTGAACAACATGGTAAATATTATCGATGGTTACAACTACGGGATTGTATAGATGACGTGCCATGAAGCTTCTATAAGAAGATATATAAAGACATGTAATCTACTATGTCTTTCTGTTGCATGTGTGGTTTGTCTAGTGAACCATTGGTAAGACCAACTTCCTGTCTATTGGTGCCCTGGATGCAACCTGTCCAATCTCAGGTAACTGAAACGCTTCTGCAAGGAAGTTGTTTCGATCAGGAATTACCAGTGAATAGCTCTAATTCTCCTATTTTCTTCTTCAGTATTCATTCTCAAACTCCCGCTGGATCTTTCTTATAGTGGAACAATAGCCCTACTAGATTTCCAACAGGATGTAGTCCAGAGAACTATAAATGTGTTATGTCGCCGTTTTATTTGCGACAATGGCCTGACATGGACTACTATATACAATGTAGTGGTTTCTCCTGAGCTTTATTTCATAACTAGAAGACTCTAAAATATCAGCAGTGTGCAATGCTTGGAGAAGAAATCTTCTACTCCAGAGTGAGAAATTTATTTGTTTGTTTGTTTCTGCATTCATTCTCAAACTCCTGTAGATTTGCAAGATGTAGTACGGAGAACGGAGTGGGTTGTGTCATGGTTTACAGCATTACTGTGCCTTTTGGCCTGACATATCTGACTTTAGCATGGCTTTGGGTCACTGACCCTATATGGGATGTGTCAGTGACTCATATTTCTCCATCCAATATCCTCCTGTCACCTCTTACAACATGCATGGAAGGTAAATAGTGTTGCTATTCTTTGCTTCCCTTTCAGACCCCGGCAGTTTGATCACTTAATCTCCCACCATCATAGGAGCATAAGCCACTGATAAGATTGCTTAAATCTACCCTCTTCTTAGATTTCCTTCTCGGATATTTCCATATGATGTCAATAGCCCTGAGAACTTCATTATCTTTTCTCACGTTGTTCTAGACCTTCTCTGTTTTCTCATTCCTTGGGTTCCTTTTTTCAAATGTCTATTTACAATGCATTTTCTTTCTTCTTCTGTAATTATTATTCTCAAACTCCTGCAGATTAGTAGTGTATAATCCTGAGAATGAAATGTGTTGTGTCATAGTTTACAGCTGTGCTGCAATATTTATGCCTTTCAGTCCAACTTCAGGGACACTTTGTCCCTATAAAGGATGTGACATATGTGATATGCATTGAAGATAAACAGGGCTGTAATTCTATGCTTCCCTTGTAGGCCGGCAACACAGGCGGTCTTGCAATACACTTTTATTGCCTTTTAAAAAAGTCTTGTTTGATAAAGACTTGTTTCAAACATCAATATGATGACATCAGACATCAGCATGTTTCCCAATATCAAATAAACATAAATTTATGAGGTTATCTAACCTTGGTCCTCTGAGAGTTTTGTGCGTTGTTGTTGTAACAACATCTGCATACTCAAATGGAGACGGAATGAGATCAGCCGCAACAAGACCTGATATATGAGCCATATCTGCTAGCAAGTGGGCCTTAACTTCATTGCAAACCTGGGAATCAAAATACTAGATTATAAAACATTATTTTTAATATTATATAATATTATATTATTAAAATATATAGTATTATAATCTATAATACTAGATTTTAAAAAAAACAAGTCTTGACTTGTTAAACAGACCTATTCACTAAAAAAGACAAATAGTTGACATTAATTTTTACCTTTTCTGACTACATCAGATATCATCTTAAACGAAGTAATGTAACATAAAAATGAATAAAAAGCACTTGAGAAAATTGTTTGTTTGTTTTTCGTTCGCTCCATTGTAATCATCACGGATATCCGTGCGATTTCCGCCGGGAGCGTGATTACGTTGTGCCACCGTTATGCGCCTTGTAGGCCTAGCACATCCGATTTCGGATGGCCTTGACAATTCGGGTGGGCTACCCTTAGCCTGTGACAGCCTCTATATCTGTCTCCAGGCACGTGTAGTGGAGACTCTTCGCCCAGACGATTTTTTGCTCTCGTCTGACTCGAACAAGGTGTTCCACTGTCTATGAACTTGCCTTGTGTAATTGGACGTGCTGTGCCTGTGCCCATTGGGTACTGAACCATTTCTCATCCGTGAGCCTGGTTCCTTAAGGGGAAGAACTGAACAGAGAAGTTGGACCCTGGCTCTTTCACCCTCTTAGCCGAGGTGTCCTTCACCGACATCGTGTACCCCTTGTCCAAGTTCGAGTCTCACACCACGCGTTTGAGAGCAAGGCGTTCTTGAGCTGAGCGTCCTTGTCCCAATAGCGCCTGAGCCCATCAGGTACTGAACCCTTTCTCTCTTCAAGTGTATTTCTGGTGTAGGAAAACCTGACAGTAGAGTTGGGCCAGGGCTAAATCGTTGTCCCTTTTGTGCCTGAGCGTATCGAGTACGGAACCCTTTCTCTTCGCTAGCATATTTCCGGTTTAGGAAGGCTCGACATTAGAGTTGGATTAGGTCTTCTTGCTTTACCAGACGCCAATGAATGGGTCTGGGTCTATTTCTGTAAGGAACACTGGTAACTAGATGCTCGTCTCGAGCTGACGGAGCTTGTAGTTCCCTTTTCCTAGAGACTTTTCACTTTCTATTTGCAGTTTGCGCTGCCCTCTAGCGCTGTTCTGCCCTTTCATTATTTCATTGTACTCGGTATGAAATCTATTTGTCTCTCGCCATGCATCTACCTTTACATGCATTTTACATTGGCCACCCCTCCAATGTTCAGTCTGGACTGACTAGTTTCACTGTATGTCGACAGTGTCGCTATATGTGGTGATGCTGGTGGTGTCAGAGATATTTTCTGTCTCTTGTGCAATCAAATCTCTTTCCATCTGCTACCTCCACATTCTCGGACACGATCCCCAAATGATTTGGCCAGAATCAGCTCGAGCTGCTGTATTTCTGTTTCCAGGGTGCACCGCGTGGAGGTACATTTGGGATCTTGGTTATCTGCTAACCCTGGGTCCGCCTAGAGCAATGCGTTCCCTTTGCACCCATGTGAGTTGTTGTTTTGTTCCATATAATGTGTTCCATTTATCTGGCCCTGGAGGGAGGAGCATTTTCCTGATGTCATCCAGCGCTGGACATTCAAAAAGGTGGTGGTCAACAGTTTCATATGGATGAGTGCACAGCCGGCACCCTGGAGTGTGTTGTGGTTGTATTCTGTTCAGGTGATTGTTAAGCTGTACATGTTGTGTGCGCAGTCGGAATATGATACTCTGGTCTTTTCTTTCCAGGAGATTTATAGATTTCCCTCCCAGTGTTTCCCATGGCCCATCTGTTCATCCAATTTTCTTTGTTCACAGATTTCAGAATCATTTTAACTGTGTGCATTGTTATTTCTGTATAAGGCTGTTCTTGTTGTGCTCCCCTCTTTGCTAGTCTGTCTGCCTTATCATTACCAGGTGTGTTTGAGTGGCCAGGAATCCACTGCATAACAATGTTGACATCATAAGATGTGAGCAGCTGGTTTGCATCGTGGTATATTTCAGCTAGCTCGGGTTTACAATGTCCATCACATTCCAATGCTTGGAGAGCAGACATAGAGTCTGTAAAAATAACAATGTTTTGGACTTTTGATGGGAAGGCATCAAATATGGTCTTCAGGTGGTACAAAGCAATTTCTAGTGCTGTTATTTCAGCTTCATAGTTAGAACATATCTCCCCACAGGCATCAAACAACTCATCAGATGTTTTGTCTGGATATTCTATATAGACACCATAACCTGCTTTGATGATGGCTTTGAAACATATTTGGTAGAACATGGAAATAGTTGGATGCAATAACTAAAGATAGGACAAAATGGAAGAGATTTGTTGAGTACCTGTACTCTGCAGGGGCAGAAAGGTGAATAGAATGAAAATAAGTGTCACAATTTTTGTTTTCTCCTTGTTTCTCCTCTTTTGGGCAACAAAGGTGTTTCCAGTGCTATAACTTGAATATATACATGAACAATAATCAAATCTGACCTCCCTGAAAAACTTGTAGTCAAGAAGGCGTGAATATGCTGTTGTTCCTGCAATGATAAGTCTAGGCCGAAAAAGTCTGGCAGAATCCAAGAGTTTCTCATAAT
Source organism: Meghimatium bilineatum (assembly GCA_034231615.1). NCBI lineage: Eukaryota > Metazoa > Mollusca > Gastropoda > Stylommatophora > Philomycidae > Meghimatium > Meghimatium bilineatum. Next base: position 12,702,888 of record CM067322.1, on the reverse strand, counting down.
CAATACATCCTGTCTGCGACTGAAACAATAAATGTAGTACAAATATAGGACAATTTAATTACAGCAACATTGACTGTCAGCGAAGCTCTTATACTTTCTAACAATTGTCCTTTGATACAATACATTTCTAAAGTTCCCCATAGTACCTCTCTGTTGAGTCTATCAAACACTTTCTCTTGATCTATAAATATTGTGTTTAGTTCATTGTTGTATTCTATTGTTATCTCACTTATTTGTCTTAGCATGAACAAGAAGGCATCTGTGCAGTTAATCTCTCTTCTGAAGCTAAATTGAGAGGGGCTCAATTGTGGTTTGATGATGTATCTTGCATGTTGTTCTATTATCTTTGCATAGATTTTTCTGGGGTGCAGTAATAGCAAGATACCACAATGGCACGACTACTGACTTTTGCCAGTCCTCTAGGACTTCGCCTTCTTTCCACGCTATTACAGACCATAATGAATCAAAATTTCATCTGGGAATATTGAATAACATTTGTTCATAGCCTATGCTATCTCTTTAATTTTTTCTATTGCATGTGTGTCCCCATAACTGTATATCCAATGTGTCTAAATAGCATCACCTTTAGAGGGATGTTGTGTGTAGAGTCTAGTGATATGAATGGTGTTTCTCAGACATTATCCGTGACAGGAAGGTCTCTTGGTGGTTTAGAAATCACAGAATACTATTTTACTCTTCTTCTTAATGAACATGTAAGTATGTGGGATTTCTGCAGGTGAGTGTGAAGTATGTTGTGCTGCCAGTATACAGCTTAGATGTGTTATTTGTACCTTGAAAAGTCCAGCGCATCTGATTTTGGCATACCTTTAGGATGGGTTCCCAAATCTATGACAGCTTTCCCATCTGATGCAAGGTAATGGATTGACTACTCCATGATGGTTTACCTCTGTACACTTGGACTTTGCAGGCCAATACATGTCAGATGAGGCAGTAATCAGGGATTTAGGCTTGGGTTGAATACGTCTATCACGTCAAGTGTTAGCTGCCAGTGGTGAACTTGTCTCGCATAATTGAACATATTGTACAGCCGAAGACAGATGTATCTGTTTATTGGCGCAAACAAAACGGTGACACAATATATTTCCATTCTCTTGATTACATCTCGCTGGAAATCTTGTATGACCATGGTCCTGCTACAAGAGAGATCCAGTGGGAGTTTGAAAATGAACACTGGAGAACTTATTGTGCCTGTGCCAATTGGGTACTGAACCATTCTTCTTAACGGGCATGATTCTGGTATAGGATCAGCATGACAGTAGAGTTGAGTCTGGGTTTACCCTTCTATCCGAAGTGCCATCCATCAATATCGTGAACCCCTTGTTCAAGTCTGAGTCTCTATACATATTTATAAGCCCCTGACAGATAGGCAGGTTGTCACAGACTATGGAAGCCTACGACTCGAATAAAGGCATGATGAAAACGGATGTGCTGGGCCTCGGACGTCCAGACCACAAAGTGGCCATCCTAGGTGCAAATGACAGTTTTACTGTGGAACTTGGGGTGCAAAGGGAACGCACTGATCTTGGCGGACCCAGGGTTAGCAGATAACCAAGATCCCAAAAGTGCCTCCTCGTGGCGCACCCTGGTAACAGAAATACAGCGGCTAATGCTGATTCTGGCTAAACCTTTTGGGGATCGTGTCCGTGAATGTGGAGGTAACAGATGGAATGAGATTTGACTGCAAAAAGACAGTTAATAACTCCGACACCACTGTGCCAACACATGCAGCAACACTGTCAACACACAGTGAAGCTAGAAAGTCTGGTAGAAGCATTGGAGGGTGGCCAATGTAGTCGGTACGAAGCAGGCAGATGTTCCAATAAAAATAAAAGCACAATGAGTACACTGAGAAAGATGGGCAGCGCCATACGTAAAAAGCATGGAAGACGGATCGATGAAAATGGAACTAAAGCACTGTTTGCTCGAGACAAGCTTCTAGTTACCAGTTATCCCAGCCTGGGCCCAACTCTACTGTCGAGTCTTTCCTATACCGAAAGCGTGCTCACGGAGAGAAAATGTTCAGTATCCGATGGGCACAGGCATAGCAGTCCGAGGTGACAAGCACTGTTCAGCTCTAGAGCAAAACACAAAGTTCCTAAATATGTGTACAGATTCAGACCTGGACGAGGGGCTCACAAAGTTGGTGAATAACGCTTCGGCTAAGAAGACGCCCGAGCCCAACTCTTCTGTCAAGTTCTTCCTAAACCGGAACCAGGCTTGAGGACGAGAAAAGGTTTAGTACCCGATGAGCATGGGCACAATACATCTAATTACACGAGGCATTTTCACTGACTGCGGAATGCCTCGTGCAGGACAGACGTGAAAGACAAACCGTCTCGGCATAGAGTCAGTACACATTCACTGTCTGGAGACAGATAGGAAGGCTGTCTCAGGCTAGGGTAGCCCACCCGAATTGTCAAGGCATGCCGAAATCGGATGTGCTAGGCCTACAAGGCGCATAACGGTGGCACAACGTAATAATGGAAATCGCATGGATATCCGTGCTGGTTACAATGGAGCAAACGCAAAACAAACAAACAAACTGTGGAACTTGCAGTACAATGTACTTCACGCTCCTGGCAGAAATCACACGACATATTTAATGTGGTTATATGAGAGCGAATGCAGAAGAAGCCCCTGAGACTAGAAAGCTTGTTCTCAAGCTGAACAATACTATTTTACTCAATGAAACATACATTTAGTCTACAGGGCACAGGAAGGGAGGAGTGGTGACCCCATGATGGAGAGGGGGGAGGAGTCTTTAGATATATAGGAAATAACTACCCAAAAACACATAAAGGGAGAGGTAATTTGCAAAAATCCCCCAGATAGTCTCATCACACAAGAGAAAAAGGCAGATATTAGAAAAACAGAAATGGCGACTCTTCACACCAACTATTCTGGGCAGGTGGTGCCCAAGAGTCCAGAAAGATAGGTTGCCTAGGAGAGAGAAAACTTTATATAAAGCCGGGGCAGATGCTCATGAACCCGGGAGGGCAAATTGTCTGAGAAAATCAAACCTGAAAAATATACTGCCAGAATTCAGATGCACTTAGGTATCAAAGTGCATCATATTTCATCTATATTTGCAGAGTGGAACAATGGATCCTTGATATGGTGCTGTCTGAGAAATCCTGTCAGGCAGGTAGAGTTCCTGATCCCCATGCCTTGAATGGACCAGAGGAGAAATACATGGCCCACCTCAAACTGTATGGCAAGTGGAAACCCTGAAACAGACAATCACGGAATCCGGAGTTCAAAACTGACTGAGGGATGATCCACGACTGGGCTCAAGTCATGACCTGTGAACGGATGACCTAGAATGCCGATTGTGATTATTGCTTATAAGATTGTTATTATAAGTTTAAGTGGTCGACCTTGGCTATTTTTAGCAGGCAGCTCTAATTATATAAATAGTGTCCAATGAAGGCCTGTTTACATTTAGCAGTTAGGTCTTTTATATCTGCCTAAGATCACTGATGATTGCCAAAACAGAAAGGGAGCGCTTACATTTAGATTATAGGAAATATGACGCGAAGAGAGATCACTTACATTCAGTCTGTATGGCATGGATTCAAAGAAGATTGATGTTGCTGAGACTCGTTTTGTGTCCGTCATAAACCCATGTGTCAAACTGTGAAGAAAATAACAACAATGATAGTACTAAGATATCACAAACAGAGCTTCTGCTGTTGGTCGGCATGATTGTATTTGAACAGACATATATTGTTCTTTCTTTACCTTCTATGTGTTCATTCTAAAACTCTTGCTAGTTTATGTGGTTCAGACACACACCAACACAAGATGACTATCATATTATGAACAGACCAGAACAAGTTATAATTCTACGTCTCAGAACAGGACACAACCAACTCCGCAGTCACATGTATACAAAGTTCAAGATTGGCAACACAGCCATGTGCCAAACATATACTTCAAGAGTGTTCTGAGCATGAAACGCTGAGACAGACTTATTGGCCAGAGGAAACAACACTGGAATCAAAGCTCTATGGGACACTGTATGAACTACAAAAGACAGTGAGTTTTATTAAGGAGACAGAATTACAGATATAGACATGTTTCAAGTGAACGAAAGAAGAAGAAGAAAATGTGGTTCAGAATGGAATGCATTGTTAACAGCTTTGCTACAATATTTGCACTTGTCATGTTGTACCTGGTTTTAGTTGCACTTGTCATGTTGTACCTGGTTTTAGTTGCACTTGTCATGTTGTACCTGGTTTTAGTTGCACTTGTCATGTTGTACCTGGTTTTAGTTGCACTTGTCATGTTGTACCTGGTTTTAGTTGCACTTGTCATGTTGTACCTGGTTTTAGTTGCACCTGGTTTTAGTATGATGTTGTACAGAAGAAATTAGGTCAGGGAACTAGGGACACCGGTGGTAATGGTCTTTCTACATGAAGAATAGTTCACTGGCTGCAAACACCTCACCAGAGGAAAGATACATAATGGGTGACCCAGGCTAACTATCAGCTTGTCTCTTGACATATACCCCTCTGAGTAGAAGACTCCTTCAATAGGTATTGAACTAAGCTGAAAGCTGAAGTCTCCTGGGTATGAAAGAAAGCTTGAAAAAATACAACCCACTGCACATAGGAAGTAAAAGCTAATTGCTCGCAATTCCTGGAGTTATCGACAAACAATCAAACAAGTATAATATACTTTTGCCCAACTTATATTACACATCTGTCCAAAGTACAATACACATCTTCCCAAAGTACTACAATATGCATCTGTCAAAAGTACAATGTATATCTGTTCAAAGTACAAAATGCACCTGCTCAAAGTACAATATGCAACTGTCCAAAGTACAGTATGTCACGCACTCAGAATGAATGAAGACAGAATACCATATGAAGTCTTTACATGGTCACCGAGTGGCAAGAGAAAAAGAGGAAGACCAAAAACAACACTGAAAAGAACTATTGAAAAAAAAATCACAACAGCTGGTATGATAATGAATGATCTGGAAGAACTGGCTGTTGATCGACAAGCATGGAGAGCTATGACATCTGCCCTATGTGCCATGCTAGGAAAAATAGGAAAATGATGATGATGAAAGTACAGTATAGATCTGCCCAAAGTACAGTATACATCTGTATGTCTAAAGTGAAATGTCTAATGTGTGTTGTTTCATGCACTGTGCCATGGCTAATAATGTAACTGCAATATCTACACTTTTTGTCTGACACATCGTTTAGCATGGCTGTTGGGTCACTTTGAACCTTTATGGGATGAAACAGCTAACTCCCCTCCAACACATTCTTAGCCATCTCTTATGATATACATGGTAGGTAACAGTATCGTTATTCTTTGCTTCCATTTTGGGCCCCAGCAACACAGGTACCCGTGTTTCACAATCTTGTTGTAAGAGTTAACTTTCTTTTTCTGCAGATTAGCAGGATGTAGTTCAGAGAATTGGATGCGTTGTGTCATGGTTTACAGCTTTGCTGTGATATCTATTTGTGTCTTTCAGCCTGAAACATCTGATTTCAGCATAGCTTCTATGTCACGTTAACCGCAATGGTATGGAACAGCTAACTCCACCTCATAACCTCCTCAATAGTCTCTTATGACATGTATGGAGGTAAACAGTGTTGCGATTCTTTGCTCCACTTTCTGGTTTTTGCAACTCACGGGTAAGAATTAATTAGTTAGAGATTACCTACTCCACTACATATAAAGTCCCACGCCCATAAATAGTAGTGGCCCAAAAGGGAGTAAGGCATAGGGACACTCTGATGACCTATCTATATGCATGTGATATGGGAGTGACAAAGGAAGATTTGGGGCATGGTTGGCCTATCCATAGAGGGTCGCAATGACCGAAAAGCCATACTTCTTGTTGTTCACAGTTTAACATGTTTACTGTTTATCACGGCAAATATTTTTGTTGTGAAGTCATGTAGCATGATACCAAGGTTGTTGGGACCTGTGGGTCTGGTATCTCTGACTTCAACATCAGTGATTGCTTGGGCAGGACTGTTGATCTGCTCGATGTCAGGGATGGCCCAACCAATCATAGTTTCACCACAAAAAAACACAACCAAACAGCTACATCATGATAATCCAGTGAGTATGAGAACATATAAATAAAAAGAAGAATATAAAGTCGCAACTAAAAAAATGAAATAATTTACTTACTGCCCTCCATCAGGTAAATCAAGACCCATAACTCTGTCATGAGGATTTAAAAGGGCAGTGTACACAGCAAAGTTAGCTGGACTTCCAGAATATGGTTGGACATTCACTCCCCATTTATCTGGATCCAACCTGAAGGCCTGCAGGGCACGCTTCTGGCAAAGTCGTTCCATTTTGTCAATAATTTCATTTCCTCCATAATACCTACATTTAAGAAAGAAAAAAAATTAATACATACAAGTCTATAATAACTCCTGATTAAAGGTCAGCAAAAAAAAAAAAAGGAATATTAAAATGGGGAAAGGTACGGTAGAAGTAGACACCACCACAAAGTCAAGTTATTTACCTTGTCTATGTTTGTCATGTTCATCATTTAATAATTGAAATAGTAATTAATTTTAGAATTTGGGTGTGTTTTACATAACTAACCCTAATCCCAACCCTAAATAAATATATATTTCAATTATTAAATGATGAACATCTTGCAAAAGAAGGATGTGTCGACCCCTGGTGCAAAAAAACAGCCACACAATGCATTTCCATTCTCTGGACTACATCTTACTGGAAATCTAGTAGGACCATTGTCCTGTTATAAGAGAGATCCAGTGGGAGTTTGAGAATGAACGCTGAAGAAGAAATGATGAACATGAAATTTACAAACATGGATAAGGGAAATAATTAAACGTGGTGGCTTCTACTTGTACTGTACCTGGGGAAATAACAGAGAAAATTATTAAACCAAGTTGTGTTCTAAATGAAAAACCCAGTTGTGCTCTAGATGAAAAATATGGCTTTTGTGATCTACTGTCCCCTAATGGTTTCTGATCTTTTTTATTGTTCATCTTCAGATGGTTTCATATCTTTTTCTAAACTTGCATGGTTTGGACATGTATACCGACATGATTCCTTGTCAAAAACAATACTGCAGGGAACCGTCAAAGGAGAAGCTGAGGAGGACAAATAAAACCATGGACAGGCAACATTAAGGCCTGGACAAGACAAAATCTTCCTACTCACTGCATCGTTGAAGATAGAAATCACTGGAGGACTCTGTGTGCTGAAGCATCCAATGTAGTACCCATATGACCCAGATGGGTTACGGGATTATAGGATATCATTTTTAAACACCATTCCTCCATATACTTTTTTTGATCACATTTTGTTTATTGTTTCTCTCCAGATGCTACAAAAATTTCATGTTGCTGTTTGATGTACTAGGTCTCAAGTTGCAGACATTACAGTAAACTTGTAAACAACATAAGAAAGATTTTGTTTTCTACATGCTAAGCAGCATACATTTAAGAACAAATGAGGAACAAAATATCAGCCAATAGGATCAACACCTGATTCTTAGAAGATCTCTACTTGGACATAGGAAGGCTTAAGCTTTGATGACAAAGTTCATGTTAGCATGACAAAAATAACTACACCTTCTTCATTCATTCTCAAACTCCTATGTACTAGAAGGATGTACCAATAATACAGAATGTACTGTGTCATGGTTTACAGCTTTACTGTGATATCTATGCCTGGCATATCTGTCTGATACATCTGATGTCGGCATGGCTTCTTTGACGCTTCCTCCCTCTATGATATGGACCAGTCATTACCACCTCTAATATCATAATAACTCTTAATATGACATGCTTGGTCTGCAGAAGATGGATGTGTTGGGGCATTGGCACGAATAAATCTGAGAGACAATGCATCTCCAGTCTCTGGACATATGCTGCTGAAAATCTAGCAGGACCATTGTCCTACTACAAGAGATCTCCAGCAGGAGTTTGAGAATGTGTCCTACTACAAGAGATCTCCAGCAGGAGTTTGAGAATGTCCTACTACAAGAGATCTCCAGCAGGAGTTTGAGAATGTCCTACTACAAGAGATCTCCAGCAGGAGTTTGAGAATGTCCTACTACAAGAGATCTCCAGCAGGAGTTTGAGAATGTCCTACTACAAGAGATCTCCAGCAGGAGTTTGAGAATGAAAGATGACTAAGGAGATTATGAGGTGGAGTTTGTTCCCATACAGGATCAAACTGACTCAAAAGCCACGCTGAAGTTGGATGTGTCAGGTTGAAAAAAAACACAGATGTTGTAGCAACGGTGTAAACCATGACACAGTGCATTCCATTCTCTCGACTAATCATGCTAACCTACAGGAGTTTGATAAAGAATGCAGAAGAAGGATTATAGCCAATAACAATAAAATAAATGGGTAAATTTTTAGACAATCATAAAATCTTTAACAAGAAAAACAAAAGATATACCGTAAGTCATACATAATATAAGACCAATTATTATGACATGTACCTAGCACCAGGGTAGCCTTCAGAGTACTTGTTGTTCAGACAGGATGCTATTGCCTCCAGAACAGCTTTGCTGGCAAAATTCTGATAAAAAATAGATTGTGCAATGCAAGATGAAATAACAAAAAAGTACTGTAAATATTTACACAAATTTCTTCTGCAATTTTCTAGCTCAGACTTTAATATGCATTTGTGTGTTAAAACTTGTCAGCTGTTCCAATTGGTGCTTTTTTGTACTTCAGGGATTGTTTTCTCATGCGGAAAGTATCAAATTTCCAGTTCTCAAACTCCTGCAATTTGCAGGATATCGTCCAGAGAACATATTTGTTTTGTGTCATGGGTTACATCTTAACTGTGATATCTGCATCTTTCTGCCTGACATATCAGAGTTCAGCATGGATTCTGGGTCACTTTAACCCTAAATGAGATGAAACAGCCAATTTCACTCCATAATCTCCTTAGTCACTTCTTATGACATGCATGTAAGGTAAACAGTGCTGTTTTTCTTTGCTCCACTTTCAGACTCTGGCAACACATGGGCAATTTTTTCTCTCTATGGGATAGCCAACTCTACACCCCAAAAATCCTTACGAGACATGCCAGGCAGGTAACAGTATCTCTATTCTTTGCTCCCCTTTTGAGCTCTGGCAACACAAGAATGGTATAATTTTTTATTTTGTGTTAATTGATGAGTTATTTATGATGAGCAACTTGCACATCTTGACCATACTCACTTAAATCAGTGGTCATTTAGAATTTCCAGAATTGCTTCACTGGTGTCACAAACTAAAGACATTTGACCTTTAGGATTAGAGACATGTGCTTAATATCAAGATGATTCAACTCTTCCTCCTCCTTAGATTAAAAAAAGCAGATTAATATGTAAAAATAACCTCTGAGGCTATAAGTTCCAAGCCATTTAACTGTCTGAACTTTTCTTGTTTGATGATATCACTAACTTCAGGATCATCATTCTGGAGAGCTTCCTGTCCAGTCCACACTGAATATTGAACAATAAGCTTTTTAGCATGATGCTGTGGAGAAAATAAAATAAAAATAAATCAATATTCTGATATAACAATCAATAACATATGTCTGACATAAATGTGTTGATAAAACGTAAATGGTGGTGACCATATTCATGCCGCCTCATCTTCATGTCTAATAGGAGTCACTCATATCATTACGGTCGATGACGGCTGTGTCAAGTCATTGACGCAAATAAAATGGCAACACACCACATTTAGAAAAAAAAAGGTAATGTCCCTTTTCACATTGTTAATGCATTTAGAGAACAGAGTGCTTTGTGCATCTACATATCCATTATTTCTTCTTCTCTCAGATTGAGACTCCGAATTCTATGATATATTATTCTATTGTGTGTTTCAAGTGTCTTTCATAAAGACATGCACACAAACATATAATTCTAGATCAATACATCTGATATTTTTCAATAAAGACTTGAGTAAAGCAGGGGTTCGTTCTAGTCCCCACCCTATTTGGAATATTCTTTGCAGCGCTTCTGAAACATGCTCTTGCAGATGCAGCAGGTGATGTTTTCATCTGCACTCGTTATGATGGATCACTCAACTTAGTGCGTCTTAGAGCAAAGACAGAAACATCAGAAATACTCATCAAAGAACTTCTCTTCACTGATGATGCTACACGAGTGGCACACAGTGAGTTCACCTTGCGGTCCTAAATTGACAACATGGCAAAGGCATGCAAACTGTTCTCTATGACAATAAGCATCACTAAAACTGTGGTAATGTGTCAAGTATCTACAGTAACAACAAACATCACTTTAAACAATACTTATATAAAGCAAGTTGACAACTTTTGTTACCTACGATCCACAATTACATCTCCCCTTTCCCTAGAAAATGAAATAAATGCATGTATATGGAAAGGGACTACCATTTTTAGTGGACTGTCAAAGTGATCTTATCGCCGTTGTGTTGCCAGGGCCCGAAAGGGGAGCAAAGAATAGCAACACTGTTTACCTTACACGCATGTCGTAAAAGGAGGTTATGGGATGGAGTTGACTGTCTCATCCCATATAGGGCAAATGACCCAAAGCCATGCTGAAGTCGGGTGTGTCAGGCCAAAAGGCACAGATATCGCAGCAATGCTGTAAACCATGACACAACGCATTCCGTTCTCCGGAAAACATCCTGCTAATCTGCAGGAGTTTGAGAATGAAAGCAGAAGAAGAAGAAGAAAGTGATCTTGAAAAAACAATATGCTAAAATTGAAAACAAAGATACAGATCTATCAAACAAGCGTGCTGAGTACACTATACTAGGATCTGAAACATGGACTACCTGCACCAAACATGAGAAGAGACTTTAACATCTTTCATCTAAGATGTCTCCGCAAGATCTTAAACATTAAATGGCACGACAAAATCACCAACATAGAAGTGTTGCGCAGCACTCAGTTACCATCTACCATGGAAACACTCTATATAAATAGATTGCGTTGGCTTGGTCATGTCTGCAGAATGCCAAACTGCAGCATCCCAAAAGAAGTACTATTTGGGGAACTGGCTGAAGGCCATTGAACCCATGGTAGACCAATGCTGAGGCATAAAGACATCTGTAAATCCTCACTGAAAGGCTTCCACATAGAATTCAAAAACTGGGAAAACATGGCAGAAATTTGGGATGTCTGGAGGCAGAACCTGCATGCAGGAGCAGCATTGTTCAGAAATAAAAGATATGGAAGAAAAAAATAGAAAGGCACAAACAAAAATCTTCCATTGCTGTGATATGATAGCTTGATGATTTCCCATTCCTGAGAAAATACTCAACGGATTGCTTTTTGTTATTGCTAAATGGCCATCTGCAAGATGCAAAAGGCCATACACAAGAGTATTGGTTCTTGTACCTGCCCAGTGGTTACTATGCTCAATGTTAACCAGTCACATATGCTTGACCTTCTGTTGCTGCCTTACATCTCTATCATCACAGACGTCAATTGCAACCAATTTAAAAAGATGAGATTTATAAATCCTGCATCTTTTCCACATTAAAGTATGACTCAGAACATGGAATAATGAACAGACAAATCTTCTTCTTCTTTCTGTCCTCATGTACCTTTCGGTGTTGAGGGGAGAGTGTGTACGGTCTTTTGCCCTTCTATTTGCCTCCTCTGCTGTTATATTTCCGAGTGTCTCTAATACACTATCTATCCACCTTTTACGAGGGCGTCCAATAGGTCTCTTGTTTTCGTATCGTTTGTTAAGTGTTTTTTGGATAATACTTCGCTCTTTCTGTCTGGTTATGTGGCCGTACCATTTAACTTGTTGTTTCTGTATGTATTCTATTGTTGGTTTGATCCCTAATTGTTTCATTAGTGCTTCATTCCTGATTTTGTCTCTCAAGCTAACTCCAATCATACGTCTCACACATTTCATTTCAGTGGTGTTAATCTTATGTATTGTTCTAGAATCTAATGTCCAAGTTTGACACTGATAACACAATGTTGGTAAGAAAATGGTGTTGAAAAGCGCTTTCTTTGTTTCTAGTGTAATATCTTTGTTTCTTAGTAAAGGTGTTAATTGACCAATGATCTGACAGGCCTTATTACATCTTGCGTTTATTTCTGCTTCTTGTTTGTTGCAATATCTCAATGTGCTGCCCAGATATTTGAATTCATCTACTTGTTTTAGTTGTTTATAATTTATCTGTATGTTGATGTTCTCCTTTTCTCTTGCAATATTCATTACTTCTGTTTTGTCTATGTTGATTTTCATTCCAAATTGCTTGCCTGCTGTGTCTATTGTGTTTAGGTGGTCTTGCAGGTTTTTAATGCTGTTGTGGAATAAAACCTGGTCATCTGCAAAAAAGCAGTTCATTTGCTTCATTAGAATTTGCTGTTTTGTTTATATGGTCCATGTATGTAATAAAAAGTAGTGGGGATAATACACATCCCTGCTTTACTCCTGTGCTAATCACAAAGTCATCTGTGTAGCCTGCAGCTGTTCTTATAGTGTAACTGCTGTTGTTATAGAGACTTCTACAAATGTTAATTAAATGCTCATTATTCTTTCTGAAGTATAGCTTATTTCTAAAATGTTTTTGGCAGTTTTTTCTTCCACTATAAACCCTACACCATGTTTCGCATTGTCTTCCTCTCCATTTAAGTTTCTTTTTGAGCACTTTGTGTATCCCCTGTCGACGTGCTAGGTCAGTCACAGGTTAAGGGCTGTGTGGTAAGTTTACTCACTGGAGTTTACTCTGGATAACAAACAAATAGGAGATAAAATTGATGCCCTTGAAATGGGGATATTAAAGAATAGGGAGAACATTGAAAGAGAAGAAAATGAACAAAGAGGTTCTGCCAACACTGCATATGAAAATACTATTGATGGAAATAAAAAATAAAAAACAAATAAATATTTTAGACATAGTTCATATAGAGTTTATAATATATGTTGTTATTCTTAACTGAGAACGCTATAATAAAATTAAAATGTGATAGCAACATGTTGAAGACCGTGCCTAGGTACTTGGACATCTGGGATTAGCGTGTTTGGAAAAATTTGCCTAGGCTATAAATTTCTTGTGACTTTTACTACTTTTTAGTGATGTCATCGCATGTCATGTTTTAAACTAGATTTATTAAGTTCTTTAACCATTTTTATTTTTATATATATAACTTTTAAGGATACAAGACGATGCATAAAACAGCAGTTAATTTTTTTAAAACATCAACATTTGTTTTAATTATACAAATTGGCTACCATTTTGAATATTAATTAGTTATACGAATAATTAATTAGCTTTGCGAAATATTAATTAGCTTTGCGAATACAAAAATATATAATTTTGTGGTATTTTATTATGTTTAATAGATATTTAATTTATTTTCATTATAATTATGCAAATTAGCAGCCATTTTGAATATCAATTAGTTTTGTGACCATCTGAACATTACAGAAATGTGATCAACATAAATGTCTTGTCTTCACGAACACAAAAATGTATAGTTTGTGTATTATATTATTGAAAATAACAAAGATATTTCAGAAATTATCAGCTCAGCTACACTTTGTGGTCACAAGTTTTATTTATATTTTCCTATGTTTCATGTAAATTATTTTTATGTCAAATTAATTCGAAAAAAATTCATAACTTTTTTCAGGGTTGACGTAGGCTTGGTTGAGGTATCGTTGAATTGCAATTTTAAAGGGCTGTCCAACTATCCTTGAAAAATTAATCGAATGTCTTCAAGAAATAGGCATAGGTAAAAAGACATCAGACTGATTAGAAATATATATTGGGAACAAACTGCATCAATAAAGTGTGACAAAAAGTTACTCTCCATACATAGAAATAGGAAGAGGGGTAAGACAAGGCTGCATTTTATCACCAAGCCTATTTAATATCTACACAGAGAATATCTTTAAAAATATAGAAGAAATGCCAGGACTCAATATCAATGGGAAAATAATAAACAGCCTGGGATATGGACATGACACTGTTCTTTTAGCAGAAAGTGAACATGAACTACAAAGACTAATAGATCAAGTCAATAAATCAAGTAATGAATATGGACTGGATATAAATATTCAAAAAACAAAAACCATGATAATCAGCAAAGACACAGAAGAACAGGAGGTAAACATAAACATACAGGGAGAGAAACTACAACAAGTAAAACAGTATCAATATCTTGGACACATAGTCACAAATGATGGCACATGTGAAACAGAAGTTAAAAGGAGAATAGGAATGGTTAAAAGTACCTTCAATGACATGAGGAAATTATTAATATCTAAACAAATTATGGGGTGCAAAGGGAACACATTGCTCTAGGCGGACCCAGGGTTAACAGATAACCAAGATCCCAAATGTACCTCCACGCGGTGCACCCTGGAAACAGAAATACAGCAGCTTGAGCTGATTCTGGCCAAATCATTTGGGGATCGTGTCCGAGAATGTGGGGGTAGCAGATGGAAAGAGATTTGACTGCACAAGAGACAGACAATATCTCCGACACCACCAGCATCACCACATATAGCGACACTGTTGACATACAGTGAAGCTACTCAGTCCAGTCCGAACATTGGATTGGCGGCCAATGTAAAATGCACGTAAAGGTAGATGCATGGCGAGAGACAAATAGATTTCATACCGAGTACAATGAAACAATGAAAGGGCAGAACAGCACTAGAGGGCAGCGCGAACTGCAAATAGAAAGTGAAAAGTCCCTAGGAAAGGGGAACTACAAGCTCCGTCAGCTCGAGTCGAGCATCTAGTTACCTGTGTTCCTTACAGGCAGAGACCCAGACCCATTCATTGGCGTCTGGTAAAGCAAGAAGACCTAATCCAACTCTAATGTCGAGCCTTCCTAAACCGGAAGTACACTTGCAGAGAGAAAGGGTTCCGTACCCGATGGGCTCAGGCACAAAAGGGACAATGATTTAGCCCTTGCCCAACTCTACTGTCAGGTTTTCCTACACCGGAAATACACTTGAAGAGAGAAAGGGTTCAGTACCTGATGGGCTCAGGCGCTATTGGGACAAGGACGCTCAGCTCGAGAACGCCTTGCTCTCAAACGCGTGGTGTGAGACTCAAACTTGGACAAGGGGTACACGATGTCGGTGAATGACACCTCGGCTAAGAGGGCGAAAGAGCCAGGGTCCAACTCCTCTGTTGAGTTCTTCCCCTTAAGGAACCAGGCTCACGGATGAGAAACTGTTCAGTACCCATTAGGCACAGGCACAGCACGTCCAATTACCCGAGGCAAGTTCATAGACAGTGGAACACCTCGTTCGAGTCAGACGAGAGCAAAAAATCATCTGGGCGAAGAGTCTCCACTACGCGTGCCTGGAGACAGATATAGAGGCTGTCACAGGCTAAGGGTAGCCCACCCGAAATGTCAAACATGCAGAAATCGGATGTGCTAGGCCTACAAGGCGCATAACGGTGGCACAACATAATCACGCTCCCGGCGGAAATCGCACGGATATCCGTGATGGTTACAATGGAGCGAACGCAAAACAAACATAAACAAATTACAAACAAGTTAAAAATGAGAATTAATGTATGCTACATCTATTCCATATTAATGTATGGCTCAGAAACATGGACACTAAATAAACAATTAGAAGACAAAATTGATGCCTTTGAGATGTGGGTATATAGAAGAATAGGGAGAACATCATGGAAAGAGAAGAAAACAAATAAAGAGGTGCTAAAGACACTTAATATGAAGAAAGAACTACTAAGAGAAATAAAGATCAGGCAAATAAAATACTTTGGACACATTAAAAGACAGGACATTATATTGAAGACCTTACTTGAGGGTAAAGTCAAAGGGAAGCGAGCAAGAGGTAGGCAGAGATACAAGTGGGAGAGTAACATTAAACGATGGACAGGTTATAGTCTAGCAGAGTGCACCACCAAGACAAGAGATGGAGATACGTTGCAGCCAACCTTCGTCGTTGCTGAGACGGCACTTAATGATGATGATGATCCAACTATTATTTGTAATTATGTAGCATTCTTTTGAAAATTTTGTCCAAGTATCTTCCTTGCCGTATAATCATCATAAGTTGGAAAGAATAGTTTGGCAGAGTGCACCAGCAAAGAAAGAGGATGTGTGAGGTCCATTGCATCCGGCCGTTGTTGCAGAGACGGCACTTTGATGGTGACTGCATTTATTTTATTATTTTAAATGACCACACCATACTTCATAGTATTAGTATAGAGTTAATAGAGTGTCTTTGTTCACAGTGGCAGTGCATGCTGTTTGTGAATAAATATACTGTAACTTTACAGCATGTTATGGTAGGTTCAATTCTTAAAACGATAATGATTATATATATTTAATAAATCACCTGATAGCATAGAAAACTCTTGCTGAAACGTCTTACACTCTGCATATTGACCACTAACTCAGGCTTCCAGAATGGGAGCAAGATCAGCTGTCTAATACCGAAACGCGGATCAAATTGGGTTCAAGGGTCAAGGACAGAGGTGACATTCTTTTTCTCTGTCTCCGAACATAAAAGATTTGAAAATAATAAGTGCTCTATACATAGAGTAACGTTATCTTAAAATTAGGCCGCCATGTTTGGCCCGGTCCGAATTAGGCAATCCAATAGGCAGAATAGATATTTTATTATTACACTTACCTTTTAATTAAGGTTAGCACTAACATATCAGCAGGTGCCATGCCAGCTGGCTTTGGCAATCATGGCTCACCACAGCTTTCTATATCCAGTATTATGTATCAGGATCGTTGTTGCTGTTTTTTCCCTGCCGTGCCAGGTTATTAAACTGTCTAATATTTTCTCATGTTATCGCCCTCTGTCTCTGTTGCCTTCAATTTTGTCTGTTGTGACTATGTTCTCTAAACCTGCCTGTCTCAGGAAGTGGCCAAAAATAGAAGATTGCCTTTTTCTTATATTGTTGATTAAGGTCCGCATTTGACTCTTTCAACACATCTACATTCGTTTTTCTGGCAGTCCATGATATTCTCAGTATTCTTCTGTAGAACCACATCTCTGTTGCCTCCAATCTCCCACTTTCCAGTTTGTTTATTGTCCAAGACTCGCACCCATATGTTAGTATAGGGGTTATATAGCACTGCAGAACTCTCTTTCTCACCTCTAATGACAAGGTCATATTACACAGTATATTTTTCTGAATGCTGTTTTTGCATGTCCTATTCTGCATCTTATTTCCGTTGAACTTCTTCCATCTGCTGTAATCATTGTACCTAAATATTTGAATTGGTGGGCCTGTTTTAATAAAAATATCATTCACTTTTATCTTACAAGCTGTGATATTTTGTTTGATTCATGGTAAGCAGATGTGGCCTATTTTTTTTTACGGAACTAAATATGGTCTCATAGAAAATGTTGATTCTTCATTCTTTATTAGTAACAAGCGTCAAAGCACTGGGGACATTCCCATATATGCTCTGCTTGCCATTCCGTCAGCCATTTAAAAGTGCATAAGCTCAGTGTCCCAGTCAGTTGCTGATTACGCGTTCTTCTAATCTTTCCGCAGAGGGAGCACTATCTCCCACGCCTCTAGTCACCCCCATTTCTACCATTCTCTGAATATGTATATTGTCTCATTCGATTTCCGTCTCGTCTTCTCGTAAGATATCCATGATTGCTATAATCAGTTCAATCATGTCTCTTCTTATCTCAGTGCCGTTCATCAAGGCTTTACCAGCCAATACATCGACTCTTTCGTTTCCCCTGGACCCATGTAATGTTCTGTGCGTTGTTAAGAAGGATGACACATTCAGTTCTGATCATACCATTTTCTATCTTACGCAGCATACTTTGAGAGTCCGATAGAATAAATGAGTCTGTTGGTGGTTGCGTCGCCAGCCAAGTGAGAGCTGTTGTCACGGCTTCTATTTCTATTCTCATACTCGATGTTGTAGTGAGGTACGCAGCTGACTTCTCTATTTAATAAAAAAAAATGTAACCGGCGTTAGTGGACAAAACTCAGTTGGTGATTATTAACGTATCATTACATTTATAGTGTTCCTTTACTCGAGCGCAATTCAGCGTCAATAGGGATGGATTGAGGGGGGGGGGAGGTAGAATTGATGCTCGAATTTTTATTTTTAGGCCAGGATGTTTAGTTATTGGGAAGGGTGGGGGTTAAGTTAAGATTGATATTTGATTTATAGTTTTTGGGAGGGGACTGTTTCATGTGGTGGTGGGGGAGGGAGGGTGAGGATTTAGATAATTTAACCGATGTTTGGGAAGAGCTTATTGCTGTTGGTGCTGACTGGTTTCAAGACCACTGAGTGGTTCATTGGTATAGGTGGTTACTCAGGTGCCCTTTATCTGCTCATGTCATCAATCTACATATTTTCACTAGCAGAATCTTAGTGACGGAGTACATGTGGTAAACCGAGTGCAGTGAAATCAACCATGTACGACTTTTGAACCCTCTTTTCTAAGAGTTTTTATAGCGACCACAGGGGGGTGGCGTGTATGTCAAATTACATAAGCATGCGATCTGCCAATTTTCGTTAGTCTACGTGCTAAATTCGATCGAGAAACCTATGCAATACAGGAAAAGTACAGATATACGGATTTCTCCATATATATATATATATATATATATATATATATATATATATATATATATATATATAATAAAATGACATATTCTTTCCAGACACTGGGCGTCTGTCTGGGGCAAGCAAGCATACAGTGACTAGAGACATGTTCATACATTTTCGATGTCGCTGGTCCATCATTTTCTTGGCCCCCTCTTCCTTTCTAACCTTATTTTCTGGACCGCAGAATAAGCCTTACGATACCATATGTCTCTTTAAGTATCAAAAATAATGTAGCTTCGTTCTTATAGTAATATTTAGATCTTTCTGTGGCACTTCATTTCAAATGAATTTATTATTCTAGATATTGTATTATTTAAAGTCAAAGTTTCGTTTCCATAGGCCCATGTTTTATCTATCTATTCGCTAAACCATTTATTGTCTTTCAGCGTCATGAGTATAAGAGTTCTCTGGAGATGGCGCTCGTGTGTTTTGAGTATATTGTGGAATTTGTCGCCTCTTTTATTTCGGTGGTCCATCGTTATCGTGGTCGGCCTCTAGGTGTGCCTTCACTGTATCTGTGCAGCATAGCTTGCTGTGGTATGCTGTTTGATGGTAGTCTGCTGATGTGTGCAAACCATTTGGCCTGTTGGCTCTTAATATATTTCAAATTTGCTTGGTTTAGGCCCTTGTTGCAATTGAGAAAACACATGATCTTAAAAAGGGGTATTGTAGTGTCATTATTACTTCTTTATCACAGCTTTCTCATTTGTCTTAATTTGAATGTTGCAATTGCGAGCCTAAGATAGGCACTATATATTTGTACACACATATATACCCAGCTTATATATATATATATATATATGTGTGTGTGTGTAGGCCTATATATAAATTGTAAAATAAAGGCACTAAGTTGAGTAAGGATTTTTTTTTTTTTGCCCTCGAATATAGGAACTTCTTAAAATGTTGAGTGGTAACGATGAATTAGTAACGTCTGCGGTCGAAAAGAGGCACTGCTATTTACTTTACAGCTGAACGGCATTAAACTAATCATGTAAGCAGTAAACATAGCAACTTTAATCTCACTTTAACAAAGACCATGGACATATCTATCGATATTTAGTTTTGTTATGATCACCAAACTTTACAATTTAATAAAATGTTTGATGATCGGGTTCAGTCGACAACAATGTGAAGAGGAGTGCTGCGATTGGGCTGCAAAAGAACAGAGGGAATAATCAAAGAACTCATACTGCAACACAACACTCAAAGTCACACGATACAATAATTTACACAGATGGCTCAGTAACACAAGAAACAAACAGGTGTGGTTGGGGTTTCGTGGCTTACCAAAATGGAAAGAAATTAGCTGAGAAGTCAGTTGCATACCCCACTACAACATTGAGTATGAGAATGGAAATAGAAGCGGTGACAGCAGCTCTCACTTGTATGGCGACACAACCACCAACAGACTCAGTGATTCTATCAAACTCTCAGAGTATGATGCGCAAGATAGAAAAGTGTATGATCAGAACTGAATGTGTAACCCTTCACAACAACGTGCAGAGCATTACATGGATTTATTGTCCAGGTCATGCTGGGGTCAGGGGAAACGAAAAAGCATATGTGTTGGCTGGTAAAGCTTTGGTGAAGGGCACCGAGATAAGAAGAGACAGGTTTGAATTGACTAGAGCAGTCATGGGTACCCAACAAGAAGACGAGGAGGAATTCCAATGAGACAATGTACATATTTAGAGAATTGTAGAAATGGGAGTGACTAGAGGTGATGGGAGAAAGTGCTTCCTCTCCGGAAAGATTAGAAGAACACGTAATCAGCAACTGACTGGAACACTGAGCTAATACACTTTAGATGGCTAACGGAATGGCAAGCAGAGCATATATGGGAATGCCCCCAGTGCTGTGACACTTGTTCCTAATCAAAAATCAAGTATGCATCTTTCTTCTTCTTTAGCATTCATTCTCAAACTTCCGCTGTATACCTCTTGTAGTAGGACTATAGCCGTACTAGATTTCCAGCAGGACATAGACTTGAGAATGGAAATGATGTGTGTCACCGTTTTATTTTCAAAATGACCCAACATATCAGTCTTTGGTGAGACCTTTTAGCCTGACATATCCATCTTCATCGTGGCTTCTAGGTCACTTTAACCCTATATAGTATTGGACTACTAACTCCACGACCAAAAACCTACTACTTTGTTACCTCTTACAAGTCTGACAAGTAACAGTATTACTATTCTTTGCTCTTTTCCATTCCCAGTAATACAGCATACAATATTTCCAACTTGA
Organism: Meghimatium bilineatum; assembly: GCA_034231615.1. NCBI lineage: Eukaryota > Metazoa > Mollusca > Gastropoda > Stylommatophora > Philomycidae > Meghimatium > Meghimatium bilineatum. The sequence goes on along the minus strand of CM067322.1, from coordinate 12,682,047 downwards.
AGATGGCAGCAAGTCATCATATTTATTCTCTGAAAGATGTATGTGAGTACTGAGGAGTTATCAAATACAGCAGCATTTATTAAGAAAACAGGACTTGATGTGTAGACATGACAAACTGCGACCGAGAAGAAGATTCTCTGTACAGGTCACTTTAGACTACAGGCACTTCTCCACAAATTAAAACTTATCCAAGCTGACTAGTGTGCATGACAAAATGTCCCCTAACTTCACAATCTGCAGATTTGTCTTATCTTTAGTCCACCTGATCATTTGTGTTACAATTTTAGTAGAAAATGTTATAGTAAATAGTCTATGAGGTCTTGCAAGGACTTCCTGCTGGCAACTGAATTCATCGAGATAACTCACCTATTTGTATGAGGAGAATGCTCAGCATAGAAAACTAATCTCAGAATAAGAAAAAAGGTATATATATTTTATTTTTTCCATTCTTTCTTTTTATCCATTTCAGAATTCAGCAACCAAACCCAAGACCATCTTTCCTTCATCAAACAAGAATATTTACATTCTGATAAGAATATGACAAGTGATGAGAAATACTTGCAATTGAAAGAACATGGTCAACTTTCAGATGTGTTACCTGAATATGACAGCAACAAAATAAATACAATGGTAAACAAGAACAGTAGTACAAGTGTTTCAGAAATGACAACAGATGAGCAAACACTGTTTGAAAAGGAATCAACCATTTATTCTCTTGGTAGCTATAGAAAGAAAGAAGATGTTTGTGACAATCAGACTGTCAGCAACACAACATTACAGAATGAAGACTGTATACAAGAATCAGATAAAATATTTTCTGTGTGTGAGAAGAATAATGATCTTCATACAGTTGATGTAGGGGACACATTACTAAGTCATGTACTTGTTGATAATCTGTGGGAGACAAGAACTGAACATCAATCACTCTCATGTATTATGTATGGCATTGGATTTCCTAACAGAAATAATCTGCAAGTGCATACAAGAACACATACTGGGGAGATAATTTACAAGTGTGATGTTTGTAATTCTGAATTTTATCAATATAGTCATATAAAACATCATATTACAAAACATACTAGAGAGAAACCATACAAGTGTGATGTTTGTGGTGCTAGGTTTATTTTCAGGTCCAGTTTAAAGACACATCAGTATACACATGCTGGAGAGAAACGATACAAGTGTGATGTTTGTGGTACAAGGTTTAAGTACAGATCAGGTTTAAAAATACATACAAGAATTCATACTGGTGAGAAACCTTACAAATGTGATGTTTGTGAGTCAAGATTTAATCGACGTACTCATCTAAAAGAACATAAAAGAATACATACTGGAGATAGACCATACAAGTGTGATCTTTGTGGTGCAGCGTTTGCTAGAGATTGTGGTCTGATAAAACATAAAATAATACATACAGGAGAGAAACCTTACAAATGTGATACTTGTGGTGCAAGGTTTGCTGACAACAGTACTGTAAGGAAACATAAAAAAACACATACTGACGAGAAACCCTATAAGTGTGATGTTTGTGGTGCAGGATTTAAAGTGTCCTGTAATCTAAAAGTACATAAAAGAATACATACTGGAGAGAAACCATACAAGTGTAATATTTGTGATTCAGGATTTGCTCATAAAAACAGTCTAGAAAGACATAAAAGAATGCATACAGGAGAAAAACCTTACAGTTGTGATATTTGTGGTGCAAACGTTGCTGATAACAATCATCTGAAAGCTCATAAAAGAATACATACCGGGGAAAAGCCATATAAGTGCGACATTTGTAGTGTAGCATTTAATCATGACAGTAGTTTAAGAGCGCATAGAAGAATACATACAGGGGAGAAACCACACAAGTGTGATGTTTGTGGTGCTAGTTTTTCTCGATACGAAAGTCTTGTATTACATAAGAGAGCACATACTGGAGAAAAACCGTATAAGTGTGATGTATGTGATGGTAGGTTTGCTCGCAAAAGTGGTTTGGACACACATAAAAGAGTTCATACTGGAGAGAAACCATACAAATGCAATGTTTGTTGTATACGTTTTACTCAAAGCCAAAATATGGAAAGACATAAAAAATCTCATACTGGAGATAAACCATACAAATGTGGTATTTGTGATGTAGCATTTTCTGTGTACACTAGTCTAGAAAGTCATAAAATAATACACACTGGAGAGAAACCATTTAAATGTGATGTTTGTGGGATTGGATTTGCTTATCGTGGTAATTTATATATACACAGAAGAATGCACTCTGGAGAGAAACCTTATAAATGTGATTTGTGTAATGCAAGGTTTGCTTGGTACAGTAAATTTGAAAAACATAATAGAACACATGTTGGAGAGAAATCACATAAGTGTAATATCTGTGATGCAGAATTTATTAATGATACATATTTACAGAGACACAAAAGAAGTCATTAACCCTTTCAATCCCAGCTGTTCAGGAAAAATTCGGCTTAATTCCTAGAGCAAGGGGAACAACTCTGCACAAATCATAAGTAATTGTGCAAGAAAATGAATATAAAATACAATTTGCAATCAATTTGTATGATTCAAAGTCCAATTAACAGATAAATGGAATAGGTACTGATCTGTGAACATATCTTTGTGAATGTCATGTAAGACAAGTTTACTTGTCATGTAACGTGAGAGGGAAAAAATGAGCACCAGTTTCATGTTGGCTTCATTTACTAATCTCAAATTGTTTGCTGATAAATGTTCAAATGAAAGCTGCAAAGTAGGCTTCCTTTACATAGCATGACAACAACATTCTGTAACTGTTAACTACTCCAAACATACAGACCTAGTTCATATAAAGAAAGCCCTAAATATCTGGTGAAACAGGTTTCCAAAATAGATCTCGTTTTTCTGAAAACGTTGATAGTCATACACAACACTCTGCGCATACGCCCCGAAGAATGACTTGCGTAGAAGTAGTGGAAACTAGCCCTAGTTTTGATAAAAGCCAGAGTAATCTTGATAAATGTCATTTGCATGACCAGATTTCTTGTGAAATTGATCAATATTGACATAGATCAGCTGTGTTGACTATTTTCAATCATTACCTTACTAGGACTATGATGTGGCAGGGACATGCACATCATCAATTAGGTCTACACTACAGATCGCTGCTAATTTCAACTAGGCCAACTAACTGAACTACTACCCCATCAACATCTGATTCATTCATGTTTTCTAGAATCCCATTTAAAAATTGTATATCAACATCATCTGAATCATAAGTATATCCATTTTTATCAAGTTTTGATGAAAATTGAAGGTCAACATAAACCTTTTGCAGCTTGGAAATACCAGCTGTTAGAAACGATCAGAAAAGAACACTGGAAGCTGCCATTACTGGTAATCACGTCATGGCTAAATTTAACATGTCTATTCATATGGAACCAGTAACGGACATAAATCAAAATAACAGTGTGTCAAGTGGGTGCCAATGGGTTATGCAGAATTGAATATATAGTGGGCGCTAGCGGAGAATCAGGGATTGAATGGGTTAAAACAGTAAATTTGAAAAATATGATAGAATACATGATGGAGAGAAATCATACGAATGATGACTGTATAAATATCTATGAAAGAAATCATACGAATGATGACTGTATAAATATCTATGAAAGAAATCATACGAATGATGACTGTATAAATGTCTATGAAAGAAATCAATCATCTCAGAGAATTTATCAAGAAAGTCGTCATCATCACTATATAAGCAATATAGGCGAAGAAGCTGGAAAAATGGCAGAGAGTTGTGACAAGCAGGAGGATGAGAAGAAGTGTAGAGCAGAAAACATTGAGCATTAGTAGGTTTGTAGTAAACAGATGTACTGAGGTAAGGTGTGATGAATATTGACAACAATGTCAAGAAAGTTAACAGAAGTAGTAGAGGTGTTAGATGTGAATTGAATAACAACATTATTTCTACTACTCATGTTTACTAACTCTAAATGGGCCAGGGACAAAAGCAGCAAATAGGGAAAAGCCACAAATAGGTTTACGTTTATTAATGTTAGTTTAACTGACATTAGTTGTTACATTATTTTGACTACTGAAGTTTATTAATGTTAGTTTGGCTGACATTAGTTGCTACATTATTTCTACTAAAGAAAAAAAAATGGTAGCGTATCCTATTTAGGATGTAGCCATCAACCTAGCATTTTCGGGCTGTAGTGATTATCTAGGCAATATAAATACGTTCAGTAGTTTACCATTGCTTTCTGAACGGTCCGTATGCTCAAATTCCTGTGGCGTGGATCAAACTCTGTACCTTGGTGTCACAGATGCACTTTGTACCGCTTCGCCACAGAGCCAGACTATTTCTATTACTCAGGTTTATTAATGTTAGTTTGGTTGACATTAGTTGCTTCAATATTTCTACTACTCAGGTTTATTAATGTTAGTTTGGTTGACATTAGTTGCTTCAATATTTCTACTACTCAGGTTTATTAATGTTAGTTTGGTTGACATTAGTTGCTTCAATATTTCTACTACTCAGGTTTATTAATGTTAGTTTGGTTGACATTAGTTGCTTCAATATTTCTACTACTCAGTTTATTAATTTTATAATTGAACTGTTATTGTTATTGAATTGTAAATACTGGTATAGTAAAAAAAACAGCCTATCTTGTGGCTGCAGTTTACAAAGATGAACAAATGTGTGTTTTCATTGTGTTCTAAGTTGTGTTGTCTATATTCATTCAACTTTGACCAAAGGGCGGGAGTCCATGGGTCTCGAGCTGCAACCACCCAACAAACCATATGTATTCAACTGGAATAGGTACTAAATCTTCTGCGTTTGATCTTGAACTGAAAATTAGTAGGATGTAGTCTAGAGAGCAGAATGTATTGTTTCATTGTCCAATTATGTTTACCGCTTATATGTAATATTTATACCTTTTAGCCAGACACATCTGACTTCAGCATGGCTTCTGGGTCACTTACCGTATAATGGATGTGATAGCCAACTCCACCCCAAAACCTGCTTAGTTGTCTCTTGGCATGCATGGCAAGTAGCATTGTTGCTATTCTTTGCTCCACTAATTTAAGATCAAGAAAAATAAACAGGTATCATTTCGACCCTGTGAAATTGAAACTGTATACAGTGGAGTTCCGTTATAAAAAATTGGTCCATACTAACAAATTATTTTTGTAATAACAGAATTTTACCATGTACAGCTATAACAATACAAATAATTGGTGATTTTGTAACATATTGTTAATTAGAGAATCATATAGAATAAATTTCACTGTAGTTAATTACAGGTACAATGGAATCCCCATATAAGATAATTTTGTAACATATTTCCCTATAACAACAATTTTCAAAATCTCCAATTATATTTATTCTTTATTTGAATATTGCATATAACAAATTTCAGCTTACGGCCTGCTTACTACACCTCAGCAGTACCACCAAAGAAACAGTACTGCAGTGGATCCCAGGTCACTGTGGCATACCTGGAAATGAAAAAGCTGATCTCCTGGCAAGGAAAGGGGGATCACTGGAACAAATAGAAAATGATAATACGTACTATGAAAGTAAGACCATGTTAAAAGCAGAATATAAGAAAAAGTGGAAGCAAATGCACCCAACTGCAGAAACAAATGACCCCTACCACCAAATGTCACGCAAGGAACAAACCATCATTTTCAGACTACGAACTGGTCACAACAGACTGAGAAGTCACATGTTTCGAAAGCTGAAGATTGGTGAGACAGACCTGTGCAACTGTGGACTGAGCCCAGAGACTGCAGAACACATTCTTCATGCCTGTCAACTCTACCAAGAAGAGAGGGAGAAAATATGGCCTACTGAGACGGCACTGCTTCCAGACTTGAGGGGTTCCATGGATGACCTGAAGCGAATCACACAATTCATTGAAGCTATTGGGGCTGTAACCTGATATCTGACTGAAGAACGATGAAGAAGAAGAGAAGAAGACATACATATTTAGTCAGTCTGGACCGCGTTATAATGGGATATGACTGTAATACTTTTTCCCACATTATTCAGGTGTATTGGGAAGTACGGGAGGTACTTGTTTTCAGTGACAACAGAATACAGTGGAATCCCTTTATAACTTATTCATCTATAACAAATTTCAGTACTATACAGGATTAAGTGGCCACATATTTACTGGATAAAGTTTGCTTCAGTGAAACTGATCAGTGCATTTAGGGGCAACTAACCAGTGTTAGCATTAACATGACATTGATTATGCCCCTTTGTTAGTGAAACTCTCACTAATGCTGCAGGATGGGAGGCTGTGCAATTTAGTGTTTTGGGGTTAGATGTTTAGAATTTGGGAGGGAAATTTAAGGTTTGGGGTTAGATGTTTAGAATTTGGGAGGGAATTTAAGTTTTGGGGTTAGATGTTTAGAATTTGGGAGGGAGATTTAAGGTTTGGGGTTGGTTAGATGTTTATAATTTGGGAGGGAAATTTCAAGTTTGGGGTTGGTTAGATGTTTAGAATTTGGGAGGGAAATTTAAGGTTTCAGGTTGGTTAGATGTTTAGAATTTGGGAGGGAAATTTAAGGTTTCGGGTTGGTTAGATGTTTAGAATTTGGGAGGGAAATTTAAGGTTTCGGGTTGGTTAGATGTTTAGAATTTGGGAGGGGAACATTTTCAATATTGGGGGTTAGGATTTGGATCAGTGTAGCCGATGTAACATGGGCATATTATGGGGAGGGACAGGTGTTGGTGGGTTGATGGGTGACTACACAGGTGACCTGTATCTGCTAATTTTCTCCAATATAACATAGAAAGTATTGACATTGTTCTAGAGCCTAGATTGTCACGTGAACTCTGCTGTGTTTTACTATTTAACAACATTTTCAAATCTTCAATATATTTATTCTGTATTGTTTTGGCTGTATATAACAAACTTCTGTTATTACATACATATTTCGTTGGCCAGGACCAAGTTGTTATAATGGGATGCAATATGGATGATGTGATTTGCATCATGTTTTCATTTTCAAGATCTCGTACCCATTTCCTTATACTGGATTTTTCTTCTTCTGCGTTGATAACTAAACAAAAAAGTTTGTGTGATTTTCTTCACCTTCTACATTTGCTATCTGATAACTAAACAAAATTACATGTGGTTTTCGCTGGGGAGGGTGAAATATGTTGTGATGCTAGTTTCATAGAGAAGCTACATTATTTTGCACCTTTCAACCCAGAACATCCATTTTTGTCATGCTTTTATTTCAGGTGAGCTTCCCTATCCTGTGACAGCCTGTAACAGTATTCCTCTTTGATGAATCTATTATCTCTTGTCTGATAACCATGTCTAACCATGTAGATCTCTTCTGGCATCAATAAATACAGAGGCACTTCTTGTTACAGAAATAAAATGTCGTTTAATATAAACATCAAGCCAATGGTACAAATCAATATTAAATTCCGGAGTATTTAATATCTCCGTGTTAATACATCACCAATACAAAATGCCAAGATTTCACAAACTACTCTAGCACATCCAGGAATTTGGCGCACGTTATAATATAGGCTTAATGAGATTATAGACTATCTCATTATTCTACTATTAATCTCACTTTTGCTCGACTATCTTTCTATTTCAAGTCGGACGGACCTTCTAACAAGACTGCAGCTCTCTGCCTGTCTGTTGCCAAACTAACTAGGACTTGTCTCTCCGGGGGGGACAAGTACTCTGTCGATTGTGTCTGGGGACTCCGTGGGACACTCTCCTTGAGACCGACTCGGGGCTCTGCTTTTCTGTGTGCCGGTGAGGCCCTCAACTCCACCCCTCGTCTTACTCCCCACCTATCAACTTCTCTTCTCGGCCGCGCCTCACTGCTTCTGACTCCGCCTCTACATTATCACCTGTCAAACTCCTGTACGCGTTTCTTAGACCATGCGTAACGTTTGATGTTCCTCTCTGGTCGTAGGCTATGCCCTTGGCATTAGGCACTTAATACTCTTGCCAATTCCATTGTCTGGTTGTTTCGAGTATCCACGAGTTCAGACGGACTGTGTGAGTTTGTAGACACTCGTCTGAACCTAGTCCAAACATCCCATTGTCCTTCCTGGGGTATGGTATAGTGGCGTCGTCTGCCTCCCGTGACCGAGTGCGTAAGATGCAGACTTGTGATAAATAATATTGCCTTTTTTCTAAAACGTACTAGCTTGTCTCAGACTTTCTGTCTGACATGTGCGCGAACAATTTAAAGTATTTGAACCAACATTTACACAAGAGCAAAACATTCAATGTGTTGCATTTCCCCAGTCCATCTCTTGCTATCTGTGAAGGGTTCTCACTTCTTACTGTGAAACCCCCTGCCTGTGAAGGGTTCTGCAACCAGATACTATCACAAGCCTTCCTATGTTTCCAGGCAAACGAGTGAGTATCTGCTCTACACTGTGATGGTTTAACACTCACTATGCCCTTGGACTTAGCAGGCAAAAATGTGTCCCTGGGTGGCAGTTTTAGAGATGGTTAACAGGGATTTAGATTTGGTTTGACCTCTATCTCGGATGAGGTGTTCCACTATTAGTGAACTTGTCTCATGTAATCAGACGCCATTGCCTCCTGCGCTCTCGGGTATTTGCCATTATCTTGACTGTGAGCCTCAATAGGTAATTGCTCAAACAGTCAAATTGAACTAGAGTTGGTTTCACCATTTTGGTCAACTTTAGGTTCTGTTAACTGACATCAAGAATGTAAACAAATAACATTGTGAAGATGGTTTATTCAGCATTTACCTTCCATCAGTCACTTACTCATCATACACCATGTGCTTGCAAGTTAACATACACGTGGTTGACAACATCAATGTTTATTGATATCCAGAAAATTTGATTTGATACAGCATTTCAAGTTCATGAATAGTACACATTCAAAATAAAATGGAATACATTCAATCATCACTCAATAAGGATGATATTTTGTCTAGCTTCCAGGTTCCTATGCCTAAACCTTTACAATTTTTATATATGAATGGCCCTACAAAGTGTCAGGGTATTCCTAACTTTCAGAGCACAGACCTCACAGGGCACAAAACTGATGAAACTAAAGGTGCAGCCTTGCTTGTAGGAAAATACAAGATGGCTGCATTCGTAAACAGTAGCTTGGTTCTGCGGGGAGGTCAAAATTGGAGTGGGCCTAGTCACGTTCATTTTTGTGCTTAGTCATTCTGGTGTTCAAGGGAATGAGAGAATGGTTAGATTGGCAGGTTCTGCCACTCTACCGAGTGATAGGACAATGAAATGTGTCAACATAGTGATCTGTTTGAAACTACAAAATGAAACAAAATTTCCTGCTACAGACAGATGTGTCAGGTCATTGGCACAAAATGACAGCACAACGCCATTTCCATATTCTGGATTACATCCTGCAGGAAATCTTGAATAACCGTTGCCCTGCTACAAAAGAGATCCAGCGGGAGTTTGAGAATAAACGCAGAAGAAGAAATGAAAATTATTGAAGATGATGGAACTATAAAAGGGCTGACTGGAAAATGTACAAGCATTAAATCAGTGTTCTAGCTAAGGACATGAACTTGGACAAAGACATCAATAGAGCAGTGAGTGAATTTAATAGATGTATACTACATGCTGCTAGTAAAACCATACCCAGGGAGGCACACATAAACTACAAACCCTACTGGAATGATGAACTGGAGAAGTTGTAAAATGAGATAGAAACATATAGACAGCAGGCAGAGAACAGACCTAGCCAAGAACACCACAACAAATATCAGCAAAAAAAACCTAAATTTCAAAGAGCAAGTAACAAGCCAGACATAGCAGCTGGAAATAAAAAACTGAACCTAGTCACTGAACCTAGAAAGAGATACTAGGAAATTATGGAAACTTGTAAAACAAATAAATGACGAAGGTGTGTCATGTGACGTATTCCTTCCAGAATGTTGTCTTTCCAATGAACTCTCTGAACCTCTCTCTGTCTTGGGCGATGTGGCTTGCATTTTCTAGCGATGTATTCATGTTATCTTTAATGTCGTCAGTCCATCGTCTTCTTGGTCTGCCCCTTCTCCTTTCTCCCTCCATTATTTGTCTTTCTAAACAGTTATGTCTCTTTATATGACCAAACAGGCTTAGTTTTCTTTTTGTTATTGTGTTTAGTAACCAACACTCTGGAATATTCAGTGTGTTTATAATATCTGAGTTTCTGATTTTATCCTTCCATGATATTCTAAGTATCTTCCTGTAGCATTTCAGCTCGAAGGCAAGGGGTATTCCGCCAAATTGGCCAACTAGAACGAATGTGTTCTCTTTACGGTGCTCGATTAATGGTTGTTCCTTCCCGAAAGTAATGGCAACCTACGGGAATATTGTGCCTAGAAATTTCCAATGGATTAGACGAATGTACAGGGAGAAATACAAGGATCACACTTTATAAAGATATAAACATTTTAACAGATAAACATGCAGCTGATTACGTTGCAGATTCCTTTGAAGAAGACAATAACATCAAAGTCAGCCCAGACAAACAACAGGAGGTTCGAGAGAACCAGCAAAACATTGGACAAGGCGAACCTATACCTGAAGTCATGGAGGCACCAATCACAATAAAAGAACTGGAGCATGCAATATCCAAACTGAAAATTAAAAAGTCCCCATGAGCTGATTGAGTGTCGAATGAAATGATTAAAAACCTGAGAACTGCAGTAAGAGCAAAGCTACTGTAGATCTTTAACACAAGCTGGTCCACAGGTAATGTACCACAGACATGAGGGAAGCAATAATTATACCATTCCTCAAATCAGGAAAAGATGGCAATAGTCTCCAATTAAGGCAAACCAGCCTCACAAGCTGTCTATGCAAAACAATGGAACGCATTATCAATCTTAGGATGCAGTGGCACCTTGAAAGTTAAAATCTTCTGGTATCGCAGCAAGCAGGTTTCAGACAGTGCTACTCTACTGAAGATCAGGCAACCTACCTCTCCCAAGAGATTGAGGACGCTTTCCAAGATAAGAAACTGGTACTACCAGCATGGATAGACCTCAAGAAAGCATTTGACAAGGTCTGGAAAGAAGGGCTCTTAAAGAAATTGCGAAATTGCGGGGTTAGGTCAAGAATGTACAAATGGGTAAAAGCATACCTGCATAATAGAAGAGCCTGGGTACAATTAGATGGTCACAAGAGCAAGAAAGTACTACTGCATCATGGAGTCCCCCAGGGAGGAATCCTGTCACCCACACTTTTCTTGGTTTACATCAATGACAATGTATGCTGACAACCTGGTGCAACCTGAAGAACATGCGACAGTGGCCACTAAACAAATACAAAGAGCTATCGATGCCCTAACCTTATGGGCAAATAGATGGTGAATCAGCATTAACACAGATAAGTGCAGCGCTACACCTTTTACTCTCACCAAAACAAAAAGCAGGTCATATCAAGATAGATGGAGAGCACTTGAAAGAAGACAAACAACCCACATACCGCGGAGTTACTTTTGATGATAAGCTGACATGGAAGCAGCACATAAACAAAGCAACAACAAAAGCCAGGAGGAAGTTAGCTATCCTGAGAAAACTAAGTGGAACCACATGGGGAGCCACTGGGAATATACTCAGTAAAGTTTACCAGCAAGGCATAAGACCACACCTGGAATATTGTTCAGCTGCGTGGTGTCCTGCATCAAACACCACATTACAAGATCTAGATAAAGTGCAAATTCAGGCACTTAGGATGATGTTGGGAGCAATGAAATCAACACCCATAGCAGAGATGCAGAAAATGGGAAGAATGCAAACACTTGGCAAACGCAGAGACACAAGAGTACTAGTTCAAGCAGAAATTTTTAGTGTATGCCAAGTCATCCAATGAAGGAAAGATTCCAAAATCTAGCAATGGGGCGACTGAAAAGAAGCAGCTTTATCCGCCAAGCTAAATGACACCGTAGACAACTTACAGACCTACCTGAAGTTGACAGCCCCTTAAGGTCTGTACCAGAACAAACCCCGTGGAGTGAAAGTATAGAATACCAATATACATTCAGACCCACGTGAAAGGAATCGAGGACGAACAGAACAGTGTGCAGCAAATGACAGTTACCCTCAGTTTCCTGGACAAGGAATATTCACAAGATATATGGGTCAGAGTGTACACAGATAGGTCAGCACAGAATGCAGTGAGGAACGGAGGTGCGGGTGTATATATAGAATATCTACACAAGCCTAGAGATGCGATCAGAACACCAACAGGGAAATTCTGCAATAATTATGATGCAGAAATCCAAGCAATTAGGGAAGCAACTGAAAAACTGCTTAATTCCAACTCTGGCCTACAGCCTGTGGTATTCATGATAGATGCAAGGTCAGTGCTTCAAGCTCTCCAGTCTGGAAAACTAACAGACTTGCAAAAACTACTTAATGAATTGTCTTACCAGTATAGGGTAACCATGCAGTGGATACCCTCTCACTGTGGAATACCAGGAAATGAAAAAGCAGACCAACTGGCTAAGGAAGGTGCTGCCGAAGACCAACCAGATGTACCAATCACCTATCATCAGAAAAAACAATGATAAAGTCAATAAGAAACGTTCACAAAGACCAAAACAAGATGACTATCACATTATGAACAGATCAGATGAAGTTGTAATTCTACGCCTCAGAACGGGACACAACCGACTCCGCAGTCACATGTATATAAAGTTCAAGACTGGCAACACGGCCATGTGGGCGTTTTATTCAGGAGACAGAACTACAGATATAGACATGTTTCAAGTGAACGAAAGAAGAAGAGGAATTGAAGATGATGATTAATTTTTCCATATGCAGAATAAAAGAGCAAGTCTTGTTGCTGTGCAAGAAATGAACACTGTTATGGATGACAAAGAGTGTGTATCAACCAACAGATAACTACAACTGTGAGCCATCGTGTAACTGTGGATATACTCAGGGAGATATCATAACATGTGGATGTATCCTGAACCAACAGATAACTACAACTGTGAGCCATCGTATAACTGTGGATATACTCAGGGAGATATCATAACATGTGGATGTATCCTGTGTGCAGTGATCTAATAGATAACTAGAAATGTGATAATTGTGGTAAGGCCTTTACTCAGGGAGAGATTGTAACACATGTGGATGTATCCTGTGTGAAGTGATGATCTAATCAGGTAAATCAAAACAAAAAATATATGATGAAAACTCCCTAAAAAATAAAAATTCTTGAGACCAACGGGAATTAAACCAGTCCGTTCAACGGCACCAAATCGCCTAGCAACTATTGAACACGCGTTCTTCTGTACTTGATTAACCGCATCTCCAATAAAAGATGCGATTTCATCAAGCCTTTCAAACCGTGCACACAAAGTCACCAGAACGGACTGATGGAGACAAGGACTATTACAACAACAAACATCCCCTACAGGTATTGAAATATCCTCAGTAACAACAAACATTTAACATAATATCCGTATTAGTTATACAAGTGATACTATAATATCATTTGATGTTCTTATTACGCACTGGCAGTTTTTATACAAAGCCCTTATACTTTCTAACAATTGTTCTTTGATACAATACATTTCTAGAATTTCCAATAGTTAGTATGTCTCTGTTGACTCTTTCAAACGCTTTTTCAGTTCCCATGTCTCACTTATACTAACCAAAAAAATAATATTATGCTTGGCACGTTCCTGTGACAGTCTTCCTATCTGTGGCCAGATGACATGTCGAAAGTGTATTAACTCTATGACGTGACGGTTAATCACCCACTGTGCCCTCGGACTTTTCAGGCCATAACATGTCCTTAGGTGACAGTCTCAGTGGAAACGGTAGTCGGAGATTTCGGCCTGGTCGACTACGCCCATCTCTGTATCCTGATTTCATCTTGTTATAAGCTGCTATGGGAAGTTGATCGTTCATCCTCATAAGATGTTCAAACCATTTGATCTGCGGTTTTCCTATATATTCTATGCATGATGTGATACTTATTATCTTTCTGATGTTCTCACTGCGTATTTTGTCAGGTCTGGTGACTTCAATAGCCTTTCTTCAACATTTAATTTCGCAAGTTTCAATTTTTCTCTTATGCGTAGATGTCAGTTGTCACGTCTGGCATTGGTAGCATAGTGTTAGTATAAAGATACTCTTAATCATTTGTTTCTTTACTTCCATGTTGATTTTTGGGTGCAATAGCAAAGATGACAGCTGGTATGTCACAGCATTTGCCTTTTGACATCGTTTCTATCTCTCTGTCGAGTCGTCCGTCTGCTCTGAAGATACTTCTTAGGTACATGAATTGTTTAATTTTTGTATTCTCTATTTGGATGTTTAAATGCTCTGATGATCTTGTTATTTGCATAGTTTGTCTTTTGTGTGTTAATCCGCATGTTGTATTTATTGCATATTCTTGACAGTGAGTTTGCAGTTTTTCTTCGTCATGATATGATTCTGTGATCATCAGCAATCGTCGTGATATCTACCCATTTCGTGACAATTGTATTTTCCGACCTTCCATTGCTTGAGCCGGACTGTGCTGCGTCACTTTGTGACTTTATATGTGTTTGCATAGAGGTATCGGAGATATTGCTTGTCTTTTGCAGTCAATTCTCATTCCACATGCAGCCTCCACATTCCTGAACATGATTCCAAAAGTGATTGCCAGAAGCAGCATGAGCCACATACTTCTGTTCCTGGGTGCACCACAAGGAGGTATTTTTGGGATATTGGTTATCTGCTAATTCTGGGTCCTCCGAGAGCAATGTGGTCCCCTTTGCATGTATATGTTTAAAAAAAGAAACACAAATTTTTAAAGAATTATTTTTATAAAAGATATTCACTGAATGGGTATCATTCAACTTATTGACTGTGTCCACCTGGTCAGTAACTTCTCGTTGTTACCTGAATTGTACTCACCTCATTATTCATGAGTTTATAAAAGCGGTCAATGTCAAAACAACATTTTTTGGCAATAACTCATGACATGTTTATGAGAATCCTGTGCGAATAAATTCAGTGGAAAATTAAATGTGCAAGTATGGCTCATCTTACTACAGAACAAGGGTACATCATCATTGGACGCTTACAGACTGAACAATCACATAGTGTAGTGGCCAGACAATTTAATGTGATCAGAAGCACCATTAGTCACCTTCAAGGCAATTTCAACAAACTGGCTCAGTGGCAGATGGGCTACATAGTGGAAGACCCAGAGTCACAACTGCCAAAGACAGCTTCATATGGCTGTGCCACCTCAGGAATCAATTTGCATCTGCGTCCCCCAGTCCAGTGAATGCCAGTAGCTTGTCAAATTTCAGAGCAAATGGTCAGGAACCGGCTGCATGACGCTGGACTATAAGACCCTAAACAGGTCCTGTTGTTACGGACCAGAATCGCCAGAACTGACTGCAGTGGGCGAATCAGCATCGTCAAAGGACTACTGGGAATGACTGGAGATGGTTTGCTTTAGTTTAAGTCTGAAAGTTTCTTAATACTAAGGTTGAAACATTAAATTCCGTAAAATAAAACTTTGGTACACATTTGAAAAAATGTTATGTTTCTTTTATTGAACAGAATATATATACATATATATGTGTATGATGGACAAACACACACACATTTCATACCAGTAAAATTTTTGTTGTGGTCATGCATGGAAGTTTCTTTAGGCTGAGAACATTGAGAAACAAAGTAGGAAACAAATAATAAAAGGTGGTGGGTATACACTGCACACCTGAGTATACCCACAAACAACAGCATGTGTGTATATATACATACATGGTACTTGGACGTTCTAATTGGGCATGTACAGTAAATATTGCTTTAGGCTATACATATCCTGTGACCAGGGTTCCCTAACCCATGCTCAGGTAAAAAAAATATTTGGAGAATAAATGTGTTTAATCCCATATTTAACATCTACACAGAAAATATTTTTAAACAATAAAAGGAATATGAATGGGAAAGTAATGATATGGGGAAAATATTGTAATCAATGGGAAAGTAATGATATGGGGAAAATATTGACATCTAAACAAATTACAAATGAGAATTATAGAATGCTGATTGTCTCAGAAGCATGGACAATGAACAAACAACAAAAAGACAGAATTATGCCCCTGAGATATGGATATATAGAAGAATATGAAGAGCTTGACGGAAAGAGAAGAAAACAAACAAAGAGGTTTTAACAACACTTTGCATGAAAAAAAAATTATTAAAAGAAATAAAGATCAAACAAATAAAATATTTTGGACAAGGCAAAAGACTGGAGGTATTGGAGGTCTGTTACAGTCAACCATAAGTCACGGAGACTAGACTAATGAATGAAAATATGTGTGAAAACTTCTCATGAACGGCGTTCACATAAATCTAACTGTAACAATGTCATATAAAAATGATGACAGCTATGTTCAATGATGAAAACAATATTCAGTTGGGAAGTGCCCATGCTTGATTAACACAGATTTAAAACAGGAACACAGTTTCTGGCTCAATAATAGTCATGTATTCAAGCATGAGTTTCTTGAACAAATGTAGACTTGTGACAGCTGAAATGGCATGCTTGTGCAGAATCCTAGGAATATCGCTAAGAGACAGAGTGAGAAATGGAGACATTAGACAAAGAACTGGTACCACTCCAATCTTGGAATATATTAAGAGACAACAGATTAAATGGTTTGCACACATCAGCAGACTACCATCAGACAGCATACCACAACAAGCTATGCTACACATACACAGTGAAGGCTGACCAAGATGAAAACCTCGAAAACGATGGACCACAGAAATAAGAGGTAACAAACTTCACAATATACTCAGCACACACGAGGGCCATCTCCAGAAAACTCTTCTACCCATGACCCTGAAAGGCAACATAGGGTTTTAACAAATAGAGATAGATAATCTCTTGAACTTGGCACCAATTTCCATTAATTCCACACATTTTCCAGTTCATTCTCATGTACAATACTTAAAATATTTCAGCATCTGGAATAAAGGAAATTACATGAATGGCTAAGGATAAAAAATTTTCACTGAACTTATTGTGAATTAATTGGTTTTGTGACCCAACATCATTATATCCTTGCAGATCTATAGATGATATCTTTCACAGCAGATGTTGCAAAACATCCACACTTATGGTTTCAGTAACTCAATGTTTTTATAAACTATTAACTCTCCACTAATGATGGATGTTTCTATTAGTATATTGGAATCCCGTTATAATGAATTGGTCGGGCACGAAATGTATATTATAACCGAATTTTATTATATACGGTTGTGACATTAACATAGGTTATGTCCCTTGCAATCATTAAGGTGTTATTTCCCTTGTGTAATATTTCTATATGACCTGTTCACTTGGTGTCAGCCATGGAGAATGATCTTGAACTGTTAATTTAGTGACAGGAAGTCTTGCTTTGGTACATGTACCAGTTCCTTGTGGGAAGGGGAAGGCATTGTTTAGGATATTCAACTGTCCTTTTAGTTTTTAGTGAAATCCAGAGACAACACCCGTAGTGATGTGAAAGGAATGTATTATTTTTTTGTCTGACTTTTGTTGTGCCTTATTTTAGTGATGTGAGGGATTTGTTGACATATGGTTATTTTAAGAACAAGAGGATTGTTTAAAAAAATTAAAATTTGGCTTTCATTAATTATGTTCGCATTCCCACGAGGAAGATATGTTAATAATTGCAAGGGACATAACTTATGGTAATAATTGTCTATAAAATAAAATGCTAGATCTATTCTATAATATTGATGTATGGTTCAGAAACATGGAAGACAATGAACACACTAAAAGACAGAATTGATGCCTTTGACAAAGTTTGAGATGTAGATATAACAGAAAAATAGGGAGAACTTTGTGGAAAGAGAAGAAAATGAACAAAGAGGTTCTGCAACACTTCGTATGAAAAAAAATTATCAAAAGAAATAAAGATCAAACAAATAAATATTTTGAACATCTTAAAAGACATGACATCTTGTTGAAGACCTTACTTGAGGGTAAAGTCAAGGGGAGGAGAGCATGAGGTAGGAAGAGATAAAGTAGGAGAGAAACATCATGATATGAACAGGTTAGTCTAAAAGAGTGCACCACCAAGGCAAAAGACAGTGGATGTTGGAGGTCCATTACAGTCAACCATCAACCACGGAGAATGAACAGCATTCACATAAATCTAACTGTACAAATATATCATACAAAAATAACGTCTATGTTCCATGATGAAAACAATGTTCAGTTGGGAAGTGCCCATGCTTGATTGAGTAACACAGATTTAAAACAGGAACACAGTTTCTGGCTCAATAATAGTCATGTATTCAAGAATGAGGCTCTTGAACTGAGCACCAATTTCTATCTATTCTGCACATTTTTCTGTTCCTTCTCATATACAATACTTAAAATATTTCAGCAACTGGAATGAAGGAAATTACAAGAATGTCAAATGATAAAAATGGCAAATTTTTCACCAAATTCATTGCGAATGAATTGGTTATGACCCAACATCATTGCATCCTTGCAGATCTATTGTGTGCCAGTTTTGATACGGAAATAATGGAAAATAATTCAAAGAGCTGGTGTATTATTAGAATGGAAAGTAATAGTTAATATATGGTGATCATATTAAAGTAATAGTTAATATATGGTGATCAGATGAAAGTAATAGTTAATATATGGTGATCAGATGAAAGTAATAGTTAATATATGGTGATCAGATGAAAGTAATAGTTAATATATGGTGATCAGATGAAAGTAATAGTTAATATATGGTGATCAGATGAAAGTAATAGTTAATATATGGTGATCAGATGAAAGTAATAGTTAATATATGGTGATCAGATGAAAGTAATAGTTAATATATGGTGATCAGATGAATTAATAAGACAGGGTATGAGTCTCAGAACAGAAAATAGAGAGAACATGTTTAAGCGATGAAGAAAGGACATTTTCAGTAAAAAAAGGAGGCAGAAAAAGTGTAACAACTCATGAGCATGTTGAAAAGGAAATCAATCCCATCCTGACAAAGATGGAGTAGTTGTGTAAAAATGGAAGGAATTGTGACAAGATCTAGGATGAGATGAGGTACAAATAATAAAAATTATGGAAAGTTTAAACTGAAGTTATGAGAGATGTGTGTCAACGGAAACAGAGATGTTGAGGAAGTTGAGGATATGTGTGAGGTAAATTTGATAGAAGGATAAAAGTCAATAATATAATTAATGAAAAGCGTTTGATCCTCTAAGGTGTATCATTGGTGAATAATTTGTGTAGGCAGTCAATGAAAGTCACCAGAAAAGTCAAATGTATTGCTTTAGAAGATGATCCCCAGATGAATCATCAGGTCTATTTGTGGACAGTCACTGAGTAACTCCTGGAAGCCAAATATCTATAACAAAATAATTCTCCTGTTTCTAAACAAAACCAGTGTCAATATCTCCCTCTTCCATCTCTAAAAGGAAACCCCAATGAAAGTCAGATAACAAAACAAGATACATAACTCTCATTTCCCATCAAAAAGTTTGAAAAGGTGTAGAGTATTTTACTAAAAAAACCACAATGAAGGTCAAAGGTGACAAAATAATACCTTCTGCTTCCCACAAGGAACTGATACACCATTTGCTGGTCTTTGAAACCAGTAATTACATCATGTGAAACATAGCACAAGGGACTTAACTTATGGTAATAATTGTGATTAATTTTATATAACGAAACTCGGTTATTACAGATATCCTGCCAGCCCCAACCAATTAAATAAAACAATTTTCTACTGTATAACGTTGCATGCTAGTTGGTATAGTGATCACTGGAGGTTTCTCTCCTGCATGTGTTCTTTTGTGTACCTTCAATTCAGTTTCAGTAAATCTTTTACCACACCTGAACTTCCGTATACTGGTAGGAGGACCAGACCAGTTTTAGTTTCCAGAATCTGGACTGGTCCTGATCTCCACAATGAGGCAATGTCTCGATGGAGACATCTATAATAAATCTTACATCTCAAACAACAGATTTGGAAAGTTTTTTTGCAAAATGTTGACCTATGTGTCTCTTGAGTGATCGCAAATCAATTAAATCTCTGTTACAAACATCACATTTGTAAGGTTTCTCTCCTGTATGTTTTCTTTTGTGTAACTTCAGGGAACTAGAGTGAGTAAATCCTTCATCGCACACATCACATTTGTAAGGTTTCTCTCCTGTATGTATTCTTTTGTGACTTTTCATATTACTAGATTGAGAATATCCTAAACCGCAGACATCACATTTGTAAGGTTTCTCTCCTGTATGTGTTCTTTTGTGTACCTTCAATTCACCAGTTTCAGTAAATCTTTTACCACAGACATCACATTTGTAAGGTTTCTCTCCTGTATGAAGTCTTTTGTGGTAGTTACAGTGACTAGTTTTAGAAAATCTTTTACCACATACATCACATTTGTACGGCTTCTCTCCTGTATGTGTTCTTTTGTGCGACTTCAGGCCACCAGTTTGAGTAAATCCTTCACCACAGACATCACACTTGTAAGGTTTCTCTCCTGTATGTGTTCTTTTGTGTAACCTTAAGGAACTAGTTTGAGTAAATCTTTTACCACAGATATCACATTTGTAAGGTTTCTCTCCTGTATGTGTTCTTTTGTGCGTCTTCAGATGAGAAGCTTGAGCAAATCCTTCACCACAGACATCACATTTGTAAGGTTTCTCTCCTGTATGGGTTCTTTTGTGTATTTTCAGGGTACCAGTATGAGTAAATACTTCACCACACACATCACATTTGTACGGTTTCTCTCCTGTATGTGTTCTTTTGTGTGACTTCAGGTTACTAATTTGAGCATATCTTTTACCACAGACATCACACTTGTAAGGTTTCTCTCCTGTATGTGTTCTTTTGTGTATCTTCAGGGTACTAGCATGAGCAAATCCTTCACCACACACATCACATTTGTAAGGTTTCTCTCCTGTATGTGTATTTTTGTGTACATTCAATTGACCAGTGTGAATAAATCCTTCACCACAATCATTACATTTGTAAGGTTTCTCTCCTGTATGTGTTCTTTTGTGCAACTTTAGGTTACCATTTTGAGAACATCCTATACCACAGACATTACATTTGTAAGGTTTCTCTCCTGTATGCATTCTTTTGTGCGTTTTCAGGCTACCAGTATCAGAAAATCCTAAACCACAGACATCACATTTGTAAGGTTTCTCTCCTGTATGTGTTCTTTTGTGTGTCTTTAGGGTAAAAGTGTGAGTAAATCCTTTACCACAGACATCACATTTGTATGGTTTCTCTCCTGTATGTATTTTTTTGTGTAACTTCAAGTAAGTTTGAGTAAATGTTTTACCACACACATCACATTTGTAAGGTTTCCCTACAGTATGTGTTCTCCCATGCACCTTCAGGCCATGTGAATCAGGAAATTCTACACCACATACATCACATTTGTGAGGCTTCTTTCTTGCATTTGTTTTACCTTTCTTTATGTTACCACTGTGAACAAAACCTTCACTACAAACATTACCTTTATGTTTACATTTTGTATGTTGATCTATGTGTCTTATTATTTCCTCAATGTGAACAAAACCTTTGTTACAAACATCACATTTGTACTGTCTCTCTCTTGTACTGTCTATCTTAATGTTACCACTATGAACAAAACCTTCACTACAAACATTACCTTTATGTTTACATTTTGTATGTTGATCTATGTGTCTTATCATTGCCCCAATGTGAACAAAACCCCTGTTACAAACATCACATTTGTACTGTCTCTCTCTTGTACTGTCTATCTTAATGTTACCACTATGAACAAAACCTTCACTACAAACATTACCTTTATGTTTACATTTTGTATGTTGATCTATGTGTCTTATCATTGCCCCAATGTGAACAAAACCCCTGTTACAAACATCACATTTGTACTGTCTCTCTCCTGTATGTACGTTTCTGTATGACTTTAGGTTATCAAAACAATTAAACTCCAGGTTGGAAACAACATACTTGTAAGGTTTCTCTCCTCCATATTTCTTTTTGTGTGTGTTTAACATAGAAAGTTTAGTCAAACCTGCCCCAGAAGCATCACATGTATCCAGATTCTCACAACTTACACTACACACAGAATGTCTAATACCTTTCTTAAAAACACATAATTTATTTTCTGACAGTTTGCTACATTCTCCATTTTTGACATTCAGACTGTCCTCATTCTGGACAATCTTAGAAATGACATCTTCAACCATGACCTGTTCTCTAACTGACTCTCTTAAGTCATTCACTTTCTGTTCTCTTGATGTCAAACACAGATTTACATTCTTGTTTTTTGAATTCATTACTGTATCTCCTTTGTGTTCATGAAACATCTCACAATCTGCTGTCTCATCCGGTTCATTCTTCACAATGTTTCTATGTTCTGGAAGATTCTCTGTGAAAACATCAGCCCTTACAAGTTGTGAATGTTGAACACTGTATACACTTTCTACTTGTATTTTCTGAACAACAGCCTGAGAGTTGATGAAGTGCTCTGATGTGTCAACACTGATCTCTGAAATATCCAAACAATGAGCAGTGACAAGTCTTGAAATGTAAATCATAATAAATATAACAATATAAAACATTTATATTGAAACAATCTAAGACATAAAGACAATAACAGTCAACGTTAGATCAAACACTTTGTGTGTACTGGTTGTGTGAGGAATGATGTACAGAATGAAACTTGTAGAAATATTTCAAACCATCAACACATATTGGGAATCTAGACAAACAGAGATATTAAATACCTTCACTATATGCTGTCTAGAACTTCTCCCACCATGTCTTCTTTACAAATACACTTTATATAGAAGTCGAGGTATATGGAGTGTCAGAGAGAATTAGTACCTCTGATTTTGAGTCTGTCATACTCCTTTAGAATAGTACTCATGTCATTGATGCCCCACCTGGCACTAGACTCTCACCTGGGCTCCAAGTAATTGCCAGCATGCATCAGCAGAAGAAATCCTGGTAATGGTTTTGATAGGCTGAACAAACCAGGTGAGAGTAACCGAAGGGCTTTGGCACTGAGGTAATATAGTGAATGTTTGCCCAAGCATATGAAACCTGGATATGGTAGACAGCACATGGTTGGTTGGTTGCTGATCCAGCAGTCTTTGGGCTCATGCCCTTTGACCCAAGGCCATTGTGTGATATATGCATGTGTTTGTGATTTGTTGCTTTGTTCCATATAATGTGTTCCATTTATCTGGCCCTGGAGGGAGAAGGATTTTCCTGATGTTATCCAGCGCTGGACATTCAAAAAGGTGGTGGTCAACAGTTTCATATGGATGAGTGCACAGCCGGCACCTTGGAGTGTTTTTTTTGTTGTATTCTGTTCAGGTGATTGTTAAGCTGTACATGTGTGCGCAGTCGGAATATGATACTCTGGTCTTTTCTTTCCAGGAGTGTGATATTGTCTTTAGGATTTGGGTAGACAGCACATATAAAGCATCTGATGTTCCTCAGGTTCAAAGGCATTTGCCAACAGAACATTGTAGTACACAAAGAGTTTTGTGAGACAAGTAGAACACTCTGATCATCCACTGTATCCTGGTACATCTCCCAGTCATCTTGATTTATCTAGTCACTGGAACATGGCTGGATGGAGAGTGCATGGAGAGTGTGGTCAATGAATGGCACAACTCTTCCACACTTTAACGACGGTTCAGTGCTAGACATAACTTAACTATCATCATGTTGTGACACAGCTAGGTATAAAGTGCCGTAAATGGGCTACCCCCAGAACTGAGGGAATGATACAAGAGCACATAGAAAAGTTACAGAGAGATCTACTGCCTAAACAATAAGAATACCAAGTGTGAGAATGCAGATACAAGGTAGACAGTGGTTCTCACTTTGCAAAGACATACAGGATTTAATCATACTCTCACAGCATGCTACAGAAAATGGAAAATTTATTATAAGAAGAAAGGATCAGAAGGCACCTATTCACCTCACTACATGAATCATACATGATTTATGAATTCGACCACACTGCATCTCGTGTGGTTGAATTAGAAAAGCATGTTGACTCAAGTTGCGAACAGGTGAGGGTTGAACTGACCTGGTTCAAATCCCATCTACTGACTTCTGATTTTATCTGTAACTCCTCGATATTTCCTATTTATATTATTCATTTGTCCATGATAAGAAAGGAGTGGTTTGCTCTTCTCATCAACATCCAAGGTATTACAAAAATCTACTGTCCAGGTCATGCAGGAGTCAGAGGTAATGATAGAGCTGATGTTTTGGTGGGCAATTTTGTAATTGATGAGTCAGTGATAACAGACAGAGCAGAGTTAATTAAGATAGTTGTATACTACAAATTGATGAAGAGGAAGCTGACAGAGATAATGTTCATGTTCAGAGAATGATATAAAATTAGAAAGACAAGGGAGAGGGAAGAAAGTGTTTTCTCTCAGGAAAAGAACTAAAGAACACGCAACCAACAACTGCCTGGTACACTGTGCATATGATGGTTGATAGACTGGCAATATGAGGCTTTTATGGGAATGTCCCTGGTGCTGTAGTGCTAGTACCTAATCAAGAATGTAGTGTAAATTGATATATACAAGAATATAAAAGCAGTATAAAGGAATAATAGGGGAATATGTGAAGTTAGATATCAAGAAAATACAGTAAAATATAAAATATGAAACTAGAAATAATAATAATAATAGTTTTGGAATCTCTTGGATGGATAAAATAAAAACTCTAGATGAATTTGGTTCGTTGGTTGGTTGCTGATCCAGCGGTCGAAGATGAATTTGGTGTAGAGACTATCACATAAATTTGTCATTACCTAATGAATCAGACCACATACTTAAAGTCCTGAAATCATTAGTATTCATAACACCTCCTAAGAAGCAACGGGCTGTGAATTGTTCAGAATGCAGAATAATACAATTGATGAAACACATAAACACAATACTACCAAAGATAATACATGAACGAATAAAATACAAGGCTATAGCAAGACCTTTCACAGAGTCCAGCATAAAAGAGTTATTGAATGCCTCCAAGAGATATGATTAGATGGAAAAGACAGCAGACTGATTAGAAAGATATATATTGGAAACTGTATCAATTAGGTGTAAAAACTGCATACATAGAAATAAAAAAACTGGTAAGACAAGGATGTATTTTATCATCCAACCTATGAAACATCTACACAGAGAACATTTTTAAACATATAGAAGGAAGGCCAGGATTCAAGATCTGTGGGAATGAATAGAAAAATTAGAAGTATTTCATGGAAAGCGACAATAAAACAAACACAGTGGTTCTGACAACACTCTTAGCAGAATGGGAACAGGAGCAACAAAGACTATTAGATCAAGTGAATAAATCAAATAAAGAATATGGACTAGGTATAAACATACAAAAAACAAAAACCATGATAGTCAGCAAAGTTTCTGAGGAACAGACAATTAAACATAAAAATACATGAAGAGATACTACAAGAAGTAGAACATTACCAATATTCTTGGACACATGATCACAAATAATGGTAGGTGTGAAACAGAACTTAAAAAGAGAATTGGTGACTTTGTGATGTTAATAAATAAATAAATATATATATAAATGATTCAAGAAAATTTCATTGTAGAGAAGAAAATGAACACTGTTTCTAACGCTGCACGTGAAAAAAAACAAACTATAAAATAAAATAAAAATCAAACAAATAAAATATTTTGGACATTAAAAAAAAATATGCCATCTTGACCTTGTTGAAGACATTGCTTGCGAGCAAGAAGTATGCAGAGATTCAAGGGAGGAAATCTCATTCTGCTCCAATGTCTTACTCAGTAAGATACATTAGAAAACAGCTGCTTCTGTTGTTTTCTCACACAGCCAAAGCTTTGTACACATTTTTTATGTGACAAACTGAGAGTAGCAAAATCATCAAATGTAGTCTCACCATAAATTGTTGACTGCAACATATATTCAACATCATTTGTCTACTGCCTTGGTGATGCACTTTGATAGACTTTATTATGTTCATCTCATCGGAGAGAGAGAAAATACTGGATTGATAACATCAAGGAATGGTCTTGGCATGATTTTTCTACACTACTCCGAATGGCTGAGGACAGAGATGTTTGGAAGGCATTTTGTGCTGATACTTCCAGTGTGTCACCCCTACCACCCTGACAGGTTATGTGTCTTATTATTATTATTATATATGGTTGCAGTGAACAACTGGACTAAGCAAATGTTGGTCTACAAAGTGGTGGGTTTCCTGGAAGAGATGGATAATAATGGTAGTAGTGAAGAAACATGAACAGAAAACATTACATAAGCATCTGCTGAATGTGGACACTACAATGGATAAATTTAGTCTGTGATTGAGAAAATTCTGTATTGTGTGTGGTATAGTAGAACTGCATATATGTGGGACAGCATTAGGAGGATGTTCAACCAGTGAGTCACAGGAACTATTACCTTCTTTTATATGTCTATCAACTCTATATAGACCAGGCTGTATAACTTCCTGACATCCTGATACTTCATTGAAATTTTCAAACTGACTGAGCTGAATGTTGACATCTTCATTACTGACCATCTCTTCA
This sequence comes from Meghimatium bilineatum, assembly GCA_034231615.1. NCBI lineage: Eukaryota > Metazoa > Mollusca > Gastropoda > Stylommatophora > Philomycidae > Meghimatium > Meghimatium bilineatum. The sequence goes on along the minus strand of CM067322.1, from coordinate 12,655,475 downwards.
GAGATCTGAAATAATAACAAGAATATATGCTAGTTTTCATCTGTATAAACAACACTGGATGAGAAGAGATAAGTCTGAGTTAATTAGGACAGTCAGGTTTACACTACAAAATAATGAAGAGGATGATGAAAGCATTAATGTATATGTTGAGAGAATAATAGAAGTAATTTGATGAGAAGGGAGAAAGTGCATCCTCTCTGTACAGATTTTATTAATGTACATATCTGTACATTAACCTTTAGAACCATGGCTTAGAATTGTGCAAATTTCTCCCTGAGCATGGGTTATTTTTTTTGACAATTTGCAATATTTTTGGTGAGTATTTGGAAAATACAATAACTTTTTTGTTTTTATAGATTTATAAATAATTTTTGTACATGTAAATAAAAAAGTGAATAATGTATATAATTGTGTTTTTTGTTTTTGCTGTATGTGATATATCATAGTTTGTTTGTTTGTTTGTTTTTCGTTCGCTCCATTGTAACCATCACGGATATCCGTGCGATTTCCGCCGGGAGCGTGATTACGTTGTGCCACCGTTATGCGCCTTGTAGGCCTAGCACATCCGATTTCGGCATGCCTTGACAATTCGGGTGGGCTACCCTTAGCCTGTGACAGAATCTATATCTGTCTCCAGGCACGCGTAGCGGAGACTCTTCGCCCAGACGATTTTTTGCTATCGTCTGACTCGAACGAGGTGTTCCACTGTCTATGAACTTGCCTCGTGTAGTTGGACGTGCTGTGCCTGTGCCCATTGGGTACTGAACCGTTTCTCATCCGTGAGCCTGGTTCCTTAAGGGGAAGAACTCAACAGAGGAGTTGGACCCTGGCTCTTTTGCCCTCTTAGCCGAGGTGTCATTCACTGACATCGTGTACCCCTTGTCCAAGTTCGAGTCTCACACCACGCGTTTGAGAGCAAGGCGTTCTCAAGCTGAGCGTCCTTGTCCCAATAGCGCCTGAGCCCATCAGGTACTGAACCCTTTCTCTCTTCAAGTGTATTTCCGGTGTAGGAAAACCTGACAGTAGAGTTGGGCCAGGGCTAAATCGTTGTCCCTGAGCGCATCGAGTACGGAACCCTTTCTCTTCGCGAGCATATTTCCGGTTTAGGAAGGCTCGACATTAGAGTTGGGTTAGGTCTTCTTGCTTTACCAAACGCCAATGGATGGGTCTGGATCTCTGCCTGTAAGGAACACAGGTAACTAGAAGCTCGTCTCGAGCTGATGGAGCTTGTAGTTCCCCTTTCCTAGGGACTTTTCACTTTCTATTTGCAGTTCGCGCTGCCCTCTAGCGCTGTTCTGCCCTTTCATTGTTTCATTGTACTCGGTATGAAATCTATTTGTCTCTCGCCATGCATCTATCTTTACGTGCATTTTACATTGGCCGGCCCTCCAATGTTCGGACTGGACTGACTTGCTTCACTGTGTGTCGACAGTGTCGCTATATGTGGTGATGCTGGTGGTGTCTGAGATATTGTCTGTCTCTTGTGCAGTCAAATCTCTTTCCATCTGCTACCTCCACATTCTCGGACACGATCCCTAAATGATTTGGCCAGAATCAGCTCGAGCTGCTGTATTTCTGTTTCCAGGGTGCACCGCGTGGAGGTACATTTGGGATCTTGGTTATCTGCTAATCCTGGGTCCGCCTAGAGCAATGCGTTCCCTTTGCACCCCATATATCATAGTGAATGATATAATATTAAAACAGGTCCACCAATTCAAATATGTAGGTACAATGATTACAGCAGATGCAAGAAGTTCAACAGAAATAAGATGCAGAATAGGACAGGCAAAAACAACATTCAGAAAAATGAAAAATATACTGTGTAATAAGACCTTGTCTTTAGAGGTGAAAAAGAGAGTTCTGCAGTGCTATATAACCCCTATACTAACATATGGGTGCGAATCTTGGACAATAAACAAACTGGAAAGTGGGAGATTGGAGGCAACAGAGATGTGGTTCTACAGAAGAATGCTGAGAATACCATGGACTGCCAGAAAAACTAATGTAGAGGTGTTGAATGAGTTAAATGCGAAACGGACCTTAATCAACAATATAAGAAATAGGCAATCTTCTTTTTTTGACCACTTCATGAGACAGGCAGGTTTAGAGAACATAATCACAACAGGCAAGATTGAAGGCACCAGAGACAGAGGGCGGCAACATGAGAAAATATTAGACAGTTTGACAACCTGGCACGGCAAGGAAACAACAACGTCTTTGATACATAATACTGTGGACAGAGAGCTGTGGAGAGCCATGACCGCCTACGCCACCCGGCATGGCATCTGATGATGATATATCAAAAGAGTGAGAAAGTTGTGAAGTTGAAAATTGTGGGGAAAAATCACATTAAAAATCTAATGAAAGATTTAAAAAAATATTTTGACACATCTATACTTAAGCAATGGATGGCAACACTGATAAAAATTCTCCTAAATACCTATTCTTGTTGTATATATGTTGTTTCATAACCAAATTAACACATGTACTGAACAAACAAATAAAGCATAAAATATTACATACAATTTCGGTCTGTTCAAGACTAGTCCTAGCCGGATCTACAGCATAATTATTTTCTATGCCAACCAGCGGCACAGCTGATAAATATTGTTTTTATATTTTTCAATAAATATACAAATGTTCTTATAATATAACAACATATAAAACAATAGGACAACACATTCTTGTTACGTATCATGACATGTGGTTCAACATTTGACCTAGAGATACCGGTATTTCAATTGGACTCAATCCTAATGATGTACAATATACTAGTCCTATATGAATCTACGAAATGTCTGGATTATTCTCCGCAAGTAATGTTTCAATAATATTTTCTATAACAACAACTGTAATTCCCATAAAATCATAATCATCGGAACATAATCCATAAACATGGCATAGAAATTCAATAGAAATCATCCCAGACTTACTGTGAAAAACACAGCTGATCTGCTCCTTTTTATTACAATCATAAGGTATAAAGGAGTTTGACTTTTAGGCTGTGATCTATTCTCAGCTTTGTATGGTAGGAAAGAATTGTCACATGAACCTTACTTCGTATAGTTTTGTACTGATGAATCGAGGCATAGCAAAAGGTGTCATGGTACACCTCCAGTACCTTAGTGACGTATATTCATCGGAGGAAAATGACACCCATAGAATTGTAAAGGTTAACTCACAACTGACTGGCACAATGATTGTATATAGGTCTACTCTTAGATTACTGTGAGCTGAGCACTTATGGAATGTACCCAGTGTCATGATGCTGTTTACTAATCAAGATCCAAGAAAAACTGATATTGTTAAACAATGAGATATGCAGATGACACAGTGCTCTTAGCAGAAAGTGAACAGGAGCTACAAGGAATTGCTGACATCCTGCTACTTCATTACAATTTTCAAACTGATGATTTTCTATTATTATTTCATGTGCCAATATCGACTTAGGAGGTGTGAAAATTTGTTCTTGATCTGATAACTTATTAACTCGCTAAAATTTGTTCTTGATCTGATAACTTATTAACTTGCTAAAATTTGTTCTTGATCTGATAACTTATTAACTTGCTAAAATTTGTTCTTGATCTGATAACTTATTAACTTGCTAAAATTTGTTCTTGAACTGATAACTTATTAACTTGCTAAAATTTGTTCTTGATCTGATAACTTATTAACCTTTAGGGCCCTGAATTAAATTGAGAAATTTCTCCCCAGGGCCTGGATTCTTTTTGGAAAATTTTCGTTGTTGATGGTGAGTGTTTTGGAAACGCAATAACTTTTTGTTTTAGAAGATATTTAAATAATTTTTGCACATGTAAATAAAGGAGTGAATAGTGAATATAATCGTGTTTTTGTTGTTGTTGTATGTGTTATATGGCAGTTGTGAGCAAGTTGTGAAATTGTAAATTCGGGGGAAAAACGGAAAACGTCATTTTCAAAATCGCAAATATATCTTCTTGACGCCCCAAATACATGAGCAATATGTGGCAACATTGGTAAAATCCTCATAAATACCTATACTTATTGTATATGTATTGTTTTATATCCAAACTAATATAATATGAACTAAAAAACGAATAAAACGTGAAGAAATCGCATATAATGTCCGTCCGGTCAACACTAGGTCTATGCAGACACGCAACGTAATTATTGTCCATGCACACATGTGGCACCCCTGATACATATTATTTTTGTGTTTTTGAATGAATACACAAACATTCTTATCAAATAACAACATATTAAACACAAAGAACAACAATTAGAACATGTAGTCACGATCACTTACCCATGCCACGCGGCACTCAATTTGATAGTAAAATACGGCCGAAAATGGCTAAAGTCGCTCTAGAAATACATTGACAAATTCAACCGGCTTCTCTCTCTTACAATCGTAATGAGTAAAGGAATTTGACCTTTAAACTGTGACGTAATCCTAGCTTCGTTTGGCGGGCTTTATACGGCATCTGTTCATTACTTCGTGAAGTTCCGTACTCGGGAATCAGGCGATATCGTATGGTGAGTGACCTCGCCCGCAGAGTCGTAAAGGTTAACTTGCTAAAATTTGTTCTTGATCTGATAACTTATTAACTTGCTAAAATGTGTTCTTGAACTGATAACTTATTAACTTGCTAAAATTTGTTCTTGATCTGATAACTTATTAACTTGCTAAAATTTGTTCTTGATCTGATAACTTATTAACTTGCTAAAATTTGTTCTTGATCCTCTACCATTGTTAAACATCCAGTTGGATCAACATTTCACATCCAATCCATTTATTGAGATCTAAAACACAGTGAATGAGATGACAGTGAACCAGAACTAACAAAAATCTGACTGCACCTTCTAGTGGCAGAAGTAAACTGTAGGTACTTGGACATCTGACTGAAATTACGTAATCGATTTTCACATTTTGGCAATTAATATTTGGCTATGCATTTATCAAGTAACTATTGATATAATGTGGTTTCTTCAGGAATTTCGATACTAAATTATTGTTTAAATTGAAAAGAATGAATGATTCATGATCGGCTATATCTGACGCGAAATTGAGACATGGTTTTTTGGTGAAAATGTCATGATACATTTAATTAATTACGAATTTATTGCTCATAGGTAAGTTATCACCATCTTTTCCACTTTTCTTTGTGTTGCGACAAGTTTGTTAATAGTTTTATAAAGTTCTCTGACTATTTTTATATAGATATGTGCAATTGTTACGAATGTTTGACAGTGCAGGAAGACAAAAATAATTTTTGAACACCTCGCCATTTTCTGCTTATATCGCCCATATTGTTTTTATGTTTTATAATATTAAATGTGAATTTATAACCATTTCATTAACGTACAATTCCTACGACAATGCATTTAGTAGTCTTAATAATTTCTTTGACCATTTTAATATTGATATTTGGTACTTTTAAGAATGTTTGACATTGCAGGAAGATGAAAAGAATTTTTAAAGACATCGATATTTCATGCTGACAACTTCGTTGTCAGCTGCCATGTTAATTATTCTGTTAATTATGTTAACCATGTCGGATTTCTACGCATGTAATGTAAATATATAGTTTTGTTGTTTTGGTGTATGATTTATGGCATAAGTTTAATAAATACATTGTAGCAATTAAACATTTAGACTGATCGCAAATTTACTTAGGCTTGTAGTATTGAATAATATATTATATAGCTGGGCCTACTGTACTGACTAAGCATGTCGTGCAATTGCACAGTATCACTATGGTTACTGTAAATAACTCGTCACTAGGCCTAATTATTGGCATTTATCTGCTATCAAATCTGCAGTCAACATCAGTTTTTTTTCTTTTGTAGTTATTTAGAAATATAATTTCATAAATGTATGCTGACCAAAGGTCCATAGATGATCTGAGGTAACATGCAAACCCGTAGTTGGTGGAAAAAAGAGGGGGGGGATTATGGGAAATTTTTTTTCCATGCTTCAGGACATGGAAATTAAGCTCATAATCATGAAATCTGACTTAGGCCCTACAAGTTACTATTTTTTTCCACAACTTCAACTATTATTCCTAGAACATGACTATGTACAATAATGCTACCAATAATTATATGAATAATGAGATTTTTTTGTTGGGGGAGGGGGAAAAGTAAAACAGTAGAAATAAAATCTCTACTTACCAGTTGATGCACATGAATAATATTCCTCCTCACAAGCTGCTCACAAAACTAGCTAAACACATCACTATGCACGGGGTGCAACGGGGAACGCATTGCTCTAGGCGGACCCAGGGTTAGCAGATAACCAAGATCCCAAATGTACCTCCACGCGGTGCACCCTGGAAACAGAAATACAGCAGCTCGTGCTGATTCTGGCCAAATCATTTGGGGATCGTGTCCGAGAATGTGGAGGTAGCAGATGGAAAGAGATTTGACTGCACAAGAGACAGACAATATCTCCGACACCACCAGCAGCACCACATATAGCGACATACAGTGAAGCCAGTCAGTCCAGTCCGAACATTGGAGGGGCGACCAATGTAAAATGCACGTAACGGTAGATGCATGGCGAGAGACAAATAGATTTCATACCGAGTACAATGAAACAATGAAAGGGCAGAACAGCGCTAGAGGGCAGCGCGAACTGCAAATAGAAAATGAAAAGTTCCTAGGAAAGGGGAACTACAAGCTCCGTCAGCTCGAGGCGAGCTTCTAGTTACCTGTGTTCCTTACAGGCAGAGACCCAGACACATTCATTGGCGTTTGGTAAAGCAAGAAGACCTAATCCAACTCTAATGTCGAGCCTTCCTAAACCGGAAATATGCTCGCGAAGAGAAAGGGTTCCGTACTCGATACGCTAAGGCACAAAAGGGACAACGATTTAGCCCTGGCCCAACTCTACTGTCAGGTTTTCCTACATCGGAAATACACTTGAAGAGAGAAAGGGTTCAGTACCTGATGGGCTCAGGCGCTATTGGGACAAGGATGCTCAGCTCGAGAACGCCTTGCTCTCAAACGCGTGGTGTGAGACTCGAACTTGGACAAGGGGTACACGATGTCGGTGAATGACACCTCGGCTAAGAGGGTGAAAGAGCCAGGGTCCAACTCCTCTGTTGAGTTCTTCCCCTTAAGGAACCAGGCTCACGGATGAGAAACGGTTCAGTACCCAATGGGCACAGGCACAGCACGTCCAATTACACGAGGCAAGTTCATAGACAGTGGAACACCTCGTTTGAGTCAGACGAGAGCAAAAAATCATCTTGGCGAAGAGTCTCCACTACGTGTGCCTGGAGACAGATATAGAGGCTGTCACAGGCTAAGGGTAGCCCACCTGAATTGTCAAGGCATGCCGAAATCGGATGTGCTAGGCCTACAAGGCGTATAACGGTGGCACAACGTAATCACGCTCCTGGCGGAAATCGCTCGGATATCCGTGATGGTTACAATGGAGCGAACGAAAAACAAACAAACAAACAAACATCACTATGCACATAATCCATGAATGTTTTGTCACTTTTTAAGCACAGAAACATTTTATTATATTTAACAATCCTATATTTGTAAAAAAATAATTAATTATACAAATTAGCCATTCTGAATATTAATCAGCTTTTGTTGTATCTAAAAATTATGGCAATGCAATCCACAGATTTGTCTAGTTTTACAGAACACAAAAATGTATAGTTTATATAATATTTTATTGTAAACACAAATTCTTTTTAATAACTAGATTACTCAATGTAATGTTATTTATGCAAATTAGCCGCCAATTTGGATTTTATTAACCCTAATTTCATATGAAAATTAGCACAATGTAATCAACAGATGCGTCTTGCCTTTGTGAACCCAAAAATATATATTTTATGTGGTATTTTATTATATTTTATATTTATATAGTTTATTTTAATTATGCTAATTAGCTGCCATTTTTAATATTAATCATTTTTTCACGCATATTAAAATTATAGAAATGTAATCAATAGATGCGTCTAGTCTTTGCGCACACAAAAATATATAGTTTCTATGGTATTTTATTATATTCAATAATTATATAAATTATTTCCATCTTAATTACACTAATTATCTGCCATTTTGAATATTAATTAGTTCTGCGTGCATCTGAAAATTATAGAAATGTGATCAACAGACCTGCCTTGCCTTTGCGAACACAAAAATATATATATTATGTGGTATTTAAATATATTTAATTGCTATATAATTAATTTTTATATTTTAAATATGCTAATTAGCTGCCATTTTTGATTATTAATTAGTTGTGCGTGCTTCTTAAAATTACAGAAATGTGATCAATAGACGCGTCTTTTCTTCGCGAACAAAAATATGTATAGTTTGTGTGTTGTATTATTGAAAATAACAAATATAATGTAAAAATTATCAGCTTTACATTTTGTGGGGACAAGTTCTATTTATATTTTCCTATATTTTCACGTAAACTATTTTGATGTCAAATTAATTCGAAAAAAATTCTAACTTTTTTCAGGGTTGACGTACAGACTTGGTTGAGGTATCGTTGAATTGCAGTTTTTAAGGGCTATCTAACTATACTATTTGTATTTATGTAGCATTATTTTGAAAATTTTGTCTAAGTACCTAAGTAAAGTGAACTTTTTTTCACACCATTGAGGAATATTGACGATAGTGCAGACATGGTAGTGCTTTGATACAGGAGGGTCACATAATTTTCTTGTGGTTGATTTCAATACCAATAGTAAATTATAAAGCAAGATTTCTATAAATAATGACCATTTTGATGTCATGCAGTTATTTGGGCTATGTGGTCAAATAAGGGTCAACATGAATAGTTGCATGCTTTGATGTGATTGGATGTCTGCATATATAATGGTGGAACTTACTTCTTACATAGAGCTCATCTGAGTAGAAGGATTGTTCTTAAAACATTGAATATCTCTGAGAGTTCTAAAAGCATGAGAAAATACCTTCCACAACTTCCATTGTACATAGGAAACAACGGTTTCATAGCTTGTAATATGTGGGGATCAAAATAATCAAACAATTCTACAAATAAGGGGAGGAGACGACATATTGACCACAATGACCAGTGATAATTGAATGGACCATGTTGATATTCTGAATGTAATCAGCACATTTTTTTTTCTGTATCTATGCTCAGAATGGGTATTATCAACTATCCAGAAGAGACCAAGTTATCCTACTGCGCCTCAGAACTGGTCACAACAAAATGAGACATCACCCGTACACCAAATTAAAAATAGGTACAACTGGCCTTTGCCATTGCAGCCTTGCAAATATGACAGCAGAACATATCTTACAAGAGCGTCCTCAGTATGCAGACATGAGGAACAAGACATGGCCCACCCCAATCAGCATCGAAGAGAAACTTTATGGCACAGCGACAACTCTAAAGCAGCAGCCTATATCATAGAATCAAGAGTCCTAACCTGAGTGAGTGATGATCACAGAAGAAGAAGAAGAATGGCATATAGAAATAAAACAATTATCTACCAACATACATTGAGACAATCAGTCGTCATGTTCTGAAGTACATAGTGAATAGGAGATCAGACTAACTAAGGTCTCATCTGGAGAACAATGATGAAAATTTGATACCTTCCTAACTAGTTAACTCTGGAACACAAAATCTTCCATAGCAATGTAAAATGTTCACTTTTAGCACATTACAAATAAATCTTACCTCAAACTTTTTTTCAAGCTTGATGAAATCAGACAGGAATGGTACATGTTTAATCTGGAAATAAACATTCAAAGAACATGTCAAATAATAAAACAATATGTAACTAACTGTGTTGGAACAATAACAAATCTTTAATCATTCAAATAATTATCACATTCACTAAAAACAATGATCATTGAACTAAATATGAAAATATTATTTTATTTTATTCACTGAAGGGTTGGCTGAAATATAGTGTTTAAGACATATGTCTCGTGTTCAAGAGGTAGTTTGTGTGAACTTGCATCATGATATCTTGTGTACAAGCACAATTTTCTAGAGATTTCTGAAGATTATCACTTTAAACTACTGATTTATGTGATATGTGTGGTACTCATGATGAGTTGAGAGATAACATTTATTTTTGTATAAGTAAAGATGTTAATCAAGCAGATAAAGTCAAGAATCTTGGCATCATTTTAACATCAGATGGTTCAGTGTTTCAATAAGATCAAGAGCAGGATAGTCCAAGCCAAATCAGTATTAAAAAGATGGGAATCATTCTATGCAATGGAATACTATCAATGCATATTCAAATTCCAGTGCTAGGATGTTATATTGAACCAAATCTTCTTTATTGATGTGAAGCATGGATGGTGCACAAAAGAGCTTAAGGTGAGCTGGAGGCAACTGAGTTGTGGTTTTTGAGAAGAATGATGAACATTCCATGGCAAAAAAAAATAACATTAATGTAGAAGTTCTCAGAGATACTGAGTAAAAAGACAAATCATAACCAAAATTAGAGTCAAGATTAGTAGGACATGAGATGAGAAGACAGCTACAAAATCCCTTCCTGCAACTAATTAACGGGAAGCATGCAGTATTTGATAGGTTGAGATGAGAAGACAGCTACAAAATCCCTTCCTGCAACTAATTAACGGGAAGCATGCAGTATTTGATAGGGTGAGATGAGAAGACAGCTACAAAATCCCTTCCTGCAACTAATTAACGGGAAGCATGCAGTATTTGATAGGTTGAGATGAGAAGACAGCTACAAAATCCCTTCCTGCAACTAATTAACGGGAAGCATGCAGTATTTGATAGGTTGAGATGAGAAGACAGCTACAAAATCCCTTCCTGCAACTAATTAACGGGAAGCATGCAGTATTTGATAGGTTGAGATGAGAAGACAGCTACAAAATCCCTTCCTGCAACTAATTAACGGGAAGCATGCAGTATTTGATAGGTTGAGATGAGAAGACAGCTACAAAATCCCTTCCTGCAACTAATTAACGGGAAGCATGCAGTATTTGATAGGTTGAGATGAGAAGACAGCTACAAAATCCCTTCCTGCAACTAATTAACGGGAAGCATGCAGTATTTGATAGGTTGAGATGAGAAGACAGCTACAAAATCCCTTCCTGCAACTAATTAACGGGAAGCATGCAGTATTTGATAGGTTGAGATGAGAAGACAGCTACAAAATCCCTTCCTGCAACTAATTAACGGGAAGCATGCAGTATTTGATAGGTTGAGATGAGAAGAGCAAAACCTGAACATTTAGTAACCACTGGAAAGATCAAGGTGTGAGGACAAAGAAAAAAATTTCTGGATGGGTTTTCACCTGTGCACAAGCAATGTCCTTAATTGAACTTATTAACAACACAAGAGACAAGAGTTGTGGAGAAATGTGGTTGTCTCATCATCATCATCAGCTGGCATAGGCGGTCATGGCTCTCCACAGTATTATGTATCAAGGTCGCTGGTGTTTCCTTGCAGTGCCAGGTTGTAAAACTGTCTAATATTTTCTCACATTGTCACCCTCTCTGTTGTCTTCCATTTTGCCTGTTGTGACTATGTTCTCTAAACCTGCCTGTCTCATGAAGTAGCCAAAAACAGAAGATTGCCATTTTCTTAAATTGTTCATTAAGGTCTGTTTCGCATTTGACTCTTTCAACACCTCTACATTAGAGTCATCTATCGACAGTGTGTTGTTGGAGCCCAAAAGGGAAGCAAAGAATAGCAACAGTTTACCTTCCATGCATGTCGTACGAGGCGACTAAGGAGGTTATGGGATGGAGTTGGCTGTCCCATCTCATATAGGGTCAGCGACCCAAAGCCATGCTAAAGTCGGATGTGTCAGGCCGAAAGGCGCAGATATCGCAGCAATGCTGCAAACTATGACGTAACACATTTCGTTCTCCGGACTACATCCTGCTGATCTGCAGGAGTTTGAGAACGAATGCAGAAGAAGAAGAAAAGAAGAGTCATCTATACCACGCAATTGGTTGATTGACTTTAATTCTTGAGGAAATTTCAAGATAATGTCTTTCTTAAGTTCATAGGTGCTTTTTTCATAATTTTGTATTTTATTTAAAAGCGGAAGTTAATTTTTAAAATATGTTGGCGGTTTTCTTGGATCTGTCTATGGATGTGATATCACTTCAACATGGAATCTACAAGTCCAACAAATGAAATGAAGCAAAAAATGCACACACAAAAAATGGTCAGACACTTGTACAAAGTGCAACCTTCACACTGATGGCAAGAGGACCTGAAAGGTATTCAATAACTATCAGAAAAAAACAACCATACAAACCCAAAACCACTGCAGACTGAAAACCAGGCACATTGCAAGTACATCTGGGGAGCTGACAAGAAAACACTTAGACATGCATACATAGGATATGTCAGATCCTTGTTAGACTGTAATCTCCCATTGCGGACCACATCATTACAAACCTCTTGCACACACTTGGACATAATTCAAAGCTAGGCTCTCTGCTTTATTTGTGGTGGGATGAGATTAACACCAACAGTGTCCTGTGAAATTTATCTAAACATAGAGCCACTAGACATTAGAAAAGAAAAGGCAACTATAGAAGCAGTGGAAAGTTACAAATGACTCCCACAAAACCATTCTAACAAAGAAGTAGTCTTTACTAAATAGACCCCAAGAAATCATGGAAAGATGGAAAACTTACTTCAATCAACTGTTCAACTTAAAGGAAGGAGAAGTGATTTCTACAATAAATACGATAGAAGAAGACCTAGAATAATACATCCTGAAATCTGAAATTGAAGATGCAGTTAAACATGAACCAAATAACAAAGCACCAGGAGCTGATGGCAAGCCTATAGAACTAATAAAAATGACAGGTATAAAGTGACTACACAGACTGTTCAATGTGATATGGAAGACACAACAGGAGAATACAGCGGTGATTGTTCCCATTTAGAAGAAAAAAGGTAGTAAGAGGGACTGCACTAAGTATTGAGGCATATAACTCTTAAGCCACATAGGAAAAATCTTTAGCAAGATACTAGAGAGAAGGATGCGTGCATATATAGAACCACAGTTCAAGAACACACAATTGGGCTTTTGGAAAAATAAAAGCTGCACAGATGCAATCTTCGCCCTCAAACAACTAAAAAAGAGCAACAGAACATAACCATGACTTATATTTGGCTTTCGTGGACCAAGAGATAGCTTTTGACAGTGGATAGAGCACAACAATGAATAACATTACAGACATATGGAGTTCCCCAACATCTAAAAGCCTATGTGAGAGCATATACGCCAATAGTCAATGCCAAGTAAGAATGAGCACAGGTACATTCGATAATGTCCAAATTCACTCGGTAATGAGACAGGGGGTACTATCCCTCCTATTGTTCATAACATACATACCTGTACATCACATCTGCAAAGTAGCAAAGACAGCAGAAGAAAACAATCTAAAGGAAAACTTAAACAAATTGCTATTTACAGACGACCAAGCACATCATCAGTCTGAAAGACATGCAAGACAGCATGGACCTCTTTTCTTTGTCCTGTGATGCGTTCGGTCTTACCATCAGCACCACGAAGACTTTAGTAATGTATCAACCAGCGCCAGGTATCCCCTACACAGAGCCAGTGATCACAGTAAAGGGACAAAAACTTAATACTGCCAATAAGTTTGTATATCTTGGCAGCACACTATCACAAACTGCGACAATTGATGATGTTGCCCTGCGTATTGCTCGTGCCAGTGCAGCATTCGGGAGCCTTCTTGCCAACGTCTGGATCAGGCGTGGTCTCAGTCTGACAACTAAGTTGGACGTGTACCGTGCAGTGGTTCTACCAACACTGCTTTATGCTGCGTCATCCTGGACTGTCTATGCGAGACACGCTCGACAGCTTAACTCTTTTCATCTTCGGTGCCTACAAAACCTCATGGGAGTACGTTGGCAGGATCGAGTACCAGACACGGAAATTCTTCAGAAGTCCTGTATACAAAGCATCCATGCAATGCTGAATAGGTCCCAACTCCGCTGGACTGGCCACATCGTCTGTATGCCAGACAAGTGCCTTCCAATTAGGTTATTCTATGGGGAGTTGTGCGAAGGTAAACATTCAAGTGGAGGGCAGAAAAAGCGCTTCAAGGATCACCTAAAAAGCTCTCTCAAGAACTGCAGCATTGATCCTAGCTCCTGGGAGACTACAGCACGTGATCGCTCAGCTTGGCACACTCAGATCACTGCTGGCATCACGAAATTTGAAAAAGAAAGAACACTGCGGGCAATGCACAAGCGAAAGGACAAATCCGTAAATTCTCCTACCCTGAACCTTCAGCACTCCTGCATGCACTGCAATAAAACTTTCCGTGCACGAATTGGACTCATCGGGCATCTATGAACTCACAAACTAAATTAGTTAATTACCAATTTTTAATTATTATATATATATATATTTTTTTTTTTCTTTCATCGCATTTAATGTTTTTTCATGCCATGCTCATCTTCACTTGCGAAGGAGGAACATCATCAGTAGCATCATCAAAAGAGCAACTACAAAAACAAATAGACAGATTACATCAAACATGCCAACCTTTAACATGAAGATCAATATAGAAAAGACAGAAGAAATAAAGATAGGAAAAACAGAAAGAAACACAACAATATATATATATATATATATCATCATCATCATCAAGTACCGTCTCCGCAACGAAGGTTGGCTGCAACATATCTCCAACATCTCCTGTCTCTTGTCTTGGTGGTGCACTCTGCTAGATTGTAACTTGTCCATCGTGTGATGTTACTCTCCCACTTGTATCTCTGCCTACCTCTTGCTCGCTTCCCTTTGACTTTACCCTCAAGTAAGGTCTTCAATAGGGTATCATGTCTTTTAATGTATCCAAAATATTTTATTTGCCTGATCTTTATTTCTCTTAGTAGTTCTTTCTTCATATTAAGTGTCTTTAGCACCTCTTTATTTGTTTTCTTCTCTTTCCATGATGTTCTCCCTATTCTTCTATATACCCACATCTCAAAGGCATCAATTGTGTCTTCTAATTGTTTATTTAGTGTCCATGTTTCTGAGCCATACATTAATATGGAATAGATGTAGCATTTTATAATTCTCATTTTTAACTTGTTTGTAATTTGTTTAGATATTAATAATTTCCTCATGTCATTGAAGGTACTTTTAGCCATTCCTATTCTCCTTTTAACTTCTGTTTCACATCTGCCATCATTTGTGACTATGTGTCCAAGATATTGATACTGTTTTACTTGTTGTAGTTTCTCTCCCTGTATGTTTATGTTTATCTCCTGTTCTTCTGTGTCTTTGCTGATTATCATGGTTTTTGAATATTTATATCCAGTCCATATTCATTACTTGATTTATTGACTGGTATATATATATATATATAAAATGGGTTTAGCGAATAGATACATAGATTGAATCTTGAACAGAGGGCAAGAGCAGCAAAGAAATACACAATAGATGTAGTAAAGAAAATCTTCTTCTTCAGCATACATTCTCAAACTCCTGCTGAATTCTCTTGTAGCAGGACATGTCCTACTAGATTTCCAGCAGAATGTAGTCCAGAGAATGGAAATGCGTTGTGTCACCGTTTTATTTGCGCCAATGGCCCGGCACATCCGTCTTTGGTGGAAATAAAGCAAATCAAGCCATAGGACCAATAATATCAATCTTCAGGAACAAAAATGTAGATTTAAGCACATAAATAACACTATTCATAATCTTCTTCTCGTTTGGAGTTTGACATGTCAACACAGCAAGTCCTGTTTTCTTAATAAATGCTGCTGTATTTGAAAGCTCCTCAGTGCTCCCATACATCTTTCTGTGGATATCCATCTCTGTGGGCCAGTGTTCTTCCCTTAACTGGTTTAGTGTATTGCAGGATATGTTCAGCTGTCTGTTCTGCCTGCCCACAAAGGCACAGTGGTGATGGGACCAATCTTAGTCTATTTAAGTGGCTGTTTAATCTGTTGTGTACTCTTCTGAGGCGGAAGATAATAACCTGATCTGCTGTCAAGATAGTGGTAATTGTATTTTGGGTGGTCGACTTTCCTGATGGCTTTGATGAGGGTCTTCTTTTCTTGGTAGGAGATTTCTTGGTCTTTTTGCTCCTGTGTTGCTCCATCCTTTGCCAGTCTGTCTGCCTCTTCATTTCCTGGTATGCCACAGTGAGATGGTATCCACTGTAGTACTACCCTTCTTTGGATGCTCACTTCTCGCATGGCTTTCTTCAGGTCTGGCAGTTTATCGCTGTCAAGGGCTTGTAGGACAGACATAGCATCAGTAAGAAATACCACCTGCTGGCATTGGCTTGTTGTGTTACTATTCATAATGATTATTATGCCAACGTCAAACAAGGACAATGACAGCACAAGAGAAATGCAAACTTGTGACAGTTGAAATGGCATGCGTATGCAGAATCCTAGGAATATTGCTAAGAGACAGAGCAAGGAATTAAGACATTAAATAAAGAATCTGCACCACCCCAATTTTGGAATATATTAAGAGACAAAAGATCAAATGCTTTGCACACATCAGACAACATACCACAGCAAGCTATGCTACATAGATACAGTGAAGGCAGACCTAGAGGCCAACTGCGAAAACAATGGACCATCAAAATAAAAGAGGCAACAAACTCCACAATATACTCAGCATACATGAGGGCCATCTCCAGAAAACTCTTCTACCCCTGAAGCTGAAAGGCAACAACGGGTTTAGCGAATAGATACATAGATTGAATCGCTTTTTTGCTTAGTTGTCTAAGAGTAAATATCCGATGCATGTGCGCATTTCTAGATCAACCACAAGCAGGATGAAGAGAACCAGCTTCTGTCACATCTCCAACCATCTGCATCAACAACACAAAGATATCCTCACAAATCTCCCAACTAAAATGCTAACAGATTTTGAAGAGCAGGACAATAGTCTCCAAAGTGTCTCCATAACACAGGTTCCTGGAATAATTAATAAGGAATACCAGACTCCACCTAACTAAAAGCATTGACACTAGAGATGATAGAAATAAAATACAATCCTAAGGAATGGACACATGTCTACACAGATGGATTGGCAGAGGGAGCAGTAAGAAATGGAGGGGGTGAAATTCTTATAGACTCAAAGACGGAAAGACAATATCAAAAGTTTTTCCAACCGGGAAATATTTCTCTAATTTTAAAGCAGAAGCAGTTGCACTATATCAAGCACTAAAAGTCCTCACTGAATCAGGACTGCCAAGACCAAAGAAGATAGTCATATTCACAGATTGCAGGTCCCTACCAGAATCAATCCAGAGCAACAGAAATGAAAGCCCTCTGCATAACATCAGCTATTGCCCTTCAATGGATACCATCACACTGTGGAATCATGGGAAATGAGAAAGCGGATGCTTTTGTCGAAAACAGGAAGTGAAATGGAGCAACACAGACACCCAATGTCCTACAGAGAAGAAAAAAACAATAATCCAGAATACACACACACAGAAAAGTGGAAGAAACGAATGGAAGTGGAAGACAAACATGATGCAATACATCACCTCCAAAGATATCAACAGATCACAATATTTTGTGTGAGAGCAGGACACTGTTGGGTCAGCTTTATCGATTGAGGATCTCATACACAGATGAATGCCCATGTGGATCCAGAACCCAGACTCCGGAACACATACTTCAGGAATGTCCAACATACAAAGAGCAGAGACAGCAGACCTGACCAGAGGATACAGATCTGAGGATAAAGCTATATGGTAGCTGCTCTGAACTGGAGAAAACAGTGGACTTCACCCTAACGACAGGTCTGACAATATAACATGATCGTAGATGCTGAACACAGAAGAAGAATAAGACATCAGGATAGGATGTTATTCACATGAACCTGTTCTTAACAAACAGTTAATCCTTGAATCTTATTTATTATCACTTCCATTATGGAATAACACACATTTTATGTTCGTTCAAGTCACTTTTAGTGACACATTTAAAGTTAATTAAGAAGATTTTCACGGAGCTTAAATTTCTGATTTTCACATTGCTGCCATCTTGACTTATAATATTGACCTCATTATTTACAATAACATTTCCTTCAAACACATTGACCTCATTATCTATCACAGTATTACCATTAAACACTCACCTCATTCTCAAGGTCCTGTATTACTCCTGCTACTAAATGTGGGACAATAGAACCATTATCCCCTGAAGCCTGATCAAATAAAACAGAAAAAAATCATAGAATAATGAGTTAACAGATAATCCTAAAACTGAAATAAAATGCAATAAGTCTCCATGGTGATTTCATACATTTGTAATCACAGTCTCTCTACAATGATTCAATGCCATTTAATCACAATCCACCTCTATGATTCCATACACTTGTAATCACAGTCTCTCTACAATGATTCAATGCCATTTAATCACAATCCACCTCTATGATTCCATACACTTGTAATCACTATTTGTTTCTATGATTCCATCAATATAAGTTAATAATGCAGTGAAATGGAACAACCCTATTCTATATCTAAAGCTCTATCACAAACCCTATTCTATATCTTAAGTTCTATCACAAACCCTACTCTAAAACTACAGTTCTATTACAAACTTTAATATATATCTACAACTCTTATCACAAATCAAATATAAAAGTATTTAGATATATGTGAAACAAACAATACAAGTATATACATGAATAAAATCCCTCGTTTCTGTTTCTTGACTCATTTCTTCCACTGTATGAATAGTTTCCATGAAATTTCAACTGTTATAACCTCACCAGCAGTTTGACTCAAATTAACTTTTACAAATCTGAAAATAATTAAATATTGAAAATATACTCCAGAAATATATAAATTATACCAAACAATGATTCTCAAGTTGCAGAGAATTTATTGTATGTGATCACATAGTTTCTTCATGCAACATCATCATGAGCTACTATATCATAACCGTAGAGATTTCAATAAGATATTTGATTAATTTCTGGCAAAGTCTACAGAAAATTATTAGAAACTTTGATTTTGACAGAAATTAAAGGAAATTGTTGAAGTACTCTTCAAAAAAGTATCTTCTAATTAACAGTGATATTGGTGACTTTTTTCAAAACTGCAGGAATAAGTAGCAGGAATAAGAAGCAGAATAAGTACATCAATGAAGACAGCATGTTATAAGATATATATATAGCACGCTATTAACCTTTAGCAAGCTGTGTTTACAAATAAAAAAACTCCCCCCTGCCACTGAATTCTTTTTTGAGTATTTGTGCTATTGATTGTGGCTGTTTTAATAATTCAACAACTTTTTTGTTGTTAGAGATAATTAATATTTGTATATATAAATAAAGAATTGAATACTGCATATATTGGTCTAATTTTATTTACATGTGTGTGTGATACCAGACGTATTAGAAAGTGGTAAAGATGATTTTTCACCAAAAAATAAAGAAATTATAACAGACAAAAGGAAATTTTATTTTTTTAAAAGTACTTATCTATTGTTTTTATATTTTCTGAAGTGGGAACCCTGTAAAATAAACCTAATTCAAATAGTATTTATGTGGTTTCTTCTTCTTCTTCTGCGTTCATTCTCAAACTCCTGCAGATTAGCAGGATGTAGTCTGGAGAACGGAATGTGTTGTGTCATGGTTTACTGCATTGCTGTGATATCTGCGCCTTTCGGCCTAACACATCCGACTTCAGCATGGCTTTGGGTCACTGAACCTATATGGGATGGGACAGCCAACTCCATCTCATAACCTCCTTAGTAGCCTTTTACGACATGCGTGGAAGGTAAACAGTGTTGCTATTCTTTGCTCCCTTTTTGGGCCCCGGCAACACACGGGCGATGTGGTTTCATTGTCAAATCATCATGTCACTGGTAAGAATGAATGAACATCATAGATTTGCCATAAATCGTTATCTGAATGATAGACATAGTCATTTTTTATCGCTCCAACACAGTCAATATTAACCATCTAAATCATGAAAGCAGCGTGATCAATACTATATTCTATTCTAAAAATCAACTTACCTATCAAAACTCGTCTCACACTAACGTTATCAGCTATGCCTATATGTCTAACAACTTCATCAAAGTCGCTACGCCAATTATGGCTATATGCCGAAGGGACATGCAAATTTTCAACTTTTCCATCTTTCAAAATGTCGATATCCATGCTTCCGAAAGACTCAGTGTCACTAAAATTACCTCTATCTAAAGTGGAAATGAATAGGCTTCATCTGCGCATGTCCCAGTTTATGTGCATTACCAAATAAGGCTGTGCTACGTCATATAAACACGCCTTGTTTATAGGTGGCCCCGGACACCTTTCGTCAAAACTAAGCTAGTACTGGAGGGGATCCGTACCACCCTTAGCTTGCTAAAGGTTAAATATATTTATGAGACACATCATGCAAGAAATGCTACATAATCATCAAACAACAATATCAATTGGTGGCTGGTCTCTATACAACTTATGGTTTGCATATGACATGGCTGGAAGCAAAAGGATACATCAGGATAGTGACGTTTCTTGATGACTATAAAACTGGAAAAATAACCTTTTATGGAAGTTTATCTAGCACGATAATGGTGATCAGAAATAACCAACAGACTTCAGTTAATATCTGAATGAATTGTTTAAAAACTGGCATCAGTGAGTATCTTTAAATACTTAAGAGTTTCCTCTTCAACTGCACTCATTGTCAAACTCCCAATTAGTAGGATTTAGTCTAGACAACAGAATGCATCTGTCTTTCTACCTGACAATTCCAACTATTCCATGGCTTCTGGGTCCTTTTGACATGATATAAGATAGCCACCTCACAGAAATTCTGTAGTCAGCTATTACAAAATGCACGGAGGTCACAGTGATGCTACTTTTTGCTTCCTTTTTGGGCCCTGATAACACAAGTGAGACTACCAGTATGTTCTTATATGATGAGTGATACACTAGCAAAGGAATCAAGATGACTTGAAATGGAGATAGCTGTAATATACAAATTAAAGGATTCTTAATGCTGATGGGAATCCTAAGAATGCTCATAATCCTCAGCCTTAAAAATGTTTTTATTTATTTATCCTCATGCATCCTACTTGAATATTCAGATAGAACATAATATGGAAAAGCAGAATAAGTACAGTAATGAAGACAGCTTGTTGATGCTGTAAATCATCAATAGTACCTGTTTTTTTGTATGGATGTGAGATTTGCATTTAAAAGCTGACAGGTAGAGAAAAGTTACAGGCTTGTGAAAACAAATGTTACAGGTACCGTAAGTGTTATGTATTCCTTATATCATTCTGAAGTATGTGTTCGAGGGGTTTGGATTCCAGATCTACATAGACATTCATCTGTGTATGAGATCCTGAATAAGTATATATGCTCAAGTCTGCGGTAGCCTGTTCTACAGTGAAATAGCGTGGTCTGTTGATGTCTTTGGGGGTGATGTATTACATTGGGTTTGCCTTCCACTTCCATTTGTTCCTTTCACCTTGATGTGTATGTGTTAGGGATTATTGGTATTTCTTCTCTGCAGGACAGTGAGTATGTGTTGTTTCATTTCACTACCTGATCTTGACAGAGCATCAGCTTTCTCATTTCCCATGATTCCACATGAGGATATCCATTGATCGGTACTAACTGAGGATTTTTTGATATGTCTGAGCTTGTGTCTCATGTTGTGTAGAAGGCTTTCATTTCTGGTGCTCTGGATTGTTGCCAATAGGGATTTGCAATCAATGAATATAACTACCTTTTGTGTGTCTTTGCAGATCTGATTCTGTGAGGACTTTCAGTGCATGATGGAGTGCAAGTACTCTGGTCTAAAGTTGGAGGAGTATTTCCTGCGCTGGAAAAGCATTACATATGGTCTTCCAATCTTATGAATATGCCAACTCTGCTGTTCATTATTGCATCCTCTGCAGATTAATCTGTGTAGACATGTGTCCATTCCTTGGGATTGTATCTTCCTTCTAACATGTCTAGTGTCAATGCTTTTAGTTGAGATGGAGTCTGGTGTTCTTTTTCTTTATTCCAAGAACTTGTTATTATGTAAAATGTATTGGAGACTGTTGTCTGGTTCCTCAAAATCAGTTTTTCAATTAATGTTGATAGGTTTATGAAAATATATTTGTATTATTGGTGGAGATGTGACAGAAACTTGTTCTATTCAGTCTGTTTGAAGCTGATCTAGAGATTTCAGCGTGCATTAGACGGTTTGGCATGCACATAATTTTTTACCATTGGACAAGCACTCTTTCTTCTCTTATGTTGTCCAGTGAGTGGGTGTCGTTTGCAATTTTTTTTCATTGCATGGAATGGAGTGGTCTTCATCCATCCTGAGATTAATCAAAGACCTGCATTTTTATTTCAAATAAGAACATGGAATATGTGGTTTCTTTCTGTATGTGTTAGCTAGAGATCACAGTGTAGCCATGTGAATTTCCTGATATAACACTGAGACAAGATTAGCAAACCGCCAGTGAGAATACTATGTCTTGTAGTAAAGTGGAGAATTTTCTAAAGGCAACTACTACTATCACATCTGCCAAGTAGCAAATAATCCATTGAAGACAACAATCTGAAGGATAACTTAAACGAATTGCTATTTGCAGACAACCAAGCACTAGTAGCATCATCAGAAGTGTAACTACAAAGACAAATAGATTACCCGGTACATCAAACCTTTAACATGAAGATCAATATAGAAAATACAGAAGTAATGAAGATATGAAGAAGAAAAAAGAAACACAAATATATATATTGGAAACAACAGACGTGACAGAATTTGCATATCTAGGAAGCAATATAGCAACATAGGGCAAGAGCAGTAAAGAAATACACAATAGATGTAGTAAAACATACCACGCCCTAGGACCAATGACACCAATCTTCAAAATAAAATGTATATTTAAACACCAAAATAACGGGGTGCAAAGGGAACACATTACTCTAGGCGGATCCAGGGTTAGCAGATAACCAAGAACCCAAATGTACCTCCACACGGTGCACTCTGGAAGCAGAAATACAGCAGCTCGAGCTGATTCTGGCCAAATCATTTGGGGATCGTGTCCGAGAATGTGGAGGTAGCAGATGGAAAGAGATTTGACTGCACAAGAGACAGACAATATCTCTGACACCACCAGCATCACCACATATAGCGACACTGTCTACATACAGTGAAGCTAGTCAGTCCAGTCCGAACATTGGAGGGGCGGCCAATGTAAAATGCATGTAAAGGTAGATGCATGGCGAGAGACAAATAGATTTCATACCGAGTACAATGAAACAATGAAAGGGCATAACAGCGCTAGAGGGCAGTGTGAACTGCAAATATAAAGTGAAAAGTCTCTAGGATAGGTGAACTACAAGCTCCGTCAGCTCGAGGCGAGCTTCTAGTTACCTGTGTTCCTTACAGACAGAGACCCAGATCCATCCATTGGCAGCTGGTAAAGCAAGAAGACCTAATCCAACTCTAATGTCGAGCCTTCCTAAACCGGAAATATGCTCGCGAAGAGAAAGGGTTCTGTACCCGATGGGCTTAGGCAAGAAAGGGACAACGATTTAGTCCTGGTTCAACTCTACTGTCAGGATTCCTACGTCGGAAATATACTTGAAGAGAGAAAGGGTTCACTACCTGATGGGCTCAGGCGCTATTGGGACAAGGACGCTCAGCTCGAGAACGCCTTGCTCTCAAACGCATGGTGTGAGACTCGAACTTGGACAAAGGGTACACGATGTCGGTGAATGACACCTCGGCTAAGAGGGCGAAAGAGCCAGGGTCCAACTCCTCTGTTGAGTTCTTCCCCTCAAGGAACCAGGCTCACGGATGAGAAACTGTTCAGTACCCAATGGGCACAGCACGTCCAATTACACGAGGCAAGTTCATAGACAGTGGAACACCTCATGCGAGTCAGACGAGAGCAAAAATCGTCTGGGCGAAGAGTTGCCACTACGCGTGCCTGGAGACAGATATAGAGGCTGTCACATGCGAAGGGTACTCGCCCGAATTGTCAAGGCATGCCGAAATTGGATGTGCTAGGCCTACAAGGCGCATAACAGTGGCACAACGTAACGACGCTCCCGGCGGAAATCGCACGGATATCCGTTATGGTTACAATGGAGCGAACGCAAAACAAACAAACAACCAAAATAACACTATTCAAAATAATTATTATGCCAACGCCAAACAAATACACCGACAGCACAAGACAAATGTAAACTTGTGACAGCTGAAATAGCATGCTTACGCAGAATCCTAGGAATATCGTTGAGACAGAGTGAGGACATTAGACAAAGAACCAGCACCATCCCAATCTTGGAATATATTAAGAGACAACAAATCAAATAGTTTGCACAGATCAGCAGGCTACCATCAGACAGCATACCATAGCAAGCTATGCTACACAGATACAGTGAAGGCAGACCTAGAGGCTGACCACGAAAACAATGGACCACCAAAATAAAAGAGGTGACAAATTCTACAATATACTCAGCACACACGAGGGCCATCTCCAGAAAATTCTTCTACGCCTGATGCTGAAAGGCAACAAAGGGTTTAGCGAATAAATAGATCATTGTTTTTTTGTTTTGTTTTTTTGCTGATGTCCAGACTGCCCTTCCACTACAGGTTTAACTGTACCCATTTAATCTTTATGGAAGATGCTTCAATTTTCTCTCAGCTTGTTCCCAGAAGTTTCTTCATTAGGGATAGATTCCTTGTTGCTTTCTGTTCACCATCAGGTGTGGCTTCCAAGTGAGTTGCTTGTTTAATTTGACTCAAAGAAAGGTAGTGTTCTCCTCATGTGCTAACTCCCTTCAATAGTTAGCAGGCTTGACTTTTCTTTTTGTCTATTGTCTTTCCCCAGGTGAATGATTGATGATCGCATTCACACTTGCCGTTAAACGTAGGGGTGGGAGCTTAAGCTGTCGTTTCAAGGCCAGATGTATCGCCATGGTTGGTATAAAAATTGTAGATATTATTTGTTTTTTAATTTCCATCATGATCTTTGGATGAAGAAGTAATGGAGAAAGTTGGTAAGTCACTGTGTTTGCTTTCTGGCACCTTGTTTCTATTTCCCGCCGAAGACGGATGTGTCGGGCCTTTGGCGCAGATAAAACGGTGACACAACGCATTTCCATTCTCTGGACTACATCCTGCTGGACATCTAGTAGGACACTGTCCTGCTACAAGAGATATTGAGCGGAAGTTTGAGAATGAACGCTGAAGAAGAAGAAGTTTCTATTTCTCTGTCTAGTCTTTCATCTTCTGAAAAAATGCCTTGCGAGAATAATTTCTTTTTCACTTGAATCTTCTCTGACATAATTGAGTCTTGATTTGACACTTTTAAATGAATGTTTAACTATATCAAGATATATTTCCTGCAATCAGTACTGCGTGTGCCCTCTGGTGGGAAAACAACACTTTCGCCACATCAAAACTGCGCAAAAATAATGGGGGGGGGGGGATTTTTTTTAAATCGAGAAACATCCAGTTCAGAATCCATAGGAGAGCTACAATGGTCGTGAATAAGTATACTTGACGTATTATGAATTGTGATTTCGATAGTACAGAATTCCTGGGAATAATGTTATTATCAAGTAGATATAGTAACAAGTTGATTTTGTCATGAAATGACATGGAACAATCATGGAACAATCATTTTGATATTTATCGACATTAGGCCTATGATTCTAGAACCATTTATGGACATGGTAAGTTTCAATGTTTTATTTATTTCTTCCTTTCGTATGACACAAAAAAACAAATCAGACACTTGTTTGTAATATACAATTTATTTTTTGGTGCTACCCCTTATTTGAATGCGCAAACTCCGCCGAAGACGAATGTGTCGGGCCATTGGCGCAAATAAAACGGCGACACAACGCATTTCCATTTTCTGGACTACATCCTACTGGAAATCTAGCAGGACCATGGTCCTGCTGGATTCAGTAGGAGTTTGAGAATGAACGCAGAAGAAGAAGAATGCGCAAACAATGAAATATTATTTTAATATCTCTAATAACAAAAAAGTTACTGTATTTTCAACACACCAACGAAAAATTATGAAAAAATCCACACAAAAATTCAGTGGCGGGGGGAAGTTTTATAATTAAACCAGCTCGCTAAAGGTTAAGAAGTGTTGTGTACAGCTATTTATTTAAGAAGCTAGGGACTATATTTTTTCAAGTGGCAATATTACGTAATAACATAGTGACCAGAGTACAATATTGACAATATACACAGACCTATGATGGTTGTGAGATGGAGCATACACATCCATATAGTAAAGAAATTTATCAAAATATCAGCATTTTAAATGAAATGGCTGCATTTTGCTTTTGGGTGTACACTGTGACCGTTGTTCTGATTTCGAGGTATTCCCTAACCTTTGTTGTGTGATTTGGCAAGCTTAAGGTTAAGTACTTAGAGTAAAGTTAGGATTAGAAATAACACTGGTCAACGTCAAATTTGCTGTCCATTTTTTTAAATACAGATTTAGGATAATTTTATTGTGCTGAATCCAAAAATCACATTGGATTTGGTTGCTAAATCAGCTCAGGTTTTTTATCTAGCACCTCATGTTTTTTTTATAGGTGGGTCATATTCCATGTCAAATCAATCAGTAAAACGACAATTGATTTCCACACATTTGATCAAAAGTGTTTTTTTTCCTATTTAAAAGGAAAAATGATATAGAAAGCAAGTATTCTATTGTCACATATATGGATATTTTCACATCATATGTTGCAAAATTTCTTTATCTATCTTGGAATATACAAATTATGAATATTTCACATGTTTAAACTTACTTGTATTATACTGAAATGAGCTTAATATTCTGAGCTTTTGTATCCAGATTAATGGCCGCAGACGTCGCAAAGGCCTAACAAGTAACATAGAAGACTGGCTCCTCAAAACTATCCACAAAATACGCAGGATAATTTATTTTTGACATATAAAAAGACTTAATAAATATAGGTACTTGGGCAAAATTTTCAAAATACTTGAAAATAGTCATGGCGCATGAATTCATGAATGACATGCTGTCTGACTGTTGTGTTGGTAGCCTGGAAGTGGAAGCGTGTGAAAACCACTTGATCTCTAGAAAAAGATTTACATTTAAACATTGTAATCAATGTAATGAAAATAATTAATTAATAACGCCTCGAAATTATAGTTAAGTCGTCAGATTATCGTCATGGTATATATGCACAATAATAGTGTAGTGTAATAATATAATTGTAATAGTAACATGGGACGAATATTATATTCACATTTTACTTCTCTATTTATCAATTTATCGTATTCGTATAGTTAATATAATCAGTTATAATAAATTAAATCAGTCCAGGAAAAACTGCAGGTAGTTAGTTGACAATTTTACTTACCTTGGTCGCCTTGGAAGCACTCTCTTGGGATGTCAACATCGATGTCGAAATTAACAATAGACAGGCAAACGCTAGTGATGTATTTGGTAGATTACGCAGCAATGTATGAAACAGAACTATAAGAACAACTACCAAAATTCAAGTATATCATGCGGCTGTTATATCAACTCTCTATGCTTACTTACTACTAATAGCGCTCGAATGAAACATTGAAGAGTTCTCAGGGAAAATGTAGATCTAAACACCAAAATAACACTATTCAAAACGATTATTATGGCAACGCTGTGCTACAAATGCCAAACATGAACAACATCACATGACACACGTAAACTAGTGACAGCTGAAACGGCATGCTTACGTAGAGTCCTTGGAATATCGCTAAGAGACAGAGTGAGAAATTAGGACATTAGACAAAGAATACCCCAATCTTGGAGTGTATTTAGAGTCAACAGATCAAATGGTTTGCACATAGGAAACAGAGACGTTGAAGCGCTTCGCTCACCAGAACCAGGACTCATACTGGTTCAGACCTTGATATTCCTCCTCGCGGAATACCCCGGGCAACAGTAATCTCGCTAAGCTATCAAGGATCGAACGATCTCCAGCTGAGGTGGGAACCTGCTGTGGACTTGGAAACTTCCAAGAGAGAATCCACTCTTCTTATCTGCAATTCGTCTCGGAATTAAAAGCAAACTTTCGTCAACCTTTTCGTCATTTTCGCCAAGGTTCAAGTACTTTTCGTCAGTTTCCCAGCCGTACACAGCGTCACGATATAACTAAAATAGTCTTTTTTAGGACTCAGGTTGAAAGCGACCTGACTACGCATCCCGAGATAGCCTAGTCGAATCCCTCAACCAATCAATAAAAATCAAAAGGTTTGCACACATCAGCACACTACTACTATGCAGCACACCACAGCAAGCTATGCTACACAGATACAGTGAAAGAAGACCTAGAGGTCGAATTCCAAAACGATGGACCATCGAAATAAAAAGAGGCGACAATTTTCACAATATACTCAGCACACACGAGGGTCATCTCCAGAGAACTCTTCTACCCCTGACACTGAAGACATTAAAGGGTTTAGCGAACAGATAGAAAGATAATTATACGCTTGTGAAACGTGAAATGTATTTCTAGGCATGGAAGAAAACTAAATCACTTCCATCTTAGCTGCCTACGTAAATTACTAAATATCCACTAGTGGAACAAAATACCAGACTACGAGATATTAGAAAAATCAGCATCAACAATAATCTATCTATTACTTATATAAGCGCAAACACGCCAGGCAGGTCATCTTGTGCGTATGGGGGACTCGCATTTACCAAAACATAGCCTATATATTATGGACTCAAGACAGGACTTCGAAAAGCTGGTGGACAGAAATGCGCTTCAAAGACACACTCAAGTCCTCACTGAAACATCTTAAAATTGATATCGGCTCTTGGGAGAGCCTCGCTCAGGATAGAACAGCATGGCGTTACACTCTCAGAACTGGAGCACTAGCGGCGGAAAAGGCTAGGCAAGATACTGCAAGACAGAAGCGGGAAAGCAGAAAAGATAAAACATCTCAACGTCCCATAGACACCCTCTACGGATGCTAAGTGTGTGGAAGTACTTTTTGTGTTCGCATTGGACTTGTTAGTAATTTAAAAACGCACTATTAACTTTATTATCTTTTATTATTTATTGTTATTATTAAATATGTTATTATCCATGCCTGTCGGTGAGTTGCCAGGGATTGCAGGCCTTCTACATTTATGCCTGTTGATTTTATTTCATTCATAGGGTAGCCGGGGGTAAAGATGCACTGGGGGCAAAGATTCGCAGTCGTTTTTTTCCGGAACTATGGGTTTTTCCCACAAACCACGTAACATTGCCGGACGCTAACGTCCGTTTCTGTCGCACAACGAATTTTCATCGGTCACGGGCAGGTCATTTTTGAGCCATGAGGTAAATTCATTTTTTAACGTTCTCGATCTAACTTTTTTTCCACTTCTCACTCTTTGTCCTCTGTTATCATTACTGCCATGTTATTTTACATATCTAAACTGAAAACTATATTGTATTGTTAAGTTATTAAGCATGTTACCGTGTCAAGATAATTTTTGTTTTCATGATTTTTTATAAAAATTGTGAACAGTGTGATTTTGGGGTAACGCCGCGCACACTGACGGGGCAAACATGCGCTGCTGACTGACTGCGCATGTTTGCCCCAGTCACTTCCCCCTCATGTTGCCAAATATTTAAACCAATATTTTATTGTCACGTTATGTTTCTTTTTAGGAATTACAAACGGAAAATTGAGAAAAGTATGCCACTGACTGAAAATGAAGCAGTCGCTGCTATAGATGCACAATCCCTTCCGATCACAGATGCACAATCTCCACGGGTCATAGTTGTACGGTCTCCGCCGATAATAGATGCACGTTCCCCGCTATTCATAGTTGCACGATCCCTGTCGGTTATAGCTGCACAATCTTCACGGGTCATAGTTGTACGACCTCCGCAGATAATAGATGCACGACCTCCGCCGATGCACGATCCCCGCTATACATAAATGCACGATCTCAGCTATTCATAAATGCACGTTCCCGGCTATTCATAGATGCACGTTCTCCGCTATTCATAGATGCACGTTCTCCGCCGGTCATAGATGCACGATTTCCGCCGGACATAATTGCAATATCTCCGCCGGTCATAATTGCGCTATCTCCGCCGGTCATAACTGTACTATCTCTGCCAGTCATAGTTACACGTTCTCCGCTATTCATAGATGCACGATCTCCGCTATTCATAGATGCACGTTCTCCGCTTTTCATAGATGCACGATCTCTTCTATTCATAGATGCACGATCTCCGCTTTTCATAGATGCACGATCTCCTCTATTCATAGATGCACGATCTCCGCTTTTCATAGATGCACGATTTCCTCTATTCATAGATGCACAATCTCCGCCAGTCATAGATGCACGTTCTCCGCCAGTCATAGATGCACAATCTCCGCCAGTCATAGATGCACAATCTCCGCCAGTCATAGATGCACAATCTCCGCCAGTCATAGATGCACAATCTCCGCTATTCATAGATGCACAATCTCCGCCAGTCATAGATGCATAATTGCCGCCGGTCATAGATGCACGACCTCCGCTATTCATAGATAGTTGAAATTATAGTCAAACGCTTTATAGAGCACTCCAACACGTTGTTATAGTTTTAAACGGATCTAAGCACCCATTCTCTGTATTAAATTTTGTTTTTCATATTTACATTTTTTTTCGTATTAAAGTTACATAAAGATACATATGCCTAGTCTTTGTGCTCTATTATCTTCCCACATTGTGACTGACTATGTTTAGATAGGAAGTGACGTTGTTATTTTGCTGGTTTTGTCAATATTCCCATGATTTTGTAATTGTTTTTGCCTGCGCGTGTTTGCCCCAGAAATTGGGGCAAAGGTGGGATTATACTCATGTTCATAAAATCTCATTCTACGGACTAAACGTGATTGTATGTTGTAAATACCCTGACGATTGTTAGATGGATGGATAAGCTACACACTGCTGCTAGTTTGGTCTCTCATAGTTAAGTCTATTTGTCAGAATACGGAAAAAAGTGAAAAACGCGCATCATTGCCCCCGGCTACGGGGCCTAAATGCTATTCTCGGCGTTGTTTTTGGTCTTCCCTGTTTTCTTTTTTCCGTCTGCTGTCCACATGAAGGTTGTCGTGAAATTCTGTCTTCCTTCATTCTAAGTATGTGGCCGATGTATGCCCAGCGACGTTTTCTGATGATGTTCGTCACATAGGCCTATTCTTGTTTTGTCTCCTCTCTTTTTAGGGCCTATGTCGTTTGATTTGAAGTCTTTCCAATTAGTATTTGTGATTTTTGTGAGGCATCTATTCTCGAAGGCAACTAACTGCTTATCCATTATTGCGGTAGATTTCCAACTTTCACATCCACATGGCACTAATAGAATCATACTTGCATTGAATAGTCGCAGTTTGATGAGTTTACTTTCGATCTCGAGATGTTTGAAAGTGTGTTAAAGTACTACCAACAATAAAACATAACATAAGAAGATCCGAATACAAGGCCAGAGGAGGACCTAGAACAAGATGGATAGATAACATCAAGACAACACTGAACAAATACAGATTCAACGAAACAAAGGCGACACATCTCGTCTTGAATAGACAACTAAAGATCACAATAACCACCCATACGCTTAACAGCAAGTGTGGATATTATAACGATCATATACGTGGGAATAGACAATAGACTATGCATACGTTCAATCTCTTCAGTATGTCCCTATCTCGGCACATGGTAACTGTTTTGTTTCTGTATTGGTTGATAACCTTTCTTTTGGTTTGGTTGATGTGGTTAAGTAAAATTTAGGCCTACCTCTTATGGTAAGGTACGGACTTTCAACCGCGGACGTTTGTCCAATTTGGTTATATCAGCGCTTTACAGCAAATAAATAGTGGAGGTCGCAAAGCTGGTACGCCAATTACTACGGCCTCCTGATGATGATGTTCTTCCTTCGTAACGAAGATGAGCATGGCATGAAAAACAATAAATGCGATGAAAAAAATGAATAATAATAATAAATTGGTAATTGTCTAATTTGGTTTGTGTTCGTAGATGCCCAATGAGTCCGATTCGTGCACAGAAAGTTCTATTGCAGTGCACGCAGGAGTGTTGAAGGTTCGGGGTAGGAGAATTTTCGGATTTGTCCTTCCTCTTGTAGATTGCTCGCAGTGTTTTTTTCTTTTTCAAATTTCATGATGCCAGAAGTTATCTGAGTTTGTCATGCCGAACGATCAAGTGCTGTAGTCTCCCAGGAGCTTGGATCGATGCTGCAATGCTTAAAAGAGTTTTTTAGGTGATTATTGAAGCGCTTTTTCTGCCCTCCGCGTGAACGTTTACCTTCACACAGCTCCCCATAGAATAATCTCTTTGGAAGGCGCTTGTCTGGCATACGGACAATGTGGCCAGTCCAGCGGAGTTGGGACCTAGTCAGCAGGGCATGGATGCTTTGCATGTGCGACTTCTGAAGGATTTCCGTATCTGGTCCTCGATCCTGCCAACGTATTCCCATGAGGTTTCGTAGGCACTGAAGGTGAAAAGAGTTAGGTTGTCGAACGTGTCTCGCATAGACAGTCCAGCAAGACGCAGCATAAATCAGTGTTGGTAGAATCATTGCGCGGTACACGTCCAACTTAGTTATCAAACTGATACCACGCCTGACGTTGGCACGAAATCTCCCGAATGCCACGAGCAATACGCAGGGCAACATACTCGTCAATTGTCGCAGTTTGCGATAGGGTGCTGACGAGATATACAAACTTATTGGCAGTATTAAGTTTTTGTTCCTTTACTGTGATCACTGGTTCTGTGTAGGGGACACCTGGCACCGATTGATACATTACTAAAGTCTTCACTACAAACTTATTGGTCTGTAGTTGGAGACTGGTGCTGTCATTTGCTGATTTAGGGATTCGTATTATGATAGCTTCCCTCCAGGTCTGTAGTTCAACATATATTCATGATCTGCAGCAGCTTTGTTTTTGCTGAAATTTTCAGATTATCTTTTATCATTACAATTGACACTCCATCAGCACCAGGTGACTGCTTCATTTTCAGTTTAGATACTGCATGCTCGAGTTCTCCGTGAATGGTGCCTCCATGACTTCAGATATGGTTCCATCTTGTTTAGTATTTTCTTGCTTCTAACAAATCTCCTGTTGTTTCTCTGGGCTAATTTTTATATTGTTTTCAGCAAATGAGTCTGCAAAGTAGTCAGCAGCCTGTTTTTCCATGAGAATGTTTCCATCTTTTTGTAATGTGATCTTTCAATTACTCCCAGCACCCTCGTCCTTTTACCAACCTGCACAGTTTCCTAGTATCCCTCTCTTTCCAGCTGTATTGTAGCTTAGCTATCTGAAATTTGGCTGCAGCCTGTTGATATATATTGTGGTGCTTTTGACATGTTCTTTCCTCTGACTGTTGACGAATTGTTTCCACTTCATTTTGCAATATTTCTAGTTCACTACTCCAATAAGGTTTGTAGTGTTTACTGACTCCTCTAGGGATGGCTTTAAGAGAAGTCTGTATTACACACCTACAGAATTAATTGATTACCTTATTGGTATCTTTTGTCTGCAGTTAGGTCTCTGGCTAGAACACTGGTGTAGTGTCGGTACTTTGTCCAGTTTGCCTTCTTGTAGTTCCACTTAGAGATGCAATACTGCGTCAATGAATATCTGTTACTAGGGGCCTGTGGGCACAATGATGCACCCGTTGTCATGGCCCGATTCCCAAGTACGGAATTTCATGAAGTAATGTTGCCATGACGTAGAATTCCCCCACACAAAGTTAGGAATATGTCACAGTGTAAAGGTCCAATTTCATTACACATTACGATTGTAAGGAGAAAGCCGGCTGATCTTTGTCAACTTATTTCTGGAACAGCGACTGTGGATTTCCTATAAAATTGATAAGTAATATCTATATTTTTTTCATAGTTTTTATATTATAAGAATCATTTAGAATGTTCATTTATTCATTGAAAAACAACATGTATCAGAGGCTCAATGTGTCGGCATGTGCATGTCGCATACTCCACGTGTATGTCCGGCTAGGCCTAGTCTTGCATGAACGACGTTGTATGAAGTTTCTTCACCGTTTTATTACTTTGTTTAGTCTATATTATATTATTTTGGATATTAAACAACATATACACAACAGGAATAGGTATTTAGGAGGATTTTTTCAATGTTGCCACACATTACTGAAGTATTAAGGTCATCAAGAAATTATATTTACGATTTTTGTAAATGGCGTTATCAGATTTCCCCCCAATTTTCAACTTCACAACTGTCATATTACACATACAACAACAACAAAAACACGATTATATGCATTATTCACTCCTTTATTTACATGTGCAACAATTATTTTGATATCTTTACAAACAAAAAAGTTATCACGTTTACCAACCACTCACCAAAAAATTATGCACATTGTCAAAAAATAATCCAGGACCAGGGGAGAAATAGCGTAATTTTAATTTAGGGTCCTAAAGGTTAATATTTGCATTATCTACAGTCAGAAACACTGGCTGGTGGTCACTGCCTACCAGCTGTTTTCCAATAACACGATGTTCCACTCCAAATTTGGTGAGTGGAATGCCAATTTTGGTGTAGATGTAGTATGCCAGATGAAAAGTTTTTTTTTAGTAATCTGGAGTAGAAGGTTGAGGCTAACATTAAAATCAAATATTGTCAATAATTGTAAGTTTAAAGCAGAACTATCAACACATGCAATTGCATTAGTGATAATTGCTTTCTCAGATTATAGGAGCGGCCGCACTGTATATTACAAATATAAATAATAGTTCCACGCTGTCAGATCAAAAGTCTTTTGGCAATTCTCGTCAACAATGCACCTGCACCAGAAATCAAAAGGTACCAAAAGAACTTAGTGGCGTGCGATAAATTATAGATTTTATAAATTTTGCGCATGCGATTGCGTCTGTGGATCTCACCAATGGCTCACTAGACAAACCACCCAAGCAACAGAAAACCTTAGTAGATGACATGCCTTTATATTGAGGTTATCTTCTTATAGGAGCTTCATGGCACGTCATCCATACAATCCCGTTGTTGTAATCTTCGATAACAGTTAACATGTTCCGACAGACCAACGTTGTGCTTGAACTAGTTACGAGCATGGCGTGGGTGGGCGGAACAACAAAGAAGCCTGTTGCAAGGGCCAGAGTTGTGCCCTAATTTCGACGTCTCTTTATGCGGCATCAGACTCTAAACATCATCGAGTCGGATGGCTGCTGGAACAGAGGGCGAAACACTTATGGGAATGCCCCACGTACTGTGAGGCCAGTTTCTAATCAAGAGTCAAGATAAATTATAGATCATATACATCAATATCGGAATCTTCTTCTTCAGCGTTCATTCTCAAACTCCTGCTGGATCTCTCTTGTAGTAGGACACTGGTCCTACTAGATATCCTGCAGAATGTAGTCCAGAGAATGGAAATACCATAGACCAATATAGAAAAGTGTTGTGTAAACATTTTAAATTATTGAATGGTTCAAATTGAATTGTGATTTCGCTGCTTATGCCACCTGATGTAGCCATCTCAC
The DNA here is from genome assembly GCA_034231615.1 of Meghimatium bilineatum. NCBI lineage: Eukaryota > Metazoa > Mollusca > Gastropoda > Stylommatophora > Philomycidae > Meghimatium > Meghimatium bilineatum. Next base: position 12,619,962 of record CM067322.1, on the reverse strand, counting down.
TGCATCATAGCTTCGCATGGCCCTGAACTAAGCAATACGAAATCATACCTTTCCCTTCCCATCACTAAGGTTGAAAAGGTGTAGATGATTACAGTAGAAACCACAATGAAGGTCAAAGGTGACTATACAATACCTTTCCCTTCCCATAAGAAACTGGTTCACCATTCTCTAGTCTTTGAAAACCAGTGATTACATCATGTGAAACATTGTACAAGAGATACAACATGTTAATAACCACAAGGGACATAACTTATTGTAATAATTGTATATAAAACAATTTGGTTATTACACATGTATTCTGTCAGTTCTGCCAACTCATTATAATGGTTTTCTACTGTATAATGCTGCATAGTAGTCAGTCTAGTGGTTGCCACCTGACCTTCCGTATACTGGTAAGAGGACCTGGTCAATCTTATGTATCCAGATCTGGACTAGCCTCGATAGCCATGATGAGTGTGGCCACGATGGAGACATCTTAAATAAATCTTATATCTCAAACACCAGATTTGGAAAGTTTATTTATAATATGTTGACTTATGTGTCTCTTGAGTGCTCGATATTCAACAAAACCTTTGTTACAAACATCACATTTGTAAGATTTCTCTACTGTATGTGTTCTTTTGTGTACATTTAGGTTACTAGCATGGGTAAATCCTACACCACACACATCACATTTGTAAGGTTTCTCTCCTGTATGTGTTCTTTTGTGTAACTTCAGGATAATAATTTGAGAAAATCCTACACCACAAATTTCACATTTGTAAGGTGTCTCTGCTGTGTGTGTTCTTTTATGAACATTCAGGTTACCAGTTTGAGTATATCCTACACCACAGACATCACATTTGTAAGGTTTCTTTTCTGTATGTGTTCTTTTGTGTACATTCAGGTTACCTGTATGAGAAAATCCTTCCCCGCAGACAACACATTTGTAAGGTTTCTCTCCTGTATGTGTTCTTTTGTGTAATTTCAGGTTACCAGCTTGAGTAAATCCTACACCACAAACATCACATTTGAAAGGTTTATCTCCTGTATGTGTTCTTTTGTGTACATTCAGGTTACCTGTGTGAGAAAATCCTTCACCACAGACATCACATGTGTAAGGTTTCTCTCCTGTATGTGTTCTTTTGTGTAATTTCAGGTTACCAGTTTGAGTAAACCCTTCACCACACGCATCACATTTGTAAGGTTTCTCTCCTGTATGTGTTCTTTTGTGATTCTTCAGGGAACTAGTATGAGTAAATCTTTTATCACAGTGATCACATTTGTAAGGTCTCTCTCCTGTATGTGTTCTTTTGTGTACATTCAGGTTACCAGTATGAGTAAATCCTTCACCACACACATCACATTTGTAAGGTTTCTCTCCTGTATGTCTTCTTTTGTGTAACTTCAAGTTACCACTTTGAGTAAATCCATCACCACACACATCACATTTGTAAGGTTTCTCTCCTGTTTGTGTTCTTTTGTATACATTCATGTTACTAGTATGAGTAAATTCTTCACCACAGAGGTTATGTATGTGTTTTTCTCCTGTATGTGTTCTTTTGTGATTCTTCAGGGTACGATTTTGCGTAAATCCTACACCACACTCATCACATTTGTAATGTTTCTCTCCTGTATGTGTTCTTTTGTGTAACTTGAGGGTACTAGCTCGAGAACATCCCAAACCACAGACATCACATTTGTAAGGTTTCTCTCCTGTATGTATTCTTTTATGATTCTTCAGGGAACCAGTATGAGTAAATGTTTTATCACACACATCACATTTGTAATGTTTCTCTCCTGTATGTGTTCTTTTGTGTAATTTCAGGTTACCAGTTTTAGTCAAACCTGCTTCAGAAACATCACATTTGTCCAGGTGCTCACAACTTACACTACACACAGAATGTCTAGTACCTTTCTTAAAAACACACAATTCATCTTCTGACAGTTTGCTACATTCTCCATTATTGGCATTCAGACTGTCCTCATTCTGAACAATCTTACCAATGACATCTTCAACCATGACCTGTTCTCTAACTAACTCTCTTAAGTCATTCAGTTTCTGCTCTCTTGATGTCAAACACAGATCTACATTCTTGTTTTCTGATTTCATTACTGTATCTCCTATGTGTTCATGAAACATCTCACAATCTTCTGTCTCATCCGATGTATTCTTCTCAATGTTTCTAATATGTTCTGGAAGATTCTCTGTGAAAACATCATCGCTTACAAGTTGTGAATGTTGAACACTGTATACACTTTCTATTTGTATTTTCTGAACACCATCCTGAGAATTGATGAAGTGCTCTGATGTGTCAACACCGATCTCTGAAATATCCAAACAATGAGCAGTGACAAGTCTTGAAATGTAAATCATAATAAATATAACAATATAAAACATTTATATTGAAACAATCTATGACAAAAATACAATAACAGTCAATGTTAGATCAAACACTTTGTGTGTACTGGTTGTGTGAGTGCAGTGTGTGAGGAGTGATGTACAGAATGAAACTTGTAGAAATATTTCAAACCATCAATACATATTGGGAATCCAGACAAACAGGGGTATTAAACACCTCTATTATATGCTGTTCAGAAATTATCTCACCATGTCTACCTTACTTCTTCTTCGTTGTACGCCTTGCGGCGGACCCTCTGAAAGTATTCTGCTGACCGTCCTGAGAAAGACGTATGAGGGTGATCTGCATTGTGTCATATTTTACAGCAAGCTGCGTTATCTGTGCCTTTCGACCTGACACATCCATCTTCAGCCAGCATTCTTTTGGGCCGGGGTGGCATTCTCGTATCTTCGATCCCTAGTACTTGGCCAGGCTACAGCAGTGTTGCTGCACTCCTGTTTCCAGGCCCACTGCGTGGAAATGTACTGAGGGTCTTGGCCAGCTGTGGTTCGCTGACCCTGATGCTTGACCAGCTATGGAGCGCTGGCCTGTGCACTCTGGTGTGCATGTCATCTCTGGGCCCATCTACCTTACAAATACACTTTATATGGAAGTCGGGGTGTATGGAGTGTAGGGAAGAGTAGTACCTCTGATGTTGAGACTGTCATAATCTTATAGAATAGTACTATAACCTGCAAGACTGCACTACACTAAACCAGTTAAGAGAAGAACACTGGCCCACAGAGATGGATGTTCACAGAAAAATGTATGGGAGCACTGAGGAGCTTTAAAATACAGCAGCATTTATTAAGAAAACAGGACTTGCTGTGTAGACATGTCAAACTGTGAACGAGAAGAAGAAGAAAAAGAATGGTACTAATGTCCACGATCCCAACCTGGCACTCAGCTCTCATCTATGGCTTCCAATATTTGCTAACATGCAGCAGCAGAAACACCCTGGTAATGGCTTTGATAGGGCAGCCACACCAGGTGAGTGTAACTGAGGGGCTCTGGCATGGAGGTTAATATAGAGAATATTTGCCCAAGCATGCAAAGCCTGGATATGGTGGACAGCACAGATGAAGCTTCTGATATTCAACAATAGGAAGGCACTTGCCATCAGAACAGTGTAGTACACAAAGAGTTTTGCGAGACATGTAGAACACTCTTATCACCCACTGTATCCTGGTACATCTCCAGTCATCTTGATTTATCTTGCCACTGGAACTCAGCTGGATGAGGAAGAGCGTGGTCAATGAATGGTACAACTCTTCCACTTTTTAAAACAGTTTATCGCTAGTCATAACTCAAATATCATCAAGTCTGTTATTTCCAATATATATAAAGCTAGGTGTAGCGTGCCATAAATGAACTGCCACCAGAACTGAGGGAATGATACAAGAGCTCATCTGGGAATACTCAAAGCCAAAATATACAATAATTTACACATATGTAAAAGTAATAAGAGAAACAAACAGGTTTGGATGATGTTTCATCACCTACTGAAATGGCAGGAAAGTTACAGAGAGATCTACTGACTATCCAATAACAATACCAAGTGTGAGAATGATGATAGAAGTGGAGACAGTGGTTCTCAGTTTGCTGATGATACAACCACAAACACATACAGTGATTCCATCAGACTCTCAGAGCAAGCTACAGAATATAGAAACATTATTATTAAGATGATAATAAAGGATCAGAAGACATAATATGAACCAAGTCCATTCAGCTGGTACATACCTGGTATTCATCTCACAACTTGAGTCAAACATGTTTTCCAAATTCGGACACAGCACATCTTGTGTAGATGAATTAGTAAAGCATGTTGACGTTGACTCAAGATGTGAAGCAAACAGGTGAGAGCTGAATTGACTTGGTTCAAATCCCATCTACTGCCGTCTGATTTTATTCTGTAACTGTTCAATGTTTCCTATTTATATTATTCATTTGTCCATGATAAGAAAGGAGTGATTTGCTCTTCTCAGCAACATCCAAGGTATTACAGAGATCTACTGTCCACGTCATGCAGGAGTCAGATGCAATGATAGAGCTGATGCTTTGCTGGACAATGCTGTAGTTGATGCGTCTGTGATAATAGACAGTGTCAAGTTATTTAAGCCACTAAATCCCACAGCTTGTGAAACCGCCCGCTATTGATTCATTCCCAGAATGTCTGTTTATGCCAGATCTCTACATGGTGAATGTAGAGATCTCATATGCTAAATTTAGCCCTGAATGGTAATGGCGGCTTGCATAGCAGTTTATCGATCATTTCTAAAAATTATCATTTCTGAACTGCGAAGGTTTATTATGATCTTCAATTTTCATCAAAATGGGCTTACTTATGATTCAAATGACATTTATAGACAATTTTTTAATGGAATTTTATAGAACAAGATTTAGACATTGATAGAAAATTAGCTCAGTCCATTTTTTAAATTAATTAATTTTATTTAGGATTTGAATGTAGCGACAATCTGTAGTGTATGCCTAATTGAAGATGTGTGTCTCTCCCACAATACAGACCTAGTAATGATTGAGAATACTCAACACAGCTGATTTAAGTTAATATTGATAAATTTAATGAGAAATCAGGTCCTGAAAATGACATTGATCCAGATTAGTCTGCTTTTCATTAGGACTAGGTCTAGCTTTCACTATTTCTACAGGAGATGATCTTTGAGGTACACACAGAACACACCAACAATGTGTATTCTTTTCTTCTTTCTTTTTGCTTTATACCCCTTCATGCCTTGCAGCGTCAGGGGTAGAAGAGTTCTCTGGAGATTACTTTTTTGTGTGTCTCATATATATTTGTTTTTATTGACTCTTTGATTTCTGTAATCTATCGTTTGCGTGGTCTGGACCTGGCTTTGTAACCAGCATGCCTATATAGTAATGCTTTTACTGGACACTCTCTGATGGTAGTCTTGAAACGTGAAAATCACGTAATCTGTTGTCTGCTGATGTAATATAGATTGACATTGTGTTTGTCAGTCTTCTGATGTTTTTGTTTCTGATTTTATCTCTTATCAATACTCTGAGGATTCTACAGAGACAGTAATTTCTGTTGTAACAAGTTTTCTTTTGGCTTCTGTTGTTAACCTCTTAGCTGCGGTGGTATCCTTATGGATAGAGTGAAAGTTTGCTGCCATTTGGCTGAGATAATATTTTTCTTAGTTTTCCAGGCAAACAACTCATCCAGATGCTTTATTATAAGCTTCCAGACATATTTTTTTCCAGTGGCAGCTAAGAAGAGGAGGAAATCTGCAAAAAAGCAGTAGTTTTTAATTGTATCCTTAAGAATACCTCTGCAGCTAAGGGGTTAATGTCCACGTTTGACATTGGTAGCATAGTGATGGTATGATGATCATTTTATATAGTGCAGTTTTGATGTTCACGTTTACATATTTGTTTTTGAAAATAGAGGACATGTGCCCTAAGATCTGGTATGCTATGTTGCATCTGTGTTGGATTTTTGTGTTTTTTCCATTTAATGATATGATGCTTCCAAGATAAGTAAATTTTTTCACCTGTTTTAAGTTGTTGATCATTGATGAGAATAGTGGTGTTTCTTTCTGTTTTTATGATTAACATTACCTCGTTTTTTTTTTTCTGTGTTTATTTTCACGTTAAAGTCCCTACATGTTGTGTGTACTCTATTTATATGTTGTTGTAGTTCTTCCGATGGTGATGTTATTGCTTGATCATCTGCAAAAAATAAGTTTACTCAGGAGGCTGTTTAGGTTGTCTTCTTCATTAGTGTTGGCAATTTTATATATACAATCAATATATGTTTTGAATAGCAAGGGAGAAAGAACAAATCCTTGTCGCACTCCAGAGTGTATGTGGAATTTATTTGAAAGCCCTATACTCGTTCTAACTGCACATTGACTGCCTGTGTAACTACTCCTACACAAGTTGATTAGATGTTGTGGAACCCCATATTGTGATAGTATTTTCCATAGTTGTTGTCTATTTACTCTGTCTAAAGATTTTTCTTGGTCGACAAATGCGATATACAATATTTGGTTAACCCTTCAATATACAATGTTTTTTACACTTCAATATCTGCTTTGTGAGACTAAGCATATATGGGACATTAAAAAATAATACAATACCTTCATACCTCCAAAGTTCATGTTGACAGATGTAATTACAGTTTTTGTTAATTCAGTAGAAAAGGTTAGGCAACCCCCCCCCCCCCCCCTCAGCATATTGCTCATCATCTCCAGTGATTCTCCTTTTGTGTTTATATCACATGTAACAGTTGATGTGTTTATATCACATGTAACAGCTGATGTGTTTATATCACATGTAACAGCTGATGTGTTTATATCACATGTAACAGTTGATGTGTTTATATCATATGTAACAGTTGATGTGTTTATATCACATGTAACAGTTGATGTGTTTATATCACATGTAACAGCTGATGTGTATTTCATTGTTTCACTAATAAGGTACTCCATAAATATTTAAATCATATTCTGTTTGTTTCTTAACAAGTTCCATCTCTAGCAGACATAAAACAAAACAGTATATGTAATTATACAACAATAAACACAGAAAATATCACAAAAGTATCAGACGACATATCACAAATGAATAATATTTACCTTCTTTTATATGTCTATCAACTCTACATAGACCAGGCTGTATAACTTCATGACATCCTGATACTTCATTGAAATTTTCAAACTGACTGAGCTGAATGTTGACATCTTCATTGCTGACCATCTCTTCAGAGATCTGCAATAATAACAAGAATATATGCTACAGCACATTTCACTAGCTGTGTCCTCAAATAAATGTAATTATTTGATTAACCGTCTAACATATTAATGCTATTTGTTGCATATGGTGTTATATATGGTTAGACCCAATAAATATATACTTTATCACCTGTATGTTGCTGGGGCTAAGAGGACAGCAAAGAATAGCAACAATGTTTACCTTCCATGCAAGTCATAAGAGGCAAGTAAGGAGGTTATGGAGTCGAGTTGGCTGTCCAATCCCATATATGGTCAAAGTGATGCAAAGCCATGCTGATGTTGGATGTGTCATGCCAAAAGGTATAGATATCGCAGCAATGCTGTAAACCATTACACATATTGTTATGTTAACCATAACATATATAAGAAATTAACTGTCCTTGTAGGTCATAAAGAGAAACTTCAGTCAATGGTGAAATGACATAAACTTGTGTTATTTGGGCACAAAATGTGACATCCTTCCCTTTCCACAACTTCACTGAAAGTAATAGTTGAGGGAGAAAAAGTTGATGTTTGTGTTCAATTAACAACAAGCATCAATTTTCATGTAATTTGAATGGAGAGTATGAATATGTTTTGCTGCTAGTTTACAGTAAAGCTGTGGTATTTGTACTTTGCAGCTCAGCACCTCCAATTTCAGCATGCCTTTGGATATAGTGAACTTCCATAGTCTGTAGTTTGTGGTAGTTTTCCAATCAAACACACAAACGTGTGTCCTAGTGTTGAGAACAGAGAAGCATGGAAGGACTTCTCAAAAGTAGGTTTGTTTGTGTTCCCTCTCAAACGTAGGTTTGTTTGTGTTCCCTCTCAAAAGTAGGGTTGTTTGTGTTCCCTCTCAAAAGTAGGTTTATTTGTTCTCCCTCTCAAAATAGGTTTGTGTTCACTCTCAAAAGTAGGTTTGTTTGTGTAATCTATAACTCAAATAACTAGCATGAATATTCATGTGATCTAATGATCATGTGATTTAAAGAGAAATGGTACATGAAATACATCATACTAGATTTTACATTTTGCTATACAATTCTACAACATCTGTTTAATTTCAGCATGCATTTAATTCAAGTGAACTTCCTTAGTCTACGACAGTCTTTCAATGTGTTGCCAGGTGATGGGTGTGTATCAAATCTTAGCCAAGATGATTTATCACCTACTGTGCTCAGTCTTTACAGACTAAAATGTCCTTAAGTGACAGTTGTGTTGGGACAGTGAGTTGATTTAGATCACCTATACCACCTTGTATGAGGTGTTCCGCTGTCAGAAATCTGGTCTCATGTATTTAGACAATCCATTGTCACTTGTGTCAGTGGATATGTAACCATTTATTACCTGAGAGCCTGGTATAGGAAATTCCCAACAGTAGAATTAAATTAAGGTTGGTTCACTCTATTAGCCAAAGTTTTGTTCCAACATTGCTGGAATAGCAGGAAATGAGAGAGCTGATCAACTCGCCAAGGAAGGTGCTAACATGCAGCAACCGGATGTACCAATCAGCTATCACCAAAAGAAATCCATGATAAAGGCACAACGAAAGCCTAACTTACCTCCATGGGATGACTACCACCTACTTAGCAGACAAGAACAGGTCATCATATTTCGACTGAGAACTGGACACAATAGACTAAACAGCCATATGTATACAAAATTTAAAATTGGCACAACAGCAAAGTGTAATTGTGGACAAGTCAACCAGACTTCAGAACATATCCTTCAAGAATGTGCAAACTATGACACATTAAGATGCACATACTGGCCTTCTGATAAACCAATGAATGTTAAACTATATGGTACAAAACAAGAAATCGAAAACACTGTCCAATTTATACAAGAAACAACACTGCAGATATAGACATTATTAGCGAACGAAAGAAGAAGAAGAAGTAGTTCCAACATTGCAAACACCATGTCAGAGTTCACTTTTCTATACACATTTGATGTAGTCTGTCTTCCTGCTCTATATTTCTGGAAGATGACATGAGGCTTGTTTTAGATCATGAATACTGCCTTCATCATAGCTTTCCCATTTTGTTATCTCAAGTGTATTTTTGATAGAAGGGGATGATAGAAGGCAACAGGGGCAAAGGCCGACCAAGACGCCGTTGGACAAAAGACATTCAAGAATGCCTGCGCATGTCGCTGGAAGATGCAGGACAACTTGCTCAAGACCGCGGAGAATTCAAGAGATCCATAGGAAAGACTACGTTCTGGAAAGAATATGTCACTTGATGATGAAGTGTATTTTGGCCTGCTTTGCTTACTTTTCTGATCCCCAGGTTTGGGAGATTTCATTCATTCCCTGTGTCAAGTGAAGGCAGTTGCATGTCTGCTTCAGCTGTGTTGTGTCTGTATAGAGGGTTTCAGTGATGGAGGGATTTGGTGGTAATAATTGATCTAATAATTGATAATAATGGATCTGCTCTATCAATGAATATAGCTACCTTTTTTGGTCTTTGAAGTTCTGATTCTGTGAAGACTTTCAAGGCATGATGGAGTGCAACTTTTCTGCTCTAAAGGTGGAGGAGTATTTTCTGGTTGGGAAAGCTTTAGATATCTTATTTCTATTATTCTTATTGAATTTCTAGTATAGAGCTTCATTGGGTTATAAATAGCGCACTGTTTACATTAACGTCACTGGTTTCCCTTGAAAAACCAATCATAGGCCTATCTATTCACACTTAGGCAAGAATTTTTAGAGAATTAATTGTTAACCTCTCCTCCTCCCAAAAAAAATGTATAAACTAATTATAATCCTTTTAACTCCTCCTTCCCAAAATTTATAATAATCTTACAATTATTTTATTAAACTAATACGGATGTTATATGTTTGTTGTTACTGAGGATACTTCAATACCTGTATGGGATGTTCATTGTTGTTGCAATAGTCCTTATATCGATTGGTATGTTTTCAGTGGCTCGAGTGCACAGATTGAATGTCTTGAATAGCCGAAAACGGATGTGTCGGGCCATTGGCGCAAATAAAACAGTGACACAACGCATTTCTGTTCTCTGGACAACCTGCTGGAAATATAGGACCATTTTTCAGCTACAAGAGAGATCCAGCGGGAGTTTGAGAATGAACGATAAAGAAGAAGAATGTCTTGACAAAATTGCATCTTTTTTTGGAGATGCAGTTAGTCAAGTACGAAAACACCCATGTACGAGAGTTGCTAGACGATTTGGTGCCGTTGAACGGACTTGTTAAATTCCTGTTAGTCTCAATAATCTTACGCAACTTATCTAACACCGCAATGGTTAGGTAATACCTCGAAAGTAGAACATAGGTCACAATGGAGACCTATACTAGAAATTGGCCCAGACTTGGTTGAGGTATCATTGAATTGCAATGTTTAAGGGCTATCTAACTATATTATTTGCAATTATGTAGAACTATTTTGAAAATTTTGTCCAAGTACCTACACTTAGTCTTAGTACTGGGCTGACGTCTCTGGATGGCTGGTTCTCTTTAATACAATATTATTTAAAAAACACACACATACTATCGGAAATAGAAAATGCAATAAACAAAGCACCAATAAACAAAGCAGCAGGCTCTGATAACATACAAACAGAACTTATCAAACCAGCAGCAGATAGCGGGGAAAAATGGCTACACTGTCTTTTCAATGTAATTTTGAGGAAACAAGAAACACCAGAAGAATGGAGAAACACAACAATCATTTCCATATGGAAGAAAAATGGCAGTAAGAGAGACTGCACAAAATACAGAGGCATATCCTTACTAAGCCACACAGGAAAAAATTTTAACAAAATATTAGAACAACGATCATACATTGAACCACAACTTAAAAACACCCAAATGGGCTTCCGTAAGTACAAAAGCTGTACAGATGCTATCTTTACACTTAAACAGCTAACAGAAATAGTGACAGAAAACAACAAGGAGTTATACATCGCATTCATCGACCAAGAAAAGGCTTTCGACAGAGTAGACAGACAACAACTATTGAAAACACTATCAATGTACGGAGTACCAGAACATTTAATCAACATATGCAAGGGCATTTATGCTAATAGTAAATGTGAAGTAAGAACAAATGCAGGAGTGTTTAATAAGTTCCATATTCAATCTGGAGTTCAACAGGGGTGTGTCCTATCCCTTCTACTTTTTATAACATATATCGACTACATCTGTAAAATAACAAGTACCAACGAAGAAGATAACATAAAAGACAAATTAAACAAACTACTCTTTGCAGATCACCAGGTACTAATAACGACATCCAAAGAAAAATTGCAAGAACATATGAACAGACTCTACACAACATGTAAAAAACTCAACATGAAGATTAATATCGAAAACACCAAAATAAGGGCAATAGCAAAGTAAGAAAGAAATATCACTATCTCCATCGATGATAAAAACCTTAAACAGGTTTGTTTGTTTGTTTTGCGTTCGCTCCATTGTAACCATCACGGATATCCGTGCGATTTCCGCCGGAAGCGTGGTTACGTTGTGCCACCGTTATGCGCCTTGTAGGCCTAGCACATCCGATTTTGGCATGCCTTGACAATTCGGGTGGGCTACCCTTAGCCTGTGACAGCCTCTATATCTGTCTCCAGGCACGCGTAGTGGCGACTCTTCGCCCAGACGATTTTTGCTCTCGTCTGACTCGCACGAGGTGTTCCACTGTCTATGAACTTGCCTCGTGTAATTGAACATGCTGTGCCTGTGCCCATTGGGTACCGAACCGTTTCTCATCCGTGAGCCTGGTTCCTTAAGGGGAAGAACTCAACAGAGGAGTTGGACCCTGGCTCTTTCGCCCTCTTAGCCGAGGTGTCATTCACCGACATCGTGTACCCCTTGTCCAAGTTCGCGTCTCACACCAAGCGTTTGAGAGCAAGGCATTCTTGAGCTGAGCGTCCTTGTCCCAATAGCGTCTGAGCCCATCGGGTACGGAACCATTTCTCTCTGCAAGTGTACTTCCGGTATAGGAAACCTCGACAGTAGATTTGGTCCAGGACTACCATTGTTGTCCCTTTCTTGCCTAAGCCCATCGGGAACAGAACCCTTTCTCTTCGCGAGCATATTTCCGGTTTAGGAAGGCTCGACATTAGAATTGGATTAGGTCTTCTTGCTTTACCAGCTGCCAATGGATGGGTCTGGTTCTCTGTCTGTAAGGAACACAGGTAACTAGATGCTCGTCTCGAGCTGACGGAGCTTGTAGTTCACCTTTCCTAGAGACTTTTCACTTTCTATTTGCAGTTTGCGCTGCCCTCTAGCGCTGTTATGCCCTTTCATTGTTTCATTGTACTTGGTATGAAATCTATTTGTATCTCGCCATGCATCTACCTTTACGTGCATTTTACATTGGCCACCCCTCCAATGTTCGGACTGGACTGACTAGCTTCACTGTATGTCAACAGTGTCGCTATATGTGGTGATGCTGGTGGTGTCTGAGATATTGTCTGTCTCTTGTGCAGTCAAATCTCTTTCCATCTGCTACCTCCACATTCTCGGACACGATCCCCAAATGATTTGGCCAGAATCAGCTCGAGCTGCTGTATTTCTGTTTCCAGGATGCACCGTGTGGAGGTACATTTGGGATCTTGGTTATCTGCTAACCCTGGGTCCGCCTAGAGCAATTTTCCCTTTGCACCCCCTTAAACAGGTAAATGAGTTCACTTACTTAGGAAGCATTATTATTATACCGAGTGAAGGAAAAACCAGAAAGGAGATACAAAATATATGCAAAAAAACATACCTGATCCTAGGAGAGATGACATGTATTTTCAAGAACAAAAATGGGCACAACTACGGTTTAAGTCTTCACTGTGACCTCTGTTCTAGTTTTGAGATATCATCTAACCTTTGCAGTGTGATTCGTAGAATATGTATTTAAAATTAAGGTATATTAATTGAAAAACTATTTTAATTTGGAATTAGTATTTAGATTACGGTTAGGAATAAAGGTTAGGATCAGTTATAAATTAAAAAATAAATTAGTTATAAAAATTATAATTATAAATGTGGTTGATGTCGTTTGTATAGGGTGATGTGACATCACGGCATCCATTAATTTAATTGGTATTACATGGAAATCCATGAAGTAGGCTAGTTAAAAATGTAAACAGTGTGTGTTATTTATAGCACAGTGAAGACTTAAACCGTAGTTTCACCCAAAAATGTAAACATTTACATAGACACTAAAATTGCATTATACGAGACTATTATTTTTCCATCACTGTGCTACCAGTCCAAACCTGGACAATGACATCTCAGGAAAAAAGAAAAATAGTGACAACAGAAATGACATATCTATGAAGAATACTCAGAATGTCACTAAGAGATGATAGAATTAGAAACGATAACATTGGACAGATTAGCAAAACAATACTTGAGTATTGGAACACATCAAAAGACAACAGATCAAGTGGTTTTCACACACTTCCAGACTACCAACAGACATCATGCCACAAATGACCATGACATAACGGCTATAAAGTCAGAGTCAGACCATGTAAAAGATGGATCACAGAAATCAAAGAAGCCACAGGAACAAGCTTACAAACAGCAGACAAGAAGGCCATCTCCAGAGAACTCTTCCTGGCGTCGCAATGCAAAACAGGGCCACAGTGTATAGATAAATAGACACACATAAAAGCTCATATATTTTAAACTAACCTGGGTACACAATCTGAAATGACATATTTCTTGTACGTAAAATATTAGTCACAAAATAAAATAACACGTTATTTCTACTACAGCATTGAGGATCTTAGTTTTTTAAAAATCTGCCATGTTGAGAAATTTAGAATTTAGTTTCACTCAACATTTTGAAAAGAACCCAGTTTCCCAAGACAAAAAAGCAAAATACTGTTCTAGTACATAGGTAACACTTCGACACTAGAGCAAAGGTCACAGCGGAGTACTATACTATAATGTACTTCAGCCAACTTAACTTTTAAGACTAAAATTTCACCTAGAAAATTCCTTGCACCACAGCAGGATGACTTCAGACAATGTTACCATGCAGGATCACACTACATACATCTCCCAAGAAATTGAGGGTTCTTTCCAAGACAAAAAAATCAGTACTGTGGCATGGATTGACTTACAGGAGGCTATTGATATATGGAAAGAAGGATTGCTTCAAAAAATGAGAAACTACAAGATACATGTAAATATGTATAGATGGACGAAAGCTTTTCTTCACAATAGAAGAGCGAGAGTACAAGTAAATGGCAAAAAAATTAAGAAAGTACTGCTACCAATCAATCAAGTGCCATGCCGACTGGCGTAGGCGATCATGTTTCTCCACGACTCTCTGTCTCTTGTGTTGTCAATAAGCTCGGTTGGTGAGCTTCTACCGTGCCACGATACAAGCCCATCTAGTAACTTTTCTCTTTGTCGACCTCTATCTCTTCTCCCTTTGATCTTTCCAGTGGTTATTAAGTGTTAAAGTTGTGTTCTTCTCAGCACATGCCCTAGAAACATTGACTGTCTGCCTCTAATGTTTGATATGATTGATCTTTTTACGCCAGCATCAATGAGAACCTCTGCATTAGTTTTCTTGGCTGTCCATGGTATTTTCATCATTTTTCTCAGAAACCACATTTCTGTAGCCTCCAATTCACTTTGAATTTTCTTGTTTATAGTCCATGCTTCACATCCATAAAAAAGAATCGGTTCGATATAACATCTCAGCACTCGAATTCGGGTCTGCATTGATAGACTTCCATTGCAAAAAAATGGTTCTCATTTTTTGGAATGGTGATTTGGCTTGTGCTGCTCGGCTCTTTATCTCACTTGAGCATCTACCTTCTGATGTTAACAGGGTGCCAAGATATTTCACTTTTTCAACTTTGCCAATTTTGTGTTATTAATTATTATGTTGCGTCTTGGTGGTGTATGTCTCTTTGATACAACCATTATTTCTGTTTTCTTCTTGTTTAAACTGAGGCCTTTGTTTTCACTTTCCTTCACTACTTTATCTAATAGGGCTTGCAGTTCTTGTTCGCTTCCTGCGAACTCTTGGTCATCTGACTCAAAAGGCTGATTGTTCTGTGGTCGTCGCAATCTACTGCACCAGGTTTCTTTGGTAGGGCTATGAAAATTGATTGTAGCAAATCTGATGGAATATAGCCACTGTTGTAGATGTCATTTAACATTTTGGTGATAATTTCAAGACCATAATCTCCCAGGGCTTCTAATTCTTCTTTTGTAATCTTGTCTGGACCCGATGATTTGTTGTTTTTTCAAGAGTTGTATGGCTTCCTTTACTTCTGCTTTTAAAATACTTGGACCTTCATTGTTGTAATTTATGTTAATATCATTTCTGTTATCTTCGTACAATTCTTTAATATATTCTTCCCATCTGTGCATGACTTCATTTTCTCCTATTAGTATGTGTCCCTGCTTAGATTTCAGACACCCAGTCGTGTGAGCCTGCCCTCTGCCTGTTAATTCCTTTATTTGTAAATGTGTATCACTTGTATTTCTATGATAATGTTTTTCTATTTCACTGCACTTTGCGTTTAACCAGTCCTCTTTAGCCTTGGTGAACTTATGTTTAATTTCTTTGTTCATCTTGTTGTATTCTTCGATGTTATTCTTCATCTGACTTCTTGTCTTCATCATATTCAAAATATCTTCTATCATCCAGTCTTTCTTATTGAGATGTTTCTTAGGTGGCAGGATATATTTAGATGTTTTCTGCAATGATTCTTTTAACATCATCCACTGTTCTTCAATAGTTTCTATTTTTTCTATCGCATTGTACCTATTCTGAATTATTATGTTATACTGTTCTTGTAATTCTGTATTCTTTGTCAGCATATTCACATTAGGTTTGTTATCTGCCCTTGTAGTTTTTAATCTCTTTAACCTAATATTAATCTTTCCCACAACTGGAACATTATCACTATTACAATCAGCACTTGGACGTGTCTTAACAGACTTCAGTGAATTTCGGAATCTTTTATTTATTATGATGTAATCTATTTGATTGCGTGTCTTATTATCAGGACTTTTCCATGTCCATAGCCGTCTTGGGTGATGAGAAAAGAACGTATTTCCTATCACCATATTATTATTTCTGGCCCAGTCTACCAGGACCTCACCTCTTTCGTTTCTAGTGCCTAATCCAAATCTGCCAGTAACATCCTCGTCTTGGCTGTCCCCTACCTTAGCATTCATATCGCCCATGACAATATTTACTTCGTGTTGTTTGCATTGTTTCATAGCTGTGTTCAAGTCCTTGTAGAATTGTTGTATGTCCTCTTCTGTACTCTCTGATATTGGTGCATAAACTTGGATGATATTTATATTAATAGGCTGCCCCTTTAGCTTTACTAATAGAACTCTGTCTGATATATTCCAGAATCTTATAACAGATCTCGCACTCTGTTTGTCCAATATTACTCCCACGCCGTTCCTATGTTGTTCTAAGATCTTCTGGAACATAACTGCTACGCCATAGAGTTAAAAAAAGGGTTTAAAAGTCGTAGAAGATTGACTTCACTGTACTCGGTTTCCCATATGTACTCCGTCACTCTCAACGAAGCTGCACGCCGCCTGCCGAGAGTACCACTCATAGCACAGTACTCCGTAGCTTCAAGTGATAATCCACAGGGATCTCCGAAAAAAGTCCACCTTATAAACAAGACACGAACCGGATTCCTTGTGTTGTCGAACCGGCGAACAGCTTAACCACTACACCAGGGAGATCCCCCAACGCCATAGAGTGTCTCGGGGTGGGGGGGGGGGTTCAATCACGCACTCTTTATCAATTGAAGAAAATCTAATTGAAAAACTACCATATGGTACTAGAGCGACACTATATGCGGATGATTTAGTTCTATGGTGCACACACAAGAGCGCTGTGGTTGCCAAAAAAATTCTTCATGGAATCTTAATGTTGAAGAAGTGCAACTAGCTATTAAGAATACATCTGATGACATTTCAGGCCCGGATGGAATCAGGTACAGTTTACTCAAGGACATTGGGGAGAATATGCTAGTTAAGATAACAGGCGATTATAAAGTGAATCTGAAAATAGGAGTAGTACCAAAGGAGTGGCTACATAGCTATCTTATACCCGTGCCAAAACCAGATAAGGATTCTACAGACATAAAAAGTTATCACATCATCACACTACAGAATGTGTACGGTAAGATTCTGGAAAGAATTGTTGCTAGACGCATAAACAGAGAACTAGAGATCAAAGGCGTTCTCCCAAATAACCTAGGTGCAAACAGACCCAGAAGAGATACGGTGAAGTAGTTCTTGCATATGAAGTTTATGAAAGGTTATTAGAATAAAGAAGAATCTGTAGTTACAGCTATAGACCTGGAATATGCGTACAATAGAGTTAGTTACACCCATCTTGTCGACATGCTAAGGGAACAAGATATCCACCCCTGGATCATACGCTGGATAGCAAATGTGCTAATCTGTAGAAGAGTCGCTCTGGTGTGTGGATCCTGGACGTCTGAGATCAGAACAATAGCACCTGGTCTGCCACAAGGATCTCCTCTGTCCCCAGTACTGTTTAATGTGTATACATTGAGAGTTGCTCAACTACAAACCTCAAGCAATTGTAGGGTTCTAACAAACGCTGGTGATTTCCTACTATACAACATGGGCAGGAACAGAACAGATATTGCTGACAGTGCACAGTGTGGACAAGATCGATTATCGATATGGTGCAGAACATACAAACCTGTGATAAATCTCTCGAAAGCAAAGGTCGTCTGGTACTCCTTAAATAATAATCTGGTCAATGACACACTACCAGCTGTCAGTTGCATGGGCCCATTATTTGAAAGAAAACAAGACCTTAAATATCTTGGGATAATCTTGGATAGAAGTCTCTCATTCAACAAACACATCACAAATATGATTCAGAAGGCTAAAAGAGGAATCATTGTTATCAAGGTTCTGGCGACCTTCGACATGCAGCAATGGATACTGTTTCTTCTTCAACAAGTGATGGTGCTATATGCCATAGATTATGGTCTCAGCCTACTAATACTGTCACAGACACAAGTCGATAGATTGGGAAAAGTCCAAAATGCGGCAATGAGAGCGGTACTGTGGTGTACTAGGTGTACACTCATCTCTGCTGTGAGATTTATGCTTGATCTCAGTAATATAGTGCGACATCAGGTAGCACAAGTTAGGTCGTACCTTAAAGTGACAATACAACCACCACACATTACACTAACGTCTAGATGAGTCAAAGGGAAAACGAATCAAGCGTGGCGGATCATGGATGGCAGAGGCTGATGACACAAAGAGTAGGCCTATGTGAATTTGAAGAAATAGGAAAGGGGAGAGTATGGAGGTAGACGCTGAGAAGAAATCACTGGTTATACGAGTAATACAACTAGACAAAGCGTGTCGAAAATGGGCGGGTATTAGGAACTAGGTTACAGTGCATGAACTCGCCCAACTACTATATAATGTATAGCATATAATGTATTGCATAGCAATCAAATGCAAGAATTAATGCCTAGCATGGATTCATAGGAAAATGAATAAATATTCCAAATATGTAAACTTGTAAACACTTACATTTACACTTCCCACTCTGTTCCTGAATTACATGGGTTGTACGTTTTTAATGTGCTTCAGTATATATAGCCCCGTCCATATAAATCCACAATTTTATTGGTTTTCCTCTGTATCTTGCTGTTTCCATTTTCATATTGTAAGCTTTTGCCGTTTGCCAACAAGGGTTTATTCTCATTAGGTGTCCGAACCATTTCAATCTCTGTCTTTCAGTATATTTGATTACAGATGGTGTTCCAATAATTCTTGTAATCTCTTCATTCCTCACATGATCTCTTCTTGTTCTGTTTGCTACTTTTATTATTAGACATTTCATTTTATACGTAGTAAGCTTTCTCTCTTGTTCTGTTATTAGTGTCCATGTTTGACATTGATAACATAATGTTGGTTTGAAGATTGAATTTATTATTTGCCTTTTAGTTTCCATCATGATAGATTTGTGTTTCAAAACTGTTTTAAGTTCATAATTTCCGTAGTTTGCTTTTTGAATTATTGTCTCGAGCTCTCTGCTCATTCTTCCGTCGTCTGTAAAATTGCTCCCATGATATTTCAATTCCTGCACTTGTTTCAGAAATTGATCATTTATCTTTATGTTGATTGTTTTGGGTGATCTGTCTATGGGGTCTAACACATTACTTCTGGGTTTTTTTCTGTATTTTCTTCATTTTGTGATTGATGCAGCTTTCGTTGAGTAGGTTTTGCGTGATCTTGCAGCTCTTCACTTAACTATGGAGTAGGCACTGATCGTCAGTAAAGAGTAGTTCAATTAGGGCATTTAGATGGTAAGCTTCTGGTGGTATTTTAAAAAATTGTTTTAGTAATATTATACATATTTCTTTTTCTTTCGTTCACTTTAAATATGTCTATATCTGTAATAATTTTCTTGTTCTTCAGCGTTCATTCTAAAACTCCTGCTGGATCTCTCTTGTAGCAGGACCATGGCCCATTCTAGATTTCCAGAAGGATGTAGTGCGTGTCATGTGACGTATTCCTTCCAGAACGTTGTCTTCCCAATGATCTCTCTGAACCTCTCTCTGTCTTGGGCGATGTGGCTTGCATTTTCTAGTGATGTATTCATGTTATCTTTAATGTCGTCAGTCCATCGTCTTCTTGGTCTGGCCTTTCTCCTCTTTCCAGGTACTCTTCCCTCCATTATTTGTCTTTCTAAACAGTTATGTCTCTTTATATGACCAAACAGGCGTAGTTTTCTTTTTGTTATTGTGTTTAGTAACCAACACTCTGGAATATTCAATGTATTTATAATATCTGAGTTTCTGATTTTATCCTTTCATGATATTCGAAGTATCTTCCTGTAGCATTTCAGCTCGAAGGCGTTGATCCTCTTTGCCGCTGTTTTACTTAGAGTCCATGTTTCACAGCCGTATGTTGCAACCGGAAAAATAAAAGTTCGTAACATTAGCACTTTCGTTTCTATTTTGTTTTTTTTCCATATGTTTTTCATCCGTGCTATTTTGCAATATGCCATTGCCAATCTCTTCCTTATGTATGCCATGCAGTCTCCTGCACCGTTGATGTTTGCCCCTAAGTATTCAAATTTATCCACACATTCTATCTCGGTATTGTCTATTCTGATTTTTGGTTGTTGTGTTGTTATATCTGTTGACATGATTTTTGTTTTCTGCGTGTTTAAATAAAATTGTTGTGCTTCGCTATATTTCTTTGTGTTCTTGATTAGGTGTTCCAATCCCTTTATATCATTTGAAAGAAACAATGTGTCGTCTGCGTAGCGTAGTTCCGGGATTAGGAATCCACCTATGTTTAAAGCGTGGTAGTCAGTGTTGTGTATGTCTTCTCTCACGTTCCTCATTATACTGTCAGCGTAGATGTTGAATAGGTATGGGGAGAGTGTGCATCCTTGCCTTACTCCACTCTGTACTTCAAACCACTCTGAGAGATCGCCCTCTAACTTTACTACAGCCTTTTGATCTTGGTAAAGTTCCTCTATTAGATGAATCAGATGTCTTGGGAAACCCTGTTCATTATCTCCCATAGTTGCTGGTGTTGGACGCAGTCGAACGCTTTTGAGTGCAGAGATGTAGTGCAGAGAATGGAAATCTTAGTGAAATCATTTTACCAACAATAAGATACGTCTGTATGTGCCAGTCTTGCTTGTTCCATTCTTTCTTCCATATTGGTACTATTATCTTCTTGTCAATATATTGGACAGCTCTTTCTTTCCAAGCCTTTCTAAAGATATGAAGTAACCAAGTTTCTTCAGTCTCTTCACAGGCCAGTATTGCTTCGGCTTGAATGGTACTATATGTCTCTTTTCTGGTATGCTCAATAAGTATTTAAAATATTCTTCCCACATTTGTCTGATCTTATCTTCCTCGTATATGGGCATATCATTTATATATTCTGTTGGTTGAAAAAGTTCGTTTCGTATTTTTATTTTTGCTATAGTTTTATAAAACTGTCTATTGGACCCTAATAATCCAATTTCTTTTCTTTTCTTAGTTTCTGGTTTTTCCTTTGCTCCAATCAAGACAGTGAAAAGACACCAATACCCCTCTCCCCTCCCAAACACACCCCCACTCACATTCGATGCGTCTGACATTCAACATGTAGTCCACTCAAATTCGACACATTCGATTAGATAAATGTTTTTTTTTCTCCTGAAACATTGAATTCGCAGTAATTTGTATTCACAAACCTCACAGTTCACCAAGAAATGTGATTTGTTCAAAGCGTCCGCAATGAAGATTACGTCTGTGCAGAATATATCACCTGAATAAACAGAAATACCAAATCAAATTAAATAATACAGAACGTAGGAAACGATAGAGAGTTCTCAGAAGAACTACCAACAGACAGCATGCCACAGATGTCCATGACACATAGACATATTTGCTATAAAGTCAGAGGCAGACCATGTAAAAGATATATCATATAAATCAATGAAGCCATATGAATAAGCTTATAAACAGCACACAAGAAAGCCATCTTCAGAGAACTCTTCTACCCCTGGCGAAGCGTATAGATAAATCGATAGATAGATAGAACAAATCAAACGTATCTTGTTTTCACTTTCCGCCTAATTTTGGATGGCTATCTATCTATTCGCTAAACCCGTTGTTGTCTTTTAGCGTCAGGGGTAGAAGAATTTTCTGGAGACGGCCCTCTTGTGTGCTGAGTATATTGTGGAATTTGTTGCCTATTTTATTTCTGTAGCCCATCGTTTTCGTGATCGGCATCTTGGTCTGCCTTCACTGTATCTGTGTAGCATAGCTTGCTGTGGTATGCGGTCTGATGGTAGTCTGCTAATGTGTGAAAACCATTTGATCTGTTGTCTCTTAATATATTCCAAGATTGAGGTGGTGCCGGTTTTTTGTCGGATGACCTCATTCCTTACGCTGTCTCTTAGCGATATTCCTAGGATTCTGCGTAAACATGCCATTTCAGCTGTCATAAGTATACGTGTGTCTTGTGCTGTCGTTTTATCCATGTTTGACATTGGCAGCACTGCGTTGGCATAATAACCGTTTTGAATAGTGTTATTTTGTGCTTAATCTACATTTTTGTTTCTGAAGATTGGTGTCATTTGCCCTAGGGCTTGGTATACTACATCTGTTGTGTATTTCTCTGATGCTCTTGCCGTCTGTTGTTAAATTACTTCTTATGTATATGAAATCTGTCATTTAGTTAAGTCTGTTGTTTCCAATATAGGATACATGTACTGGTGTTTCTTTCTGTTCTTCCCATCAACATTACTTCGGTCTTTTCAATGTTTATCTTTATATTTGGATAACTATTTGGCACAATTTGTTGAAGCTACCTGGCAACAGTGCGCAAACTACCTGAAATCGACGACTGTCGACATATTGACCTCATTATTATTATTATTATCTCCAAAAATCATGTAAGCGGAGAAAATATTTACTTTTATAAATGACGTCAGTAAAATATTCAAGCACCAATTTTATGAAGATACTGTTAATCAAATGTTTAACTCTAGTTAGAATTATCCGCTGAACTGAAGTCATAATTCAATCCATGAACCCTGTCCAGGGCTGGTAGTACTACTTGACTAAAAAATATAGTAAGTAGGTACTTGGTCTTGGACA
The DNA here is from genome assembly GCA_034231615.1 of Meghimatium bilineatum. Taxonomy (NCBI): domain Eukaryota; kingdom Metazoa; phylum Mollusca; class Gastropoda; order Stylommatophora; family Philomycidae; genus Meghimatium; species Meghimatium bilineatum. The sequence goes on along the minus strand of CM067322.1, from coordinate 12,597,188 downwards.
AAATTGTCAAAATAGTGCTACATAATTACAAACAATATAGTTAGATAGTCCTTAAAATTTTCAATGCAACGATACCTCAACCAAGTCTGCACGTCAATCCTGAAAAAAAGTTATGATTTTTTTAGAATTAATTTGATATCAAAATTTACATGAAACATAATAACATATACTAGAAAAATATAAATAAAACTTGTGACCACAAAACAAAATGTAGCCAAGCTGATAATTTCTGAATTATCTTGTTATATTCAATAATACAATACACAAACAATACTTATGTTGATCACACTTCTAGAATTTTCAGATGGATACAGAACTAATTCATATTCAAAATGGCATCTAATTAATTAGCATAATTATAATGAAAATAAATTATATATCATATCTATTGTTTGTTTGTTTGTTTTTCGTTCGCTCCATTGTAACCATCACGGATATCCGTGCGATTTCCGCCGGGAGCGTGATTACGTTGTGCCACCGTTATGCGCCTTGTAGGCCTAGCACATCCGATTTCGGCATGCCTTGACAATTCGGGTGGGCTACCCTTAGCCTGTGACAGCCTCTATATCTGTCTCCAGGCACGCGTAGTGGAGACTCTTCGCCCAGACGATTTTCTTGCTCTTAGTCTGTCTCAAACGAGGTGTTCCACTGTCTATGAACTTGCCTCGTGTAATTGGACGTGCTGTGCCTGTGCCCATTGGGTACTGAACCGTTTCTCATCCGTGAGCCTGGTTCCTTAAGGGGAAGAACTCAGCAGAGGAGTTGGACCCTGGCTCTTTCGCACTCTTAGCCGAGGTGTCATTCACCGACATCGTGTACCCCTTGTCCAAGTTCGAGTCTCACACCACGCGTTTGAGAGCAAGGCGTTCTCGAGCTGAGCGTCCTTGTCCCAATAGCGCCTGAGCCCATCAGGTACTGAACCCTTTCTCTCTTCAAGTGTATTTCCGGTGTAGGAAAACCTGACAGTAGAGCTGGGCCAGGGCTAAATCGTTGTCCCTTTTGTGCCTGAGCGAATCGAGTACGAAACCCTTTCTCTCTGCAAGTGTACTTCCGGTATAGGAAACCTTGACAGTAGAGTTGGGCTAGGACTACCATCGTTGTCCCTGTCTTGCCTAAGCCCATTGGGTACAGAACCCTTTCTCTTCGCGAGCATATTTCCGGTTTAGGAAGGCTCGACATTAGAGTTGGGTTAGGTCTTCTTGCTTTACCAAACGCCAGTGGATGGGTCTGGGTCTCTGCCTGTAAGGAACTCAGGTAACTAGAAGCCCGTCTCGAGCTGACGGAGCTTGTAGCTCCCCCTTTCCTAGGGACTTTTCACTTTCTATTTGCAGTTCGCGCTGCCCTCTAGCGCTGTTCTGCCCTTTCATTGTTTCATTGTACTCGGTATGAAATCTATGTCTCTCTCCATGTATCTACCTTTACGTGCATTTTACATTGGCCGCCCCTCCAATGTTCGGACTGGACTGACTAGCTTCACTGTATGTCGACAGTGTCGCTATATGTGGTGATGCTGGTGGTGTCGGAGATATGTCTGTCCGTGTGCAGGCAAATCTCTTTCCATCTGCTACCTCCACATTTTCGGACACGATCCCCAAATGATTTGGCCAGAATCAGCTCGAGCTGCTGTATTTCTGTTTCCAGGGTGCACCGCGTGGAGGTACATTTGGGATCTTGGTTATCTGCTAACCCTGGGTCCGCCTAGAGCAATGCGTTCCCTTTGCACCCCATCATATCTATTAAAATTAAACATCATAAAATATCACAGAAACTATATATTTTTGTATTCACAAAGACAAGACACATCTTTTGATCACATTACTGTAGTTCTCAGGTTCACGTAAAACTAATTAATATTCAAAATGTTGGCTAATTTGCATAATTTAAACAAATGTTTAAAAATATTAACTGCTATGTCATTGTCCGTTGCACTTAAAAGTTACATATATAAAAAGAAAAATGGTTACAGAATTTAATAAATCTAGTTTCAAATATGACATCACTATAAATGTAAACCCTGTCATAAGAAATTTATAGCCTAAGCAAAATTTGTTGATTAATTGTTTCATGAGTGCCACATTTAGTAAGCATCTTTTTAGAGATTTCATAGTTAAATTTTAAAATAATAGCTAAACTCCAGTTTTCTCAAAGGTGTATCTCTTATTCGATGTGTTTTTATTGTGATGTCATTTCCAAATCTACCGATAATCGAGACTACCATGCTCAGATGAATTGTCATATATTTAGAGAGTGAATAGAGAAAACGATACTTCCATCATTAGACAGAACTCCCTGTCTGGCTATGGACAATACTTCCTACCATAATGTTGTATCATGTAAAGATAAGAGCCCTACAACCTCATTCACTAAGGAAGAGATAAAAAATATGGCTTAGAAATGAACATATTCCATTTACTAAAATGCACATGAAACCAAAGTTACTGTTGTTAGTAAAGAATGCACACAGAGCAAAGACTTTCCACATGGATAGAATTATAGAGGAGCATGGACATGGATTTCTAAGATTACCACAAAACCATTTACAGTTAAATCCAATAGACTTTGTTTGAGCAAAAATTAAGGGAGCAATGGCAAAGGAAAATAAAACCTTCAAACTTAATGATGTTCAGAAAATTGCATGTACTATGCTCTTCGCTAAAGACAAACAATTCTGGATAAAATGTGAAGATCATATATTGAAAGTGGAAGAAGAATATTGGCTTAACAATGTGTTACGCGTAATTCAAACAACTACAATTATCGATCTTTACAATTCATCGGATTATGAATAAAAAAAAAGAAAGATTAGAAACAAGGCCAGTGAAAACTGAGAAGAAAAAGGATTTAGGTAACATCAATATAATAGTGAACACACTGTGTTACCAATGCCACACTTGGACCCTGACAGAGAAACTAGAACAAAAACTCACTGTATGCAAAATAAAGTGCCTGAGAACAGCACTGAGGGTAACAAAAAAGAGATAGAATAAAAAATGACATTATAAGAAATCTGATGAAAATAATACAGCACAAAGAATACATAGACACACAAAAGTTCAAATAGTTTGGCCACTGATCAGAATGGAACCAAATTGCATTCCGTCAATAGCCTTCAATAAAAGATCATCTGAAAGGGGAAACATGCCACAACATTACATAAGTTGTTTTCATCTGTACATATGTACTGTCAGTGACTCACTAGAACATTTTTATTTGACTTTCTTTCCTAGACAAAATTGTTTCCTTTTCCGGAATTTTGTTTCCTGTGACCTCTTTACTGACCACTATAAATTAATTGGGATTTTTTCCTAGCCAAATTTGTGACTTTATTACCATTCACCATTGCTTGGATTTTCCTGACATGTGGCAAAAATATTTATCAGATCAAAATAGTCTATGCTAATTCTGTCTTTGATAATCTAAATTCTTGTAATTTTCCACAGGTCTGAGACTAGTACTTTAATGGAAGTTGAAGAAATTCTTGAAAAAGATGGAAGCACAAAACAAACTAGAGAGACGGTCTTGATGAAGCAGGAACCAGAGGTTTGTCTACCTTTACAATTTATTGCTGGGTGTCAAATTCTTGTAGAATTTATAAGTACTAATGCTTTTCATTTAGAGAACTTATAAGGACTAGAATTTATAGTGGCTAAACTTATGATTTGTAGAACTTATAGGAATCAACTTGTGATTTGCAAACCTTAATTTTGCGAAAGAAAGTGTGATTGCCTGATTACACCATGCCACAAAGGCTAGTCCTTCTTTGACTGGGTGAACTTGGACTTTTTTCAGTTTTTGTGTCCTTCCCATAGATAGAAACTGTCTTACAATTTGTCAGTTTTTGTGTCCTTCCCATAGATAGAAACTGTCTTACAATTTGTCAGTTTTTGTGTCCTTCCCATAGATAGAAACTGTCTTACAATTTGTCAGTTTTTGTGTCCTTCCCATAGATAGATACTGTCTTACAATTTGTCAGGTATGATGAAATTTATGGAGGTAAATATCCCAATGAAAATGAGTGCCAGAGAAACATCATTCTTGAGCTGAAAGTTAAACTCCACAATTAAACTCGAGTTATAAACTCTTGAGGTTCTATCATAATAATATATATCACAAGAGTTGACTTATGGGGCTGGTTACCCTATTCTGTAGAGACTCAAAATGACCCAAAAATATGCTGAAATTGGATGTAACCGCAGCATATTGAATCACCTTTTTCTCAGTTCATTCTTAAACTCCTGACAGATTAACAAGAGGCAATACAGATAGCGGAAAGTGTTGTATCATGGTTTACAATTTGGCGAAAATATCTGTGCTTTTTGACCTGAAATAGCCAACTTCAGCATGTCTTCTGGGCAACTTTAATGCTGTGTGGGATGGGACAGCCAACTCCCGCCCAAAAACCTTAGTTGCATCTTACGACATGTGTGATAGGAAGCAGTAATACTATTCTTTGTTTCACTTTAGGGCCAACACATGTGACTGAAGCAAGGCATAACATATTTCATTCTCTGGACTACATCCTGCCAACCAGCAGGAATTTGAGTTAGTAATACTTTAAGTATATCATGTATAGGACATTGCTTTTCACTAATGTGGAATTTTTAGACACCACATATATGTTCGAACCAAAGTAACATGACTGGCAACTTCTCTTTGCCTTGAGCCTTAAACTAATTCTGGAGTATTGAAATTACGGTACTTACATCTATGCCATTAAATATTTTGTTAATATTTCATGGCATGATCTATCTATTCTACAACAAACTCAAGGGTGCAGACTATGCACTCATCCCTTTGAAACTGTTGACCGCCACTTTAAAAAAAATGTCCAGATATCAGGGGAATGCTTCTCCCTCTGAGGTCAGATTAGTGGAACACCTCATGGAACAAAATAACAGCTCACAAAAACATGCATATATCACAAATGTCAATGGGTATGAGTTCATGATCCACTTGATCAGCAACCAACCAACCAACCAACCATCTATCTACTCCACCCAATTGCCGGGGTCTGAGAGGAAAGCAAAGAATTGCAACAACACTGATACAATCAGAACACAGACAGGAAAATTCTGCAATAATTATGATGCAGAAATCCAGGCAATTAGTGTGGCAGCTAAAAAACTGCTGAACTCCAACTCTGGCCTACAGCCTGTGGTATTCCTGACAGATGCAAGGTCAGTGCTTCAAGCTCTCCAGTCTGGAAAACTAACAGACTTGAAAAAACTACTTAGCGAATTGTCGTAACCAGTATAGGGTAACCATGCAGTGGATACCCTCTCACTGGAATACCAGGAAATGAAAAAGCAGACCAACTGGCTAAGGAAGGTGCTGCCGAAGACCAACCAGACATACCAATCACCTACCATCAGAAAAAACAGATGATCAAGTCAATAAGAAAGCCACAAACACCAACACAAGATGACTATCACATTATGAACAGATCAGAACAAGTTATAATTCTACGTCTCAGAACAGGACACAATTGACGGCGCAGTCACATGTATATAAAGTTCAAGATTGGCAACACGGCCATGTGTACATGTTGACAGGCAGCACAGAGTGCCAAACATATTCTTCAAGAGTGTTCTGAGCATGAAATGCTGAGGCAGACATATTGGCCAGAGGAAACAAAACTGGAATCAAAGCTCTATGGGAAACTGTATGAACTACAAAAGACAGTGAGTTTTATTAAGGAGACGGGTGCAAAGGGAACGCATTGCTCTAGGTGGACCCAGGGTTAGCAGATAACCATGATCCCAAATGTACCTCCACTCGGTGCACCCTGGAAACAGAAATACAGCAGCTCGAGCTGATTCTGGCCAAATCATTTGGGGATCGTGTCCGAGAATGTGGAGGTAGCAGATGAAAGAGATTTGACTGCACAAGAGACAGACAATATCTCAGACACCACCAGCATCACCACATATAGCGACACTGTCGACATACAGTGAAGCTAGTCAGTCCAGTCCGAACATTGGAGGGGCGGCCAATGTAAGATGCACGTAAAGGTAGATGCATGGCGAAAGACAAATAGATTTCATACCGAGTACAATGAAACAATGAAAGGGCAGAACAGCGCTATAGAGCAGCGCGAACTGCAAAAAGAAAGTGAAAAGTCCCTAGGAAAGGGGAACTACAAGCTCCGTCAGCTCGAGACGAGCTTCTAGTTACCTATGTTCCTTACAGGCAGAGACCCAGACCCATTCATTGGCGCTTGGTAAAGCAAGAAGACCTAATCCAACTCTAATGTCGAGCCTTCCTAAACCGGAAATATGCTAGCGAAGAGAAAGGGTTCTGTACCCGATGGGCTTAGGCAAGAAAGGGACAACGATGGTAGTCCTGGCCCAACTCTACTGTCAAGGTTTCCTATACCGAAAGTACACTTGCAGAGAGAAAGGGTTCCGTACCCGATGGGCTCAGGCACAAAAGGGACAACGATTTAGCCCTGGCCCAACTCTACTGTCAGGTTTTCCTACACCGGAAATACACTTGAAGAGAGAAAGGGTTCAGTACCTGATGGGCTCAGGCGCTATTGGGACAAGGACGCTCAGTTCGAGAACGCCTTGCTCTCAAACGCGTGGTGTGACTCGAACTTGGACAAGGGGTACACGATGTCGGTGAATGACACCTCGGCTAAGAGGGCGAAAGAGCCAGGGTCCAACTCCTCTGTTGAGTTCTTCCCCTCAAGGAACCAGGCTCACGGATGAGAATCGGTTCAGTACCCAATGGGCACAGGCACAGCACGTCCAATTACACGAGGCAAGTTCATAGACAGTGGAACACCTCGTGCGAGTCAGACGAGAGAAAAAAATCGTTTGGGCGAAGAGTCGCCACTACGCGTGCCTGGAGACAGATATAGAGGCTGTCACAGGCTAAGGGTAGCCCACCCGAATTGTCAAGGCATGCCGAAATCGGATGTGCTAGGCCTACAAGGCGCATAACGGTGGCACAACGTAATCACGCTCCCGGCGGAAATCGCATGGATATCCGTGATGGTTACAATGAAGCGAACGCAAAACAAACAAACAAAAATTAAGGAGACAGAATTACAGATATAGACATGTTTCAAGTGAACGAAAGAAGAAGCAACAACACTGTTTACCTTCCATGCATGTCGTAAGAGGTGACTAATGAGATTATAGGGTGGGGTTTGCTGTCCTGCCTCATATAGGGTCAAAGTTACTCAAAGCCTTGCTGAAATTGGACATGCCAGATCACAAGGCGTAGATAACGCAGATAATGTTGTAAACCATTGCACAACGCATTCTGTTCTCTGGACTACATCCAAAATCTGCAGGAGTTTGAGAACGAAGACAGAAGATCTATCCATTCTAGATTATTTATTGAAGATGTTTTTGTGCAGTCTTGTCTTGTCTTATCCATGTGTCCCGCTAGTCATCACGGGGAGCCGAAGTCTTACTTCTTTCGCTAACTGTGATGCTGCTGCCATAGTGCAACCTTGGTGTTCTAGTATTTCTCTGATGTCATCTGTCTATCTTTGTCTGGGTCTTCTCCTGTTTCTCCTTTCAGATGATCTTTTTATTGAAGGCAATCTAGTTATATTCTGATTGGTGGCCGAACCATTTGATCTTTTATGTGTCTATGTATTTTTTGCATGATATTGTTTTCATCAGGTTTCTTAGTGTCTTTGTTTATTCTATCTCTTTTTGTTACCTCCAGTGCTGTACTCAGGCACTTCATTTTCTTCTTCTTCTTTTGTTCACTTGAAACATGTATATATCTGTAATTCTGTCTCCTTAATAAAACTCACTGTCTTTTGTAGTTCATACAGTGTCCCATAGAGCTTTGATTCCAGTGTTGTTTCCTCTGGCCAATATGTCTGCCTCAGCGTTTCATGCTCAGAACACTTGAAGTATATGTTTGGCACTCTGTGCTGCCTGTCCACATGTACACATAGCCATGTTGCCAATCTTGAACTTTGTATACATGTGACTGCGAAGTCAGTTGTGTCCTGTTCTGAGACGTAGAATTATAACTTGTTCTGATCTGTTCATATTGTGATAATCATCTTGTGTTGGTGTTTGTGGCTTTCTTATTGAGGCACTTCATGTCGCATACAGCGAGTTTTTGTTCAAGTTTCTCTGTAAGGTTCCAGGTCTGGCATTGTGTCGGCATGAACACTATGTTTATTACTGTTCTTCTGAAGATCATGTCGATATTCTAGTATTTCAGCAGTGGTGCCAATTGATATAAAACTGTAGTTGCTTTCTGACATCTTGTCTCTATTCCTCTATTTACTCTCCTGTTTTCTGAGAACACGCTGCCTAGATACTTAAATTCCTTTACTTGGTTAAGTGTAGCTTGTGTATATTTCTAGTTGGGATTGATTTCTGCATATCTTCAATGTTTCTGATTTTGGTTTGTTGATTCTTATGTTTTTTGTTTCGCAATGGACATTTAGTGTATTTAGGTGTTTTTGCAGCTCAGATATATTGTTGTAAATCAACGCTTGATCGTCTGTGAATAGCAATTCATTTATGATGTTACTGTCTTCTTGTTCTCCGTTCTCTTGTTCAGGTTGGTTTTCTTGTTCTCTTGCTTACAATGTTTCTTTGGTTATTTTGTCTATATAGATGTTGAATAGGAGCGGGGATAATACTCATCCCTGTCTGGCTCCAGATGTTATTACGAATGTGTCTGTCATTCCTTCTGGTGTTCTTACTCTTGCTTCGCATCTCTGTTATTGTGCTCAGGTGATTTTGAGGAGTTGGCTGTGGATCTCGTATTCTTCTAAGTAGGTTCACAGTATGTCTCTGTTAACCCTGTTGAAAGCCTTTTCTTGGTAATAAATTAAATTGATTGTTTATTCTATTGTCTGTTCGCTCAGTTGTCTAAGTGTGAAAAGGGCATCCGTGCAGCCCATGCACCTCCTAAATCCAATTTGATATCTATTTATTTGGGGGTCTATACGAGGTCTTAGTCTTTTTTTTGGTTATCTTTGCGTATGTCTTTCCAAAGTGACTCAGATATCCCTCTGTATTTGTCGCAATATCTCTTTGAACCTTTGTTCTTCCATATAGGCATTATTTTTGCTGTCGGCCAGTCTTCAGGTCTTCTCTCATTCCATGCCATGTTGAATATTCTATGTAGCCATTTTACTGCAGTGTCGCCACATTTGTTTATTAAATCTGTTGTTATGCTGTCTTCGCCTGGAGCTTTGTGTATTGGTTTTTTGTGTGCAGTTTGTTAACAAATTGCCTTGTGCTTTTGTTTTTCAGAGAAACACTGCAATATTGAAGACTGAAGAAGGTGATGAGGATAAGGTTAAAGGTAATATTGACAATAGCTCTGTTTTTTTTCTCCCGTTCATTCTCAAAATCCCACTGGGTCTCTCATATAGCAGGAGAATGTTGCTACAAGATTACCAGCAGGATGTAATTCAGAGAACAGAAATGTCATAGTTTTATTTTCACACATACAACTTCAGCGGTGGTAACTAGTACATTCATCATATTTTTACCGCTTCCATTGAACTGTTTACGTATGTGACTATATCGTTAGGACTTTTTTGGCCGGACCCGAAAGGGGATTAAAGATTATTGACACTTCTGCCAGGCATGTTGTACGAGGCAACTAAGGAGGGTGGAGTTGTCTGTCCAATCCATGCAGGTCAACGTGACTCATATGCCACACTGAAGTCGGATGTGTCAGGCTGAAAGACGTATATGTCACAGCTAAGCTGTAAACTGTGACAACTCATTTCATTCTCTAAATTTGTGTTCTCATAATCTGAAGTTTTTAGATTTTGAACAAATGCAGAAGACTGCAAATTTCAGAAAAAATATCACAATTATGTCTCAGAAAATTCATTTAAAAATTAAAAAGAAATTCATCTTACAATTTCTATATGTCATAATGAATGTTTGCTTTGTCTGAAATCACTTTTAGTTCCCAGTTCAGTTCACTGAGTAAGAATATTTTTTAATTGCTAATCTTCATTATTCTATTCATTGTTTTTTTTATACATGATGAACACACTGGCTCATCTGCAGCTATATGATTAAGATATCTCCCCAAACATTGCTAACAACTGTATGTCATTGGTGCAGCCATTTTGGAATGATATACTCCAAAAGAATCAATCAATCAATAAACCCATAACCCTTCAGGGTCGTAGGGGTACCACATTGGATGCTTCAGCACACAGAGTCCTCCAGCGAATTCTATCCTCAGCGATGAGGATGAGTGTGGAAATATCTAGCCCTGTCCATTCCTTGATGTTGTCTGTCCATGTCTTTATTTGTCCTCCTCTGCTTCTTCCACCCTCGACAGTTCCCTGCAGTATTGTTTTTGACAGAAAAAAGAATAGTTTTTTTGTAATCCTCAGGTGATCTCTGATAGATTTCTTCTTCTTCTTTCGTTCACTTGAAACATGTCTATATCTGTAATTCTGTCTCCTTAATAAAACTCACTGTCTTTTGTAGTTCATACAGTGTCCCATAGAGTTTTGATTCCAGTGTTGTTTCCTCTGGCCAATATGTCTGCCTCAGCGTTTCATGCTCAGAACACTCTTGAAGTATATGTTTGGCACTCTGTGCTGCCTGTCCACATGTACACATGGCCGTGTTGCCAATTTTGAACTTTGTATACATGTGACTGCGGAGTCGGTTGTGTCCTGTTCTGAGACGTAGAATTATAACTTGTTCTGATCTGTTCATATTGTGATAGTCATCTTGTGTTGGTGTTTGTGGCTTTCTTATTGACTTTATCATCTGTTTTTTCTGATGGTAGGTGATTGGTATATCTGGTTGGTCTTCGGCAGCACCTTCCTTAGCCAGTTGGTCTGCTTTTTCATTTCCTGGTATTCCACAGTGAGAGGGTATCCACTGCATGGTTACCCTATACTGGTAAGACAATTCGCTAAGTAGTTTTTTTAAGTCTGTTAGTTTTCCAGACTGGAGAGCTTGAAGCACTGACCTTGCATCTGTCAGGAATACCACAGGCTGTAGGTCAGAGTTGGAGTTCAGCAGTTTTTTAGCTGCCACACTAATTGCCTGGATTTCTGCATCATAATTATTGCAGAATTTTCCTGTCGGTGTTCTGATTGTATCTCTAGGCTTGTGTGGATATTCTATATATACACCTGCACCTCCATTCCTCACAGCATTCTGTGCCGACCCATCTGTGTACACTCTGACCCATATATCTTGTGGATATTCCTCATCCAGGAAACAGAGGGTGACTGTCCTTCGCTGCACACTGTTCTGTTCGTCCTCGCTTAGTATTCCTTTCACATGGGTCTGAATGTATATTGGCATTCCATGGCTTTCACTCCACGGGGTTTGCTCTGGTACAGACCTTAAGGGGCTGCCAACTTCAGGTAGGTCTGTAAGTTGTCTGCGGAGTCGTTTAGCTTGATGGATAAAGCTGCTTCTTTTCAGTCGTCCCATTGCTAGATTTTGGAATCTTTCCTTCATTGGATGACTTGGCATACACTGAAACTTTTCTGCCTGAATTAGTACTTTTGTGTCTCTGCGTTCGCCAAGTGTTTGCATTCTTCCCATTTTCTGCATCTCTGCTATGGGTGTTGATTTCATTGCTCCCAACATTATTCTAAGTGCCTGGTTTTGCACTTTATCTAGATCTTGTAATGTGGTGTTTGATGCAGGACACCACGCAGCTGAACCGTATTCCAGGTGTGGTCTTATGCCTTGCTGGTAAACTTTACTGAGTATATTTCCACTGGCTCCCCATGTGGTTCCACTTAGTTTTCTCAGGATAGCTAGCTTCCTCCTGGCTTTTGTTGTTGCTTTGTTTATGTGCTGCTTCCATGTCAGCTTATCATCAAAAGTAACTCCGAGGTATGTGGGTTGTTTGTCTTCTTTCAAGAGCTCTCCATCTATCTTGATATGACCAGCTTTTTGTTTTGGTGAGAGGGTAAAGAGTGTAGTGCTGCACTTATCTGTGTTAATGCTGACGCACCATCTATTAGCCCATAAGGTTAGGGCATCGATAGCTCTTTGTATTTGTTTAGTGGCCACTGTTGCATGTTCTTCCGTGCACCAGATCACCAGGTCGTCAGCATACATTGCCACTTTGATCCCGTGAGGTAGTTCAGCAACTAGGTCATTGATGTAAACCAAGAAAAGTGTGGGTGACAGGACTCCTCCCTGGGGGACTCCATGACGCAGTAGAACTTTCTTGCTCTTGCGACCATCTAATTGTACCCTGGCTCTTCTATTATGCAGGTATGCTTTTACCCATTTGTACATTCTTGAGCTAACCCTGCAATTTCGCAATTTCTTTAGGAGCCCTTCTTTCCAGACCTTATCAAATGCTTTCCTGAGGTCTATCCATGCTGCTAGTACCAGTTTCTTTTCTTGGAAGGCATCCTCAATCTCTTGGGAGAGGTAGGTTGCCTGATCTTCAGTAGAGTAGCACTGTCTGAAACCTGCTTGCTGTGATACCAGAAGGTTTTCACTTTCAAGGTACCACTGCATCCTAAGATTGATAATGCGTTCCATTGTTTTACATAGACAGCTTGTGAGGCTGATGGGCCTGTAGTTGGAGACTGTGTTGCCATCTTTTCCTGATTTGAGGAGTGGTATCATTATTGCTTCTCTCCACGCCTGTGGTACATTACCTGTGGACCAGCTTGTGTTAAAGATCTGCAGTAGCTTTGCTCTTGCTGCACTTCCCAGGTTTCTAATCATTTCATTGGACACTCCATCAGCTCCAGGGGACTTTTTCATTTTCAATTTGGATATTGCATGCTCCAGTTCTCTCATTGTGATTGGTGCCTCCATGACTTCAGGTATAGGTTCACCTTGTCCAATGTTTTGCTGGTTCTCTCGAACCTCCTGTTGTTTGTCTGGGCTGACTTTGACGTTATTGTCTTCTGCAAAGGAATCTGCAAAGTAATCAGCTGCATGTTTACCTGTTAAAATGTTTCTATCTTTATAAAGTGTGATCTTGGTATTTCTCCCTGTACCTTCATCATTTAGTTGTTTTACAAGTTTCCATAATTTCCTAGTATCTCTTTCTAGGTTCAGCGACTCTGTTTTTTCTTTCCAGCTGCTCCGTCTGGCTTGTAACTTGGCTCTTTGAAATTTAGCCTTTGTTTGCTGATATTTGTTGTGATGTTCTTGGCTAGGTCTGTTCTCGGCCTGCTTTCTAGATGTTTCCATCTCATTTTGCAGCTTTTCCAGTTCATCATTCCAGTAGGGTTTGTAGTTTTTGCGTGCCCCCCTGGGTATGGTTTTACTAGCAGCATGTAGTATACATCTATTAAATTCACTCACTGCTCTATTGATGTCTTTGTCCAAGTTCATGTCCTTAGCTAGAACAATGGTTAAATGCTGGTACATTTTCCAGTCTGCCCTCTTATAGTTCCACCTAGTGAGCGTGCTGCTGTCCTTGGTATATTCATTGTGAATTTCCAGAAATACTGGTCTGTGGTCACTACCCCCAAGCTGCTTTCCAACGACACGTGTGATGTTCCATTCCAGGCCTGGTGAGTAGAATGCCAGGTCTGGTGTAGAGGTGGTGTGCCATGCTCTCGAGTAGAAGGTTGGTGAGTCTGCTGGCTGGTTAATAAGAATGAGATTATTTTCATCCTGCCAGCTCTCAAGTTCCTCACCTCTCTTGTCGATATGATCGTAGCCCCAGCTCTGAGAGTGGCTGTTGAAGTCACCACACACCATAAGCCTTTCTTTGTCTGGAATTGTGTCTAGTGCCAATGGTTTATCATTTGGGCAGTAGTAGTTCAGGAGATGGAATTCTGCACTGTCTGTTTTTAGGTGGAGCATCTGGTATTCTGCCCCTTCCATATATACTTCCAGCTGACATGCGCTGATATTGTTTTTAACTAGTGTCAGAATTCCACCCTTTCGCCTGTCTTTTCGGTCAGATCTGTAGCACTGGTAGCCTCTGATTTTGAAGGCTATGTCGCTGCTGAGGTGTGTTTCTTGGATACAGCATATATTTACTTGTTCTTCACTGAGGACATTTTCAAGTTCCAATTTTTTGCTGTATCCATCTCTTTTACTGTTAACACCCTCAGCATTCCAGTGCATTATTTTTATTGGTCGTTTGTTTGTTTGGCCAGTAGCTCTATTCCCTTGCCTCCTGGCTCCTCGGGGCAATTGAGAAGGACTTCCAGTAACTGAGGTTGGGCCCTTTCGAGGTATAGGGCCCGGCACCGTCCCTGCCTGAACGTCCGCCACAGGGCAGGCACCATAACGTTTATTAGATGCAGACATGTTTCCATTGTGTTTTGTGCGTGGCAACCTGATTATCTGTGCGCCTTTTGGCTGGTTGCCTCCGTCTTCAGCACTCTGCTTACTTGGGCCGGACTATGGTCCTGCTCGAGTGGGAGTGCCCGACCAGTCTTAGTTTCCAGCCTCTGATGGCTGAACTAAGCCCCATCACCACTTCAAGGTTCTGGCCTCGATGGGGTCTGATAGATGAATGTTAACTAAGGTGTTGATCCTCAGGTGATCTCTGATAGATGAATGTTAACTAAGTTGTTGATCCTCAGGTGATCTCTGATAGGTGAATGTTAACTAAGTTGTTGATCCTCATGTAATCTCTGATAGATGAATGTTAACTAAGTTGTTGATCCTCAGGTGATCTCTGATAGATGAATGTTAACTAAGTTGTTGATCCTCAGGTGATCTCTGATAGGTGAATGTTAACTAAGGTGTTGATCCTTGTAATCTCTGATAGATGAATGTTAACAATGAGTTTGATAAAAGAAGATGTGTTATTGCCCTTCAATATGTCAAATATTAGAACATGCACAACTATCAATTAAGGACCACATACACAAGCCAATGTCTGTCTTTTCTAAATCCCAATACTTTAAACTCTAGAACTGAGCAAAGATCGCAGATCTAGCCAGAGGATACAGAGCTTTGGCTAAAACAATGGGGAAGCTGCTTTGACCTGGAGAAAACAGTAGAATTCTCCCCATTTATGGAGTTGATGATATAGCATGACTACAGAAGCTGAATGCAGAATGATCAGTGTCTGCTATGATGGACTTTGGTTAGCGAAATATGAAGAACTGGAGTAACTTCTGGTGTATTACATAAAATATGAACTGGAGTAACTTCTGGTGTATTACACAATTCGTTTTAGTTTTTATAATGATTTTCCCTTTTCTATTCATTTCAGAATTCGACAATCATTCCCAAAAGCATCTTCCCTTGACCAAACAGGAATATTTACATTCAGATAAGAATATGACAAGTGATGAAAAATATTTGCAACTGAAAGAACATGGTCAACTTTCAGATGTGTTACCTGAATATGACAGCAACAAAATAAATACAATGGTAAACCAGAACAGTAGTACAAGTGTTTCAGAAATGACAACAGACATTAAGACAGAATCAAGAATGTCTGTAAAAGATACATCTCTGGATTCTCTTGGTTGCCATGGAAAGACAGAAGATGTTTGTGACACTCAGACTGACAGTCATCCAACATTACAGAATGAAGACTGTATACAAGAATCAGATAAAATATTTTCTGTGTGTGAGAAGAATGATGATCTTCATACAGTTGATGTTGATGACACATTACAAAGTAATGTTGACAATCAGCAGGAGAAAACTACTGAAGATAAATCATTCTTATGTAATACTTGTGGTGCCGGATATCCTGACAAAAGTAGTCTACTAGTACATAAGAGAGTACATATTGTGGTGAGACCATATGTGTGTGATATTTGTGGTTCTGCGTTTATTTACAGGTGTGAGTTAAAAAGACATGCAACAATACATACTGGAGAAAAACCATACAAGTGTGATGAGTGTGATGCACGATTTAATCGGCACAGTCATCTAAAGGATCATAAAAGAACACATACTGGAGAGAAACCATACAAGTGTGATCTTTGTGGTGCAGAATTTACTAGATTTGATACTTTAGGAAGGCATAAAGTAAGACATACTGGAGAAAAACCGTACAAGTGTGATGACTGTGGTTCACGTTTCGCTGACCGCAGCACTCTAGTAAAACATAAAAGAACACATACAGAAGAAACACCTCATAAGTGTGATATTTGTGGCGCAGGATTTAATCAGCACCGTAATCTAAAAGTACATAAAAGAACACATTTTGGAGAGAAGATTTTAAAGTGTGATGTTTGCGGTGCAGGGAATTCTGATTACCAGAACCTAGAAGCTGATAAAGGAACTGGGGAAATGCCATATAAGTGTGAAGTATGTGGTATAGGATTTACTCAGGGCGGTAATTTAGAAATACATACTGTGGAGAAACCATACAAGTGTGACGTTTGTGAGGAAGGGTTTGAAAGGTATGGCAGTCTTGTACAACATAAAAGAATTCATAGCGGAGATAAACCTTACAAATGTGAGGTATGTGGAGCAGGGTATACTTGCAAAAGTGGTTTAGACATTCACACAAGAGTACATACTGGAGAGAAACCATACAAGTGTGATGTTTGCGGCGTATATTTTGCTCAAAAATGTAACCTTGAAGCACATAAAAGATCCCATACTGGAGAGAAACCTTACAAGTGTGGTATTTGTGATGCAGCATTTTCTCGCTGCACTAGTCTGGAAAGGCACAAAATAGTACATACTGGAGAGAAACCATTTAAATGTGATATCTGTGGTGTAGGGTTTGCTCAACGAGGAAATCTAGTTACACATAGAAGATTACATACTGGAGAGAAACCTTACAAGTGTGATATGTGTGATGCCGGGTTTGTTTGCAGTAGTGATTTAGTAAAACATAAAAGGACACATACTGGAGAAAAACCTTACAAGTGTGATACATGTGATGCAAAATTTTCAAATAATAGCCATCTACAAAGACATAAAAGAAATCATTAAAACTTTATTGGCAGGAGAAGGACTCTCATTACCATTTGCAAACTTTGCAAAAAAATGGTAAAGATGTGGAAAATTCATTAAAAGACATACCTTTTTGAAATTTTCAGTGTCGTAATAAATGGTTGCTATGTCAGAACAATTATTTGTGTCCAAGACTAGCCGTCATATTTCTTGTATTGCTGGTCTTTGTTATTTATTGTTTAAAACATTGAATGAGCTCCTCTGTGAAAATGTACGTTGTTAACTAAATATTATTTCTAAATGTTGCTAATCATATTTCATAGACACAGCCAAGTCACTTTGGAATGACAAATCACTTATGATGAAATGTATTTATTAATATAATTGCTGTAGGTGCCTCTTTACCATAATAAATCTGACTATCGTTGAATTGGCACCAAGAGTATACATATTGGAAATTTAATAATTGTCGAATTTGGTCAGCAGAGTGTATCTTTGAGTAAACTGAAAGTGTAAAGTAAAGACAGTGCACTGAAAGTGTAAAGTACAGACAGTGCACTGAAAGTGTACAGTAAAGACAGTGCACTGAAAGTGTAAAGTAAAGACAGTGCACTGAAAGTGTAAAGTAAAGACAGTGCACTGAAAGTGTACAGTAAAGAGAGTGCACTGAGAGTTTATTAAGCTGTTTTAGTTTGATAAAAAAAAAAGTTGTATAAACTTTTCATTTTTAAAAGTTAATTCTCAAATTCCTGTCAAATTTCTCTTGTAGTATAGATTTCCAACAGGGTGTGGTCCTAAAAATGAAAACACAAGTCTTCATTTAATTTGCACCAATGACTTACACAGTCAACTGTGATGGTGGTAACTAATATGTTCAGTGTTTTCATCACATTCACCTAACCATGGATGTCTGCGACAATATCGCTAGTAGGCCAACCAACAAGAGAACTGGTTCCTGCACTACACTCTGACCACCAATCTCAAAGCTAACCACTCAAATTTATTTGATCCTTTTTTGCTGCTGTGGACATAGTCACAAACATCCCAATGTTATATATAAACGTGAACAAGTCACAAAAACATCCCCATGTTATATATAAACATAAACAGACTGCATTATGTCGGTGTTGCATTAGAACAATTGAATGACATTGAAATTCTGTTTTCTCTGGGATGAGCTTGTTTCTATCCCCAGAAATTATGCAACTATAGAGCTCATGCATCCTTTTTTTGACAATCAGGGGCATGAAAGATAATGCCTAATGGAGAGTACTTACTTAAAACACATGGTCGATTAACTTTACAATGAACTCAAGACTATAGGGTATGGATATGACAAAATACAAACTACAGTTTGTATATACAAATACAAATCAGTTTCAACCATAAGTTGTTTTTCAAGAAAATAAAAGACAAACAGGAAAAACAGCTACGTACAAAATGTTATTGCATTTTCCAAACACCCATGTTTGTTTGATTTTTGTGTGTGAAAAAACATCTTCACCACATCCTCACATCTCTTGTGTCGCACATAATGCCCACAAAAAATTACAACCATATTTGCAGTTCTTTAAATATTAGTGCAAATATTATTTCAAAATCTGTAAAAACAAAAAAAGTTATTGCGTTTTCCAAATAACCAACAAAAATAACAAATTTAAAAAAAAACATCTGGTGGCTGGGGAAAGATTGAATTATTTTAATCCGACTTGCTAAAGGTTGTTCAGTTGGTGACCTTTTATGTTATAAGGATAGCAGCGGATACCATCCCATTGTGGTATACCAGGAAATGAAAAGGCAGATACTGATATGCTAGCAAAAAATGGAAAAAAACACAAACAAAAAGATCAAGAAATTGCCTACGCCTACTAGATCTTCATCAAAGTCATTAGGAAAGTTGTCCACCCAAACGTAGCTGTATGTTTGTTTTTTTCGTTCGCTCCATTGTAACCATCACGGATATCCGTGCGATTTCCGCCGGGAGCGTGATTATGTTGTGCCACCGTTATGCGCCTTGTAGGCCTAGCACATCCGATTTCGGCATGCCTTGACAATTCGGGTGGGCTACCCTTAGCTTGTGACAGCCTCTATATGTCTCCAGGCACGCGTAGTGGCGACTCTTTGCCCAGACGATTTTTGCTCTCGTCTGACTCGCACGAGGTGTTCCACTGTCTATGAACTTGCTTCGTGTAATTGGACGTGCTGTGCCTGTGCCCATTGGGTACTGAAACGTTTCTCATCCGTGAGCCTGGTTCCTTAAGGGGAAGAACTCAACAGAGGAGTTGGACCCTGGCTCTTTCGCCCTCTTAGCCGAGGTATCATTCACCGACATCGTGTACCCCGTGTCCGAGTTCGAGTCTCACACCATGGGTTTGAGAGCAAGGCGTTCTCGAGCTGAGCGTCCTTGTCCCAATAGCGCCTGAGCCCATCAGGTACTGAACCCTTTCTCTCTTCAAGTGTATTTCCGGTGTAGGAAAACCTGACAGTAGAGTTGGGCCAGGGCTAAATCGTTGTCCCTTTTGTGCCTGAGCCCATCGGGTACAGAACCCTTTCTCTCTGCAAGTGTACTTCCGGTATAGGAAACCTTGACAGTAGAGTTGGACCAGGACTATCATCGTTGTCCCTTTCTTGCCTAAGCCCATCGGGTACAGAACCTTTTCTCTTCGCTAGCATATTTCCGGTTTAGGAAAGCTCGAAATTAGAGTTGGATTAGGTCTTCTTGCTTTACCAGGCGCCAATGAATGGGTTTGGGTCTATGCCTGTAAGGAACACGGGTAACTAGATGCTCGTCTCGAGCTGACGAAAGACTTTTCACTTTCTATTTGCAGTTCGCGCTGCCCTCTCGCGCTGTTCTACCCTTTCATTGTACTCAGTATGAAATCTATTTGTCTCTTGCCATGCATCTACCTTTACGTGCATTTTACATTGGTCGCCCCTCCAATGTTCGGACTGAACTGACTAGCTTCACTGTATGTCGACAGTGTCGCTATATGTGGTGATGCTGGTGGTGTCAGAGATATTGTCTGTCTCTTGTCCAGTCAAATCTCTTTCCATCTGCTACCTCCACATTCTTGGACACGATCCCCAAATGATTTGGCCAGAATCAGCTCGAGCTGCTGTATTTCTGTTTCCAGGGTGCACCGCGTGGAGGTACATTTGGGATCTTGGTTATCTGCTAACCCTGGGTCTGCCTAGAGCAGTGCGTTCCCTTTGCACCCCATGTAGCTGTATGTTTTCAATGCTCTCGCTAATTTAGATGAATGAATACGCTATACACTGATGGCAGTTTGGTCTCTCATAGTTAAGTCCAGTTGTCAGAATATGCTAAAACGTAAAAAGTGTACTATCTTGCCCATGGTTACCCTACATCTCATATACTCTTGTAAGAAATTGCAAGAGTTGAAAGCCTCAAGAAGATAGAGAAGCACAATTGAGAGGGAAAATGTATGTAATCTGCTTAATACTAGAGCTATCTTTATAGATACCAGATATACAATCTACTTGATACTAGAACTATCTTTACAGATACCAGATATACAATCTACTTGATACTAGAGCTATCTTTACAGATACCAGATATACAATCTACTTGATACTAGAGTTATCTTTACAGATACCAGATATACAATCTACTTGATACTAGAACTATCTTTATAGATACCAGATATACAATCTACTTGATACTAGAGTTATCTTTATAAATACCAGATATACAATCTACTTGATACTAGAGCTATCTTTATAGAAATCAGATATACATCAGATCTGCTTGAAAAAGTTGTAACTCATAAGAGAAGTATGCATCAGTAAATCACTAATTTAGTTAGGTCTTGTGAAAACGGGCCATTGCCACAATGTCCTGCTACAAGAGATCCAGTGGGAGTTTGAGAATGAGGAATAAGACTGAGCTGCCTTGTAATGCAATAGAAGTTACAATACATAAACCACCAATCTTCACTACATCCATGCCCCGTAGATACATCTTTGGTAAGGAGGATGGGTTTCATATATATAAACCACCAATCTTCACTACATCCATGCCCCGTAGATACATCTTTGGTAAGGAGGATGGGTTTAACCTAAACATAAGTTATTTCTCTGTTGTCATGGATAAATTCTTAATTTTCATGAGATTTTTGCTGACTTTTTTTTTGAATAATTTAATGACTTTATAATGTAGTTACTGCAAAAATCATCACTCTACACTACAAACAATGGTTTTATGGGGATAATTGGGTGGTAGAATAATGGACCTAGCTGATAGGCAAAATTCTTTAAAAGAAATAGTGTGAACAAAATTAATGAGTGATAGTTCCTATTACTTGTCCAGAATAAAAGAGCTGGATTTCAAGTGTTGCATAGCCATAAATGAGCACCACTATTGTATTGTGGGAATTATCATTATTCAATATGGAACTGTGAGCCATTATTTTGTTGCAGAGATACTCAAAGAAAAATATTAGCAACTATGAACATGTTCTGTGCACATGATGATGATTTGACAAATTATTTTCCCCCTTATTAACTTATTCATCTATGTAAACTATCACATGTCAGTTGCCAAATTGGATTATGTATGGTAAGACTAAATATAAATGTTAACTGTGCTGACTGAAAATTATAGAACTCTGGCATAAATATTATAATGTGCTAACCTTAATAATTGTTTGTGTATTTACTGTGAATGTGTTTGTTGACATCATGTGTGAATAGGAATGAAGAAAAGACTATGGGCAGACCATTATGTGTTCAGTCTACCCAAGTGCAGGTTCATTGTTTTTGTGACCACCTCATTCAACATGCTTCTCATTGCAGGTAATCTATATCAGAAATATTTTTATATTCTTCTTCTGCGTTGTTCTCAAACTCCTGCAGATCAGCAGGATGTAGTCCAGAGTGTGTTGTGTAGGTTTACAGCTTAACTGTGATATCTACACCGTTTGTTCTGACATACTTCAGCATGGCTTCTAGGTCACTTTGTATGAGATGGAACTGCCAACTCAACTCCAAAATATAATTTTATGTCCGGCATCAGTGCTACTATTCAATGCAGTGATGACATACCTATCGTTACAGTGTTACCGTATGAGATTTTGTCAGACATCAGTGCTACAAGTCAATGCAGCGATGACACACCTATCGTTATAGTGTTACTGTATGAGATTTTGTCAGACATCAGTGCTACTATTCAATGCAGCGATGACACATATCATGATCTGCCAAGTTGGAGTCAGCAACAAAAGGACAAAGATATAATGTCCACTGCCCTGAATCTCTTCGTAATTTATAGGAACCTTGTGACAAAAGTAAGAAATTTAGACAAGACATGTAGTGACAATGATGATTTTTTTCACAGGTGATAGGTTGTCAGCAATCCACCAACTCTCCATAGTCACCTTCAATGGCATGCCTGGAAAGGAGACATAGCCCTATTCTTTTCACCCTGAACTAAAAGTCCAGACCCCGGTCGCCAGATTGGCGCGTACAGGAAATAAACAAAATCGTGCAATTCTATTGATAATAAATTGAGTTCAAGCAGAAGTATGGGCCCTACTATGTTTATTCAAATTAGTGGCAACCTCCTACTATGTTATTCAAATGAGTGGCAACCTTCTACTAGAAATAAAAACTCACCCACGTAATGCCGGGACCCGAAAGGAAGTAAATAATAGTGACTTACCTGCCATACACGTCGAAAGATGCAACTAAGAATTTTTGGGGGATGAAGTTGGCTATCCCACTACACAGAAAGGTAGTGACCCAGGAGTCATGCTGAAGTCAGATGTCTCAATGCTAAAAAACGCAGATAACAGCATAAAATATTTATATCATCACCGAGTACCGTTTCCTCAACGGAGGTTGCCTGCAACGGACCTCAAAAATTCCCTTCATTCAAACAAGCAAGGCACAGCAATGCTGTAAACCATGACACAACACATTCCGTTCTCCAGACTACATCCTGCCAATCTGCAGGAGTTTGAGAACGAGCGCAGAAGTAGTATATGTCACGGTTACCAGGTCATTGGGGCTGTTTATGACCAAATTGTTCATTAAAAAAATTGTCAAATTTTAGAAAAGCTTTTAAACTACTAAACAAGCTGAATTTTCAACAATGTTACCTTTCTATCATCATCATCATCAAGTGCCGTCTCCGCAACGAAGGTTGGCTGCAACGTATCTCCAACATCTCCTGTCTCTTGTCTTGGTGGTGCACTCTGCTAGACTGTAACCTGTCCATCGTGTAATGTTACTCTCCCACGTGTATCTCTGCCTACCTCTTGCTCGCTTCCCTTTGACTTTACCCTCAAGTAAGGTCTTCAATAGGGTGTCATGTCTTTTAATGTGTTCAAAGTATTTTATTTGCCTGATCTTTATTTCTCTTAGTAGTTCTTTCTTCATATTGTCTTTAGCACCTCTTTATTTGTTTTCTTCTCTTTCCATGATGTTCTCCCTATTCTTCTATATACCCACATCTCAAAGGCATCAATTTTGTCTTCTAATTGTTTATTTAGTGTCCATGTTTCTGAGCCATACATTAATATGGAATAGATGTAGCATTTTATAATTCTCATTTTTAACTTGTTTGTAATTTGTTTAGATATTAATAATTTCATCATGTCATTGAAGGTACTTTTAGCCATTCCTATTCTCCTTTTAACTTCTGTTTCACATCTTCCATCTTTTGTGACTATGTGTCCAAGATATTGATACTGTTTTACTTGTTGTAGTTTCTCTCCCTGTATGTTTATCTCCTGTTCTTCTGTGTCTTTGCTGATTATCATGGTTTTTGTTTTTTGAATGTTTATATCCAGTCCATATTCATTACTTGATTTATTGACTTGATCTAGTAGTCTTTGTAGTTCATGTTCACTTTCTGCTAAAAGAACAGTGTCATCTGCATATCTAATGTTGTTTATTATTTTCCCATTGATCTTGAGTCCTGGTATTTCTTCTAAAGTAAAGTCTTCTTACTTTTCACTATGTAGTAACTGAATTTACAATTAAATTACTGTACCAAATATTGCCTTTTTTGCTATCATGAAAATTTCTATTCTCAAAATGACAACTTGTTGTATCGTGCCTTACCATAGCTAGAAAGCTTCCACTCAGACATCAATAAAAGGTAGTACTGCTGGTAGAACAGAATGAAAATAATACTCACGTGGGAGACAGGTAATGAAGTTCTAATGGTAAACAACTAACATACTATCACTGTTGGATGCCTGCATGAATTAATATATTATACACAACAAAACACAGACTATAATCATACAAATGACAATACACAGGACATAATCGACGTTTCGTACCTAAAGGCCTTTGTCAGGATACGCACATAACATACAAACATAAAAATACAAAAAAATATCACAAGTAGAAATGAATATACAATAAGCGTGTCCGAGTGAATAATGGCAGTGAGATACCGGAAGGATACGAACAGGAAGTACACAAAGACGATAATATAGATGGAACGAGAAGAACAAAACGATGACGTAAATGACGGTACAAAATGAATATAAAGACAAAGACCAATCCGACCGAGAACTAAGCAAAAGAGTGGTCGGAATTGAGTCCAAATGGCTTGATGGATCCCAACTCAAAAATGAGACGATTTTCTAAGGTGTACCTAGATCTATCATCGATGGTGCAGGATTTGATGGCAGTGACCTGAATGTCAAGGACACCCCGGCGGCCATCGCCGTTGAAGTGTTGGCCACAGGAGTGGGTGTTCTGTGCTTAATGGCATGAAGTTGGTTACAGAATCGGTCGCTCAATCTAAGGCCAGTCTCATCGATATATTGTTTACCGCAGCGTTTACATATGATCACGTAAATAACATTACGGGATTCACATGTACACTCAGACATCATGAGATAAGTGTTATGAAAGACCTGCTTGAAACGTGGGCCTATTATTAGTTATAAATGTATACAGGCGATGTTTATAAATTAGTAAATTATTATCAAATTCCGTCTTTGCAACAAAGGTTGCAACGGACTCCCAACATCTTAAATTAGTTAATATTCTAAAAAGATCACGCAACATATTTTTAGCCATATTTTAACCAAAAAAACATGTCAGTTGCTTTTTAAATCGAAAAAAAGGAAAACACAAACTTCATGGCCATTAACCTTAAAAATTTGAGAAATTTGACCATGAAATAGCCAATATGGCAATGCTTATATAATGCACCCATGTTGTTTACTTCTTAAAACATTTCTGTCGTTTCAGACTTGCTGCTGGAAGTAAACGGGATTTGAATCAAAATGAGAGCGAGGCTAATAATAGGGTTGCCGTTATACTAAAAGGTCCATAATTTTTGTTTAAATCGAGTAGGCACGAAATTGCCGTAAAACGGTGTATGGAAAATATTTAAAAAGGCCTAAATAGCAGCTTATGTTAACAGGAATGAACAGGATCGCCGTTGTGATCAAAATGTCTTTATCAGATAAGGACAAACAAAATGCAACCATAAAATCAAACGGAGATGGCTGATGGAACGGCAAGCAGAGCATAATGGGAATGCCCACAGTGCTGCGACACTTGTCCTAATCAAGAATCGAGGAGACTACATGCAAACAATGTAGTAAAAACGCACAGGTCTGGAAAACAGCATTTTCAAAAAGACAAAGAGATACAGGAAAAACGGGAATGTGATTTCATGACTAGAAAGCACAGTAGGATATACAAACAAAATGCAAAATTGAAATCTTCAGCGTTCATTCTCAAACTCCCGATGGATTTCTCTTACAGCATAGCAATAGTCCTACTAGATTTTCAGCAGGATGTAGTCCAGAGAATGGAAATGCTATGTGTCACTATTTTGTTTGTGCCAATGGCCCGACACACCCGTCTTATGTAATAATCAAATCAAAATATTAATAAAATCAATAAAACTATAATATTTTGTTTATTACTGTATACCATCTCTTCCTCCTCCCCCCCCCCCAGACCTGTCTACTAGATTGCTTGCATGTAGTCTCCGTTTAAGTTTGCGATTCCATTCTGTATGTTTGCCCATATCTTAATAGTGTAACAGTAACAAGCTCTGAACTTGGTGTGACAGAAACAACTTGTTACCGAAAACATATAGTTGACTGTCTGTCCTGAACAGACTAGTGTGACAGAAAGAAGATCTGCAGCGTCACAATAATTTGCGACGGAAGAAAATGCCTTTTAGGACTTACTGGAATACTGGTGCTGTGACCAAATCTAAATCTGTGTAATACTGCTCGACATCAATCAGTTAACCAAAGCACTCCTTCACAAGAATATGAGGTTTATTTACACAAGTTGATATACATCAATTAATAGCATCATACTCATGAGAGAGGCAAATAAACACTAGTCACAAGACCCAATCTAGTCTTATTCTAGTCCGTCCTCAACTCTGCAGACTAATCCTAAATTGTCTGCAACTGGGCAATAATATAATAATCGCCGATTACAAATTACGCTAGCACATCCAAGAATTGTTTCACTCGGTTTATAAGCTACGTCTTAGAGATTATACACCGACTGACTATCTGGCTCTGACTCTTCGTCTCTCCTGGGAGACCGAGGACTGACTGTCTCAGCTGCGAGACTAAACTAGGACTTGTCTCTCCTGGGAGACAAGTACTGACTATCCGAGACAAGCCTGATAAAGACTGACCTCTAACCCGGTGGCTGTCTCCGGGGACTACTGGCTCTCCAAGCTAAGTCTTTCTAACTTATCTCTCTCCTCCTAGAAGACTTTCGCCAATCAGAACTTATGGTTTTCTGTCTCCGCCTATCCTCTTCTGTTTCCCCCTGAGGAAAACCTCTAACCAATGAGGACTTGATCCCTCTGGTCATACAACAACACACGTCTATTCTCTGCGTGGGCAATACCGCCCTACTTCTGTCGTATACAAACTCCGCCTTCCTACTTATTCCTTGCGCCTTTATGCTAAACATATTTCGTTCCCACGGAAAAACAGAGTGTCAACAAATCTTGTTATCACTTAGTTCCTTCTGGCCATCGGGTACTGCGTAATCGACGTGTCAATAACACATGCGGGCCTGAATGTATTCATCGGTGGCGACCAATTATTCTTTTGACTGCTTTGTCAATGTAGACTTTGTGTCGTCTTCCTTTTTATTTGAGCGAGTGAGATGCAGACTTGTGATACTAATATTTGCCTTACCTAAAGCGTACTAAAGCGTACTAGCATGTGTCAGACTGGTCTCTGTGCAAACCATACTTCTTTGCTTGTAGCCATATCGTCTGGTGTTATTACAAACAATCCGTCTGCCACGCTAGTATTAGTACAACAAACTGTCTGCCATCCAGTATAGTACAAACAAACCGTCTGCCCCCCCCCCCCCGATACTATTACAATAAGACCTTTTGGTTTAAACGTCGATTCTGTGTTTTGTTTAACGTACACCTGCATTTTACCGATTTATATATTTTGAAGAATATCTACTTAATTTATTTTTTAAATTCCAGCTGGCGTTAAAAAATTGACATGACTTATTTGAATTTTCTTGGCTTTCAAACAAATTATTTAAAACCCTTATTTAAATAATCGAACAATATATTATTGTAGATACAATGAATTTTATTTTAGAAATGAGTGATTTGATCTTACAATTACTTCCAAAGTGTCAACAGAGTATAATCACGATCAAATTAGCAGAAAATGTTCATTCAAAGATGTTGTCCACATCTGCATATTCAGTGATAAGTAGAACCTATTAAAAATCTGATAATTTTGGTGTCTTGAGATGATAAGTTTGTGTTGTGTTTGGGATGAAAACATAGTGTGGTCCCAGAAAGAGAGTGCTGCCTAGACACTCACATAAGGCATGTCTAATTTATTCTTTATCACTTGATAGATGGAAATGTAGGGGGCTTACTTCTTCATTGAGAGAGAGAGAGAGAGAGAGAGACGGAGTACATACAGAGGGGGGGGGGGATACAATTTTCTATGTATGTGGTTGGTCAAGTACGAAAAACCTGTTTACGTAAGTCGCAATGTGCCGCTTGAACTGACCTGGTTCAATTCTTTTCAGCCGTAAGAATTATTTTCATTTATCCTCATGATTCCTACATGAATTTACATATTAGGAAACCTAGTACACTGAAGTCCATTCTCTGCGCCTTTAAAACCGTATCAAAAAGCTCTTTTGTTGCATATGCCTTCCGCAATATCTGAAAGTAGGCCCATGTGATGCTTTGGATGTTGTTGAACGAGAAGGATGAGGGCATATATAGAACCACCGCTCAATAACACACAACTGGGCTTTAGCAAAAATAAAAGCTGTACATATGCAATCTTTGCCCTCAAACAACTTTCAAAAAGAGTGACTGAACATAACTAAGATTTATATTTGGTTTTCGTTGACCAAGGGAAAGCTTTTGACAGAGACCACAACTATGGATAACACTACAGACATATGGAGTTCCCTAACATTTGATAAGCCTATGTCAGAGCATATACGCCAATAGTCAATGCGCAGCAAGAACGAGCACAGGTACATCCGATAATTTCAAAATTCACTAAGGAGTGAGACAGGGATGTGCACTATCTTCCCTATTGTTCATAACATTATATAGATCACATCTGCAAAGTATAAAAGACAGCGGAAGAAAACAATCAGAAGTATAACTTAAACGAATTGCTATTTGCAGACTACCAAGCAATATTCATACTTTTCAAGAACTGCACAGAATAGTTTTAACGGAAACATTTTGAGAGATCTGAACTCTGCCCTATCTTCAGTGCTAAAAGAAAATGAAATAAGCGCTAGTATCATCATCAGAAGGGCAACTGCAAAGACAAATAGACAGATTACATCAAACATGCCAAACCTTTAACATGAAGATAAATATAGAAAAGACCGAAGTAATGCACATAGGAAGAACAGAAAGAAACACCAATATATATATATTGGAAACTACAGACATAAACAAGTGACAGAATTCACATACATAGGAAGCAATATAACAACAGACGGTAAGAGCAGCGCAGAAAGTCTTATGGTGCTTAAGAATTCCTGTGACTTTTATTTTTGTACCGGGATATGTGGGAGTCCGGGGTAATAAGAGAACAGATAGGTTGGCCGCACAAGCGGGTTACTACGGCTGTTGGCGGAGCGATGGATCGAGCAGACATCTTGAACGCCCTAGGGGAACACGCACGAACAAATGACCGTATAGGTGACGACGACGCTTGTTCCACGACTAGAATAACAGAGCTTGGTTTGAAATGTGGTGTCACTAGAAAGGAGCGCTTTCGTTGGCGAGGAAGAATGACGGTAAGTCTACGTGCAATGGCGGATACACTCAAGGAGAGATTTGAGCACCTGTGAACTTGTCCGGAGTGCGGTGACGATGATCCAACGACTAACTAACAGACTACTCCTTAGGGAAAATGACACCAATCTTCAGAAACAAACATGTAGCTTTAAACACCAAAATAACACTAATCAAAACGATTATTATGCTAACGATGTGCTACCAAAGCCAAACATGGACAACGACAGCACAAGACAAACGTAAACTTGTGACAGCTGAAATGACTTGCTTACGCAGAATCCTAGGAATATCGCTAAGAGACAGAGTAAGGAATAAGGATGTTAGACAAAGAACTGGCACAGCCCAATTTTAGAATACATCAAGAGACAACAGATCAAATGGTTTGCACATATCAACAGACTACCATCAGACAGCATACCGCAGCAAGCTATTTTACACATATACAATGAAGGCAGACCTAGAGGCCGACCATGAAAATGATGGACCACCGAAATAAAAGAGGCGACAAATTCCACAATATACTCAGCACACACGAGGGTCATCTCCAGAGAGCTCTTCTACCCCTGACACTGAAAGGCAATAAAGTGTTTAGCGAATAGACAGATAGATGTTGTTGAGAGTGACACATTCCTTTCTTATCTTACACTTTCTATCTCATCAGCTTAATCAGAGAGTCTGATCGCTGTATGTGTTGATGGTTACGTTAGTCTCCATCACTGTCACTATCTCAATGCTCGATGTTGTCGGATAGACAGCAGATGTCTCAATCCCTTTCATGCCATTTCGATAGAAGTCGAAACTCCATACGCGCCTGTTTGTTCCTCATAAATTAATCATGTGTATAAATAATTATATCGCCCGTGTGTTGTCGGGGCCTGAAAGAGGAGCAAAGAATAGCATACTGTTTACCTTCCAAGCATGTCGTAAAAGGCGACTAATGAGGTTATGGGATGGAGTTGGCTGTCCCATCTCATATAAGGTCAGTGACCCAAAGCCATGCTAAAGTAGGATGTGTTAGGCCAAAAGGTTCAGATATCGCAGCAATGCTGTATACAATGATACAACGCATTCTGTTTCTGCTGATATGCAGGAGTTTGAGAACGAACGCAGAAAAAGAAGAATTATATCTAGTCACTTCGAATACCGTTTTATGATTTCTTGTATGGTATGGTTGTAGCCCACTCTCTTCATATGTGTATCACACCGTTTGTCAATTACTCTCTCTTTCTTTACTTCCACCCATTCAAGCCTCTTCCTACTTCTTCCAGCTCGCAGCCTCTGAGCAGTATGTCTTCTGCTCCTACCACACAGAAGCCTTTCTAGCTTGATTCCCCTTCCTTGTGTGTTGTATGGTTCCTCTTATAAATGTATTCGGAACAGTTTGTTTGTTTGTTTTTCGTTCGCTCCATTGTAACCATCACGGACATCCGTGCGATTTCCGCCGGGAGCGTGATTACGTTGTGCCACCGTTATGCGCCTTGTAGGCCTAGCCTATCCGATTTCGGCATGCCTTGACAATTCGGGTGGGCTACCCTTAGCATGTGACAGCCTCTATATCTGTCTCCAGGCACGCGTAGTGGCGACTCTTCGCCCAGACAATTTTTGCTCTCGTCTGACTCGTACGAGGTGTTCCACTGTCTATGAACTTGCCTCGTGTAATTGGACGTGCTGTGCCTGTGCCCATTGGGTACCTGAACCGTTTCTCATCCGTGAGCCTGGTTCCTTAAGGGGAAGAACTCAACAGAGGAGTTGGACCCTGGCTCTTTCGCCCTCTTAGCCGAGGTGTCATTCATCGACATCGTGTACCCCTTGTCCAAGTTCGAGTCTCACACCACGCGTTTGAGAGCAAGGCGTTCTCGAGCTGAGCGTCCTTGTCCCAATAGCGCCTGAGCACATCAGGTACTGAACCCTTTCTCTCTTCAAGTGTATTTTCGGTATAGGAAAACCTGACAGTAGAGTTGGGCCAGGGCTAAATCGTTGTCCCTTTTGTGCCTGAGCGCATCGAGTACGGAACCATTTCTCTCTGCAAGTGTACTTCCGGTAAAGGAAACATTGACAGTAGAGTTGGGCCAGGACTACCATCGTTGTCCCTTTCTTGCCTAAGCCCATCGGGTACAGAACCCTTTCTCTTCGCGAGCATATTTCCGGTTTAGGAAGGCTCGACATTAGAGTTGGATTAGGTCTTCTTGCTTTACCAAACGCCAATGAATGGGTCTGGGTCTCTGCCTGTAAGGAACACAGGTAACTAGAAGCTCGTCTCGAGCTGACGGAGCTTCTAGTTCCCCTTTCCTAGGGACTTTTCATTTTCTATTTGCAGTTTGCGCTGCCCTCTAGCGCTGTTCTGCCCTCTCATTGTTTCATTGTACTCGGTATGAAATATATTTGTCTCTCGCCATGCATCTACCTTTACGTGCATTTTACATTGTCCGCCCCTCCAATGTTTGGACTGGACTGACTAGCTTAACTGTATGTCGACAGTGTCGCTATATGTGGTGATGCTGGTGGTGTCGGAAATATTGTCTGTCTCTTGAGCAGTCAAATCTCTTTCCATCTGCTACCTCCACATTCTCGGACACGATCCCCAAATGATTTGGCCAGAATCAGCTCGAGCTGCTGTATTTCTGTTTCCAGGGTGCACCGCGTGGAGGTATATTTGGGATCTTGGTTATCTGTTAACCCTGGGTCCGCCTAGAGCAATGCGTTCCCTTTGCACCCCATTCGGAACTGTCAGTTACCTTATGATGAAGTTCATCATGAATATGAGATTGGGGCACCTATAACATAACAACGAACTAGCATTGCGCTCAATAGAGAGTGCAGGGAACATAGCCATGTGAGCGTGGATGCTGAGGTCAAGGCACTCATCTGCGAGTATATCGATGACACGGATGTTGTTGATTTACACGTACAGGTCGGTTTCCGCTAGCAGCATGGGCCTTTACTGCCAGATCACAAGGAAGAACAGTACACGAAGCCAGTGGAGTCTTTACCGCAACAACAAGCAGTTTAACGATGGAGGTATTCGCAAGCCTATTCCTATGTGTGAATACTAAGTGACAAAGAATAGGATTCAGAAAGTAAAAAAGTGTGATGTACATAGGGGATGGGCGGGGTTATTAGAGAGAGCTAAAATGTGGGCTTTGCTTCGAAAAATCACGCTTTTCTAATTTCCGGACACGCGGGTGTGGAGGGAAACGAACGAGTTAACCAATTAGCTAGCCTCACCACCGTAACAGATGGACAGCCTAGGATCGAGCAGACATACTCATTGCTCTTAGTGAGTCCCCAGGATCAGCGGATTTTGAGATAAATGAGCACAAATGAATATCGAGAATGCGCGAATTGGAAGTGAAGATAGGCGTGGGTCGTAGATAACACATAACATATATTTCAAAATAGCAATGAACTAATATATAACCGGAACATATCAGCCGTTATGCCCTGAGAGATTTACTGAAGCAAAGATTTGAACATCTATGGACATGTCCGGTGTGCGAATATGGTAATCAATATTTTAGTTTGTTCCTTTCGTGCCGCAGGCGGTACACAGGGCAGAGGTTATGATTCTCCATGTGTTGCGGTCACTGCCTGCAGTTTTCGTTCGTGTATGGTCCTGCAGCCTGTTTTTTTTCCATTCTTTAAGTATGATGTTCTTTATGGTTGCTTTAGGTTTTCCTCGTTTTCTTTTTCCCCTCAGGTGTCCACATAAGGGCTTGTTGATTTATTCGGTTTTCTTCTAGTCTTAAAACGTGACCAAAGTATTTCATCGGCGTTTTCTTATGATGTTTGAAATATATTCTTGGTGTGTTTTGTTTCTTAAATCACTATTTGTGACGAAATTGCTCCATTGTATGTTCATCAGTTTCCGCAGACATTTGATTTCGAAGCTGTTTAATATTTGGTCTGTTGCTTGAATTGATTTCCAGCTTTCACTTCCATACGTTAATACTGAGACAATACTGGAGTTGAATAGCTTTAGCTTGGTGTTTCTTCTTAGATCTTTTGATTTCCAGATATTAGTTAGTTTAGTGAATGTGTTAGCTGCAACTGCTATGCGTGTATTTCTTTCTTTCATTGAGCCCCAGTCAACAAACATTCGGCTGCCCAAGTAATTAAAGTTGGAGACTTTTTCCACTATTTGGTTGTTTTTGTTTACTAAGATGTTATTTGTTTAACTGGTAAATTCCATGATTTTTTATTTGGTTGTGTTGAGCTGGAGGTCAATTTGATCTGCGAATGTGCATAGTCTGTTGGTTATACCTTGTGTTTGTTAACGAGTAGAGATTTGTGATGTCATCTGCAAAAACTAGATCAGTTAAAGTGATGTTTTTGAGCCAATGGTAGTCTGCCTTTTCATCTTGAATAGTTTCACGTATGATCTCCCATAATGCAGGTCAATGTATACTGTCGAATGCCTTTTGGAAGTATATAAAGTTAATTAATAAAGGAGTTTGATACTCTATTGAATTTTCTTTATTTTTTTTTTAAGAGAGAAGATGTTGCCTACACACGAACGGTTAGGTTTAAAGCCGGCGTGTTCTTCTCTAAGTCTTTGATCAACAGCTGTTTTCCTGGGATTGATAGTAAAGTAATTCCTCGCCAGTTGTTGCAGTCTGACAGGTCTATTTTTTTGTTGGTAGTTTGAAGATTACACCATCTTTCCAATGTTTTGGAGGTGATTCTGTCTGCATTCTGTCGGGAGCCGCGTAGCGCAGTGGTTTCGCATATCCTGGGTTCCTTCCCCAGTTGAGGTGGAAATGTTTTTCAGATCGCAACGGCTCCCAGGTCGATCCAGCCTTAAATGGGTACCGGATGAATCCGGGAAGTAAAGACTGCGAGGGAGAGGAGATGGCTAGCGCCCTCATTTGCAGAACCTCTGAAATGTGAGATCGCTAAAACATCTCACACCCCTATGGCATTAATAAATGCTATTGGTTTTCTTTACTTTTTTTACTGTCTGCCATACATCATTCATTATAGCAAGTAGGTGGCCCAAGGAATTGTTGTCTAATGCATTAAGCATTTCACCCGAGATTTCATTATTTTCACAAGCCTTTTAAAAAAAATATTTCTTGATGGCTTGCTTCATTTCATTTAAAGAGATGTTGTCGCATGATGCATTTAATGAATGCATGATTTCTTCCATTTCAAAATTTGGCGATTTTGTCGGAGGTGCTCCCAGGTACTCTTCCCTCCATTTTTTGTCTTTCTAAAGAGTTGTGTCTCTTTATATGCCTAAACAGGCGTAGTTTTCTTTTTGTTATTGTGTTTAGTAACCAACACTTTGGAATCTTCAATGTGTTTATAATATCTGAGTTTCTGATTTTTTCCTTCCGTGATATTCGAGAATGTAAAATGCTCAAATGTATGTGGTGTTTTTTAATCTGGCTTTATTTACATTATAAATTTCATATGGCAACCCTGAGCTATATATATATATATATAGTCTAGGAGTTGACCATGCAAAACAGCACAGACAGTGAAGAAATGAATAAACATTCAAAAATCTTAATTTTAAAAGAGCCTGTTCAGGTACTTGTTTAGTTTATTTCACAGCCAAAATAGTTTACAATTTGGTGTGTGATGCCACATTCAGACAAATAGTTGGTAATATATATAAGTATGCAGTTGAGTAGGTGGGTCTACTAAAACTAAAACGGTCTAGTCTTTGTTAGTTTTGACTAGACTACAGTGACACTAGTGACAGTCTACACTACAGTAGTCTACAGCTGACTGTGTCATAGGTTGTCATGTACTGTGGGGACTGTCCGTCTACGGAAATTACATCGAGCTTCTTTGACTTTTCCATGTTAAAATTGTAGGCCCCTACTTGTAATAGATATAACTATTTTTGTGATATAGCAAACTGCTTGCCATAGGCATATATGGCATATCCGATACGTTCTTGATTAGAAACTAGCATCCATAGCACATGGAATGCCTGGAATGTTCCCATTAAAAGTAAAAGTCTTCAGTTGCAACTTGCTCCGCTCTCCGTTCCAGCGAGTGTGTAGGCCTATAGACTATGATGTAAGTCTCAGTCATGTGTTGATTACATGATCTTGGGTTATTTCTCAAGTACATTTTTTCCCTCACCTCTAGTCACTTCACTTCCATTTGTTATTCTTTGTATGTGTACGTTTTCAATCTCATTGACAACATCTTAAATTTGCAGTGAATTTATGAATGCTTTAATTATCCGGTAAGTCAGCTTTATCCATTCTCAGTACTGTGCTATCAATTACAGCATTGTCTGCCAAAGAATCATCTCTTTCATTTCCTGTGACTCCAGTGTCACCCCAAGAAGTAAGCCTATATCCACGTAATGGTCTACCAGCTTCAAGCCATTTCTGTAGACAACAAAACCCCATCCGCATTTATCAGTTAACGTGTTATGGCCTACATTTATTAAAACTCGTAGATGAGAGGAGGATTTGTTCAAACTTCCTCTGGAATTCTCTTGTAGCAGGGCACATGGTCCTACTAGATTTCCATCCGGATGTATTAATATGTAGACTAGGCTTAATAATTATGAATTAATATGGTGTCTATAATATATTACATTGCTGTGTACTTATTTACATTGCTGTGTACTTATTTACATTGCCGTGTACTTATTTACATTGCCGTGTACTTATTTACATTGCTGTGTACTTATTTAAATTGCTGTGTACTTATTTACATTGCTGGTGACAGTACCTCAGACAAATTGCAGTAATGAAAAAAAAATCATGCTCATGTCAATCTCATATTGGGTAAATTGACTCATACAATGAAATTATTTTTACAGCAAACACTGGAAATGTCCACCAATGAAATTATTTTTACAGCAAACACTGGAAATGTCCAACAATGAAATTATTTTTACAGCAAACACTGGAAATGTCCACTAATGAAATTATTTTTCAGCAAACACTGGAAATGTCCAACAATGAAATTATTTTTACAGCAAACACTGGAAATGTCCACCAATGAAATTATTTTTACAGCAAACACTGGAAATGTCCAACAATGAAATTATTTGTACAGCAAACACTGGAAATGTCCAACAATGAAATTATTTTTACAGCAAACACTGGAAATGTCCACCAATGAAATTATTTTTACAGCAAACACTGGAAATGTCCACCAATGAAATTATTTTTACAGCAAACACTGGAAATGTCCACCAATGAAATTATTTTTACAGCAAACACTGGAAATGTCCACCAATGGTCTCAAATGCAAGTCGTAAGGAGTTAAATGGACTTTAGGTAATTTTGTGTGTGTATATTGATATATATTTCTTATGAAATCATAGAAAGTCCAGACCTCTGTAAATCATGCTCACTAACCTTATCACAAAACTTATTTATCAATTTACTAACCCCATTATGGTGAGGAGCTTGTCACCAACTTGCAGTAGGTGCATCAAGACACTTGTATACATATTTTAAAATATTATCTACATATTTTTGCGTTCATTCTCAAACTCCTGCAAAGTAGCAGGATGTGGTTCGAAGGACAGAATGCATTGTGTCATTGTTTTCAGCTTAGCTGTGATCACTGTGCCTCTGGCTTGACATATCTGGCTTCAGCATGGCTTCTAAGTCACTTTGACCATATATGGGCTGGAACAGTCAACACCACCCCATAACCTTCTTAGTCGATTCTCAGGACATGCATGGAAGGTAAACAGTATTGATTTATTTTGTTTTCCTCTCGGGCCCAGAAACTCATGGATGAAAGAGTTGATAGGTTGAGTCTTGCAAAAGCACCTAAGAACATGGTATGACACCACCATAGAGAATATAGCAAAGAATCAGAATCCATGAGAACATTCTGAAATTAATAGTAAGTGTAAGAGTAAGTGTTTTTAGATTTAAAATTAACCTCCACCAGCTCAGAACAAGTTCACCCATTGCATTTGATTACTAGTGTACAGAGTCATTATAGATACACATCATTATACATACTATGTTGCTAGTGCATGGAACTGTTATGAAGACTATGTTACAGGTTGCTATAGTATTATCTAAGTTCTTTTATGTTTTGTCTCTTTTTTTTGACCAGGCTTCAGGGATTGATGACTCTAATCACCCACATTTAGTGAGAGAAATAAAACGGGAACTAGATAATGAGGTCAGTATCTTTAAAGGGAATACTGTTTATTGATAATCAGTAGAGCCTCTGATCATAATACAGTACTGTTCAAAATATTTATTAAACTTAAAGAGATGATGATGATGTTCGTCCGTCGTGATCGACGATGACCAAAAACTCAACCATAATAATAATAATAATAAATAATAAAATAATAAAGTTAATAGTGTGTTTTTAAATGACTAGCAAGTCCAATGCGCGCACAAAATGTTCTTTTACAGAATTGACAACAATAGAAGGTATCTGTGTGAGGTTGAGATGTTTATTCTTTTCTACGTGTCCGCTTCTGTCTTGCAGTTTCTTGTCTGAATTCTTCCGCCGCTAGTGCTCCCGTTCTAATGCTGTAATGCCATGCTGTTCTATCCTGAGCAAGGCTCTCCCAAGCGCGGCTCTCCCAAGCGCCTACGTCAATGTTAAGATGTTTCAAGGATGACTTGAGCGTGTATGGGTTGAGAAATGACTAGCGCTGAAGTTGGTTTATAGTGTGGAAGAGTTGCGCTAATCGTCAACCACTCTCTCTCTCTCCTGAGTTTTATCTTGGTCCAGTGGCAAGACAAAGTCGAGACAACTGGGAGAAAAGTGCGTACTATGTGTCTAACTGTGCCCTATGCTGTCCACACAGCTCTGCTGTTAGCGCCTATGTACCCGTTGAGTTACCTGCCAACTTCTTCCGAGTATTTCGCCGCAAACATACTTTTTAAGCCTAGGTAGACAAAACCTTTGTTAACAATGCTAGGTTGGCTTATTTCTTAGCACTGTTAGTGTCCATAATAGCTACAGTGTGTCACCCAATATCACATTGACTGTAACAGGTTGACACCGTGTAAAAATAGGAACTTAAAGAGATAGAGCATAGAAGAAATCAAGGTACAAAGGTAGACAAATCAGCACTAAAACAACCAGATGTATAACAAAATGTAGATGTAAGTAACAGATATGAACATCTGGTAGAATACATGGAACAATACAGAAGGGAGAATCCAGAAGAAGAAAATGGCAATAAATGGGACAGCTTAAGGAAAAGTATTCAAACATCAAATGAAAATTTATCAATAAGAAAAGTCAAGAACAAACAAATATGGATGACGGATGAAATATTATAGAAATTGTCAGAAAGAGCTAAAAAAAAATACCCCAAAATATTCACTCATAGAGAAAAGAGATATGTAACATGTGTACAATAGCAAAAGAACAATGACTAGAAAAAAAATTAAGAAAAATAGAGATGTTACTACAAAATAAGACCAAAGGAAATGCATAAGGAGATAAGACAGATCACAAATAAGAAAAAAATCTTATAAATGGGGGTGGATGCATTAAAGATAAAAGTGGAAAAATTATATGTGATAAAACAGAAGTACTTACAAGATGGTCAGCTTATGTGACAGAACTATTTTATTACCAATGAAACAAAATCCTAAAATGCAAAATAATGATGGACCAGTAATACTGAAATCAGAAGTAGAAAACACATTAAAAACATTACACAAAATCATTGCACCCTATTATTGCACAAAAGGATAAGAGTGTTTTAATTGCTTGTAATTTTATAATTCCTGTAGATATGTTTATTATTTCAGATCTCTGAAGAGATGTTGAACAGTGAAGATGTCAATATGGAGCTTGGTAACTTGGATAATTCTGAGAAAATAACAGAATGTCAGGTCATGCAGTCTGGCCTATGTAGAAGTGATAGACATATAAAAGAAGGTAAGAGCACATGAATATCATACATACACAATTAATAAATACTGCCAATAATGGATCTGTCAGGATATTGGTGCAAATAAAATGATGACGCAACGCATTTTCATTCTCTGGACTATATCCTGCTTGAAAACTTGTAGGACCATTGTCCTGATACAAGACAGAACCAGTGAGAATTTGAGAATGAACGCTGAAGAAGAATGAATTAAGATCTATGAAATAAATAGTAGGTAGCTTCAAGTGATAATCCCCAGGGATCTACAGAAATGCAATTGTGAATAAGATGTCAGCCTAATATTTAACCCATGACCAATTGAGCATAACAAAAGAGGCTTAACCAATATGCCACAGATATTCCCAAAAACAGGTCAGCCTGGTTTACTTAGAAGTGATAGACGTATAAAGAAAAGTAAGCAGGTCATTTGTGCACAGGATGCATGTAAACCACAAATAAAAAAGTAATTTGATTTTTTTTAAAGTAAAAAGTAAATTGAAAAAGTCTCGCCGAAATGTCTAGAAGTTGGTTGAGAAATCTTCAGCATATTCCACTGTCACATTGAGCATGAGGATGGAGATAGAGGGAGTTACAGCAGCACTTAATTGGTTGATAACTGATGCATCAACACACTCGTTGGGGTTGCTCTAGGCGGACCCAGGGTTAGCAGATAACCAAGATCCCAAATGTACCTCCACGCGGTGCACCCTGGAAACAGAAATACAGCAGCTCGAGCTGATTCTGGCCAAATCATTTGGGGATCGTGTCTGAGAATGTGGAGGCAGCAGATGGAAAGAGATTTGACTGCACAAGAGACAGACAATATCTCCGACACCACCAGCAGCACCACATATAGCGACACTGTCGACATACAGTGAAGCTAGTCAGTCCAGTCCGAACATTGGAGGGGCGGCCAATGTAAAATGCACATAAATGTAGATGCATGGCGAGAGACAAATATATTTCATACTGAGTACAATGAAACAATGAAAGGGCAGAACAGCTCTAGAGGGCAGCGCAAACTACAAATAGAAAATGAAAAGTTCCTAGGAAAGAGGAACTACAAGCTCTGTCAGCTCGAGACGAGCTTCTAGTTACCTGTGTTCCTTACAGGCAGAGACCCAGACCCACCCATTGGCGTTTGGTAAAGCAAGAAGACCTAATCCAACTCTAATGTCGAGCCTTCCTAAACCAGAAATATGCTCGCGAAGAGAAAGGGTTCTGTACCCGATGGGCTTAGGCAAGAAAGGGACAACGATGGTAGTCCTGGCCCAACTCTACTGTCAAGGTTTCCTATACCGGAAGTACACTTGCAGAGAGAAAGGATTCCGTACTCGATGCGCTCAGGCACAAAAGGGACAACGATTTAGCCCTGGCCCAACTCTACTGTCAGGTTTTCCTACACCGGAAATACACTTGAAGAGAGAAAGGGTTTAGTACCTGATGGGCTCAGGCGCTATTGGGACGAGAACGCCTTGCTCTCAAACGCGTGGTGTGAGACTCGAACTTGGACAAGGGGTACACGATGTCGGTGAATGACACCTCGGCTAAGAGGGCGAAAGAGCCAGGGTCCAACTCCTCTGTTGAGTTCTTCCCATTAAGGAACCAGGCTCACGGATGAGAAACAGTTAGTACCCAATGGGCACAGGCACAGCACGTCCAATTACACGAGGCAAGTTCATAGACAGTGGAACACCTCATTCGAGTCAGACGAGAGCAAAAAATCGTCTGGGCGAAGAGTCGCCACTACGCGTGCCTGGAGACAGATATAGAGGCTGTCACAGGCTAAGGGTAGCCCACCCGAATTGTCAAGGCATGCCGAAATCGGATGTGCTAGGCCTACAAGGCGCATAACGGTGGCACAACGTTATCACGCTCCCGGCGGAAATCGCACGGATATCCGTGATGGTTACAATGGAGCGAACGAAAAACAAACAAACAACACACTCAGTAATACTCACAGACTCTTAAAGCATGCTGTGCAAGATAGAAAAGTTCATGCTAAAAAAAGAATGGTGGGACTTATTGAGCAACTTCTGCCGAAGATGAATGTGTCGGTCCATTGGCAAAAATAAAACAGCAACATAATGATCCTATTCAAATGAAGCTGTCTGCATAGTGTTAACCAATCTGTTGGCTAAATTTCTAATACTAAAAGTCATGTCACCCACTACTGTCTTGGGATTGCATATATCCATAGCAGCCATGGGCACTAGGATCCATATTTCAATAGTAGACCACAGAGCAGTTTTGACTGGTAAAGAAGATTAAAAATTACTACATAATGTAGTCCATGAGCTTTTAATGTAGCCATATGTTTGTTGAGATATTCAAGATATAGTTTGTCAGTGGCACCACCTAGGCAAGAGTTTAGGATATTGGAGGTCCATTGCAACCAATCTTGAATGTGAGAATGATAATGAATCCATTTGTGAATATTCACCATTATCAAATGCTGTTCCCGCATTAATTTTGATAAGAGAAAAAGGTCCAAGTCATTCTAGTTGTCAATATTTTGATGGTTTTGTCTTTTTGATTGTTAATTGTTTCTTGAAAAAGTTCCCAGTTGGACCACACGATAGAAAATTGTCCAAGTTTTATGTTTTATTGTTAGTTATTTATTTTTTACTATTGATAGTTATTTTACAGTAACTTTTCTACCTCATTTAGTATTTGCTACTATTCCCACATTGAAGGTTAGTTGCAATAGACCTCCAACATCTGTTTCTTGTGTTCACTTCTTGTCCATTTACTATCAATTTTTAGTCTCTGTTGGCTGAACTAAGCACCATCTTCATGACAAATAGCTTCTGTTGGTTAAACTAAGCACCATCTTCATGACAAATAGCTTCTGTTGGTTAAACTAAGCACCATCTTCATGACAAATAGCTTCTGTTGGTTAAACTAAGCACCATCTTCATGATAAGTAGCTTCTGTTGGTTAAACTAAGCACCATCTTCATGACAAATAGCTTCTGTTGGTTAAACTAAGCACCATCTTCATGACAAATAGCTTCTGTTGGTTAAACTAAGCACCATCTTCATGATAAGTAGCTTCTGTTGGCTGAACTAAGTACCATCTTCATGACAAATAGCTTCTGTTGGTTAAACTAAGCACCATCTTCATGATAAGTAGCTTCTGTTGGCTGAACTAAGTACCATCTTCATGACAAATAGCTTCTGTTGGTTAAACTAAGCACCATCTTCATGATAAGTAGCTTCTGTTGGTTAAACTAAGCACCATCTTCATGACAAATAGCTTCTGTTGGTTAAACTAAGCACCATCTTCATAAGTAGCTTCTGTTGGTTAAACTAAGCACCATCTTCATGACAAATAGCTTCTGTTGGTTAAACTAAGCACCATCTTCATGATAAGTAGCTTCTGTTGGTTAAACTAAGCACCATCTTCATGACAAATAGCTTCTGTTGGTTAAACTAAGCACCATCTTCATGACAAATAGCTTCTGTTGGTTAAACTAAGCACCATCTTCATGATAAGTAGCTTCTGTTGGCTGAACTAAGTACCATCTTCATGACAAATAGCTTCTGTTGGTTAAACTAAGCACCATCTTCATGATAAGTAGCTTCTGTTGGTTAAACTAAGCACCATCTTCATGACAAATAGCTTCTGTTGGTTAAACTAAGCACCATCTTCATGACAAATAGCTTCTGTTGGTTAAACTAAGCACCATCTTCATGACAAATAGCTTCTGTTGGTTAAACTAAGCACCATCTTCATGATAAGTAGCTTCTGTTGGTTAAACTAAGCACCATCTTCATGACAAATAGCTTCTGTTGGTTAAACTAAGCACCATCTTCATGATAAGTAGCTTCTGTTGGTTAAACTAAGCACCATCTTCATGACAAATAGCTTCTGTTGGTTAAACTAAGCACCATCTTCATGACAAATAGCTTCTGTTGGTTAAACTAAGCACCATCTTCATGATAAGTAGCTTCTGTTGGCTGAACTAAGTACCATCTTCATGACAAATATCTTCTGTTGGCTGAACTAAGCACCATCTTCATGACAAATAGCTTGGACTCTATAAGGTTTGTAGTCTCTATTGGCTGAATTAAACACCATCTTCATGACAAGTAGTTTGGACTCAATGTTTGTAAATGTCAAAGTTTATATTTATATTAACATTGTAAGTGCTGAAATCAGCAATATTTGGCAAGAAGGCACACCACAACAACCAGAATGTCATGCATTATCGCACTAGCGAACGAAGAAGACTAACATTGTTTGCAAACTTCTGGTTTATCAGATTATAGTTTGCATCATTGGTTTTACGTCCACAGAAGAATGAAATAAATGCTGGGAGCATTTTTTTTCAGTCTTTCAGAAAACTGACTGACTACTATTATCTTTGTCATAGATTGCTACAATGTGAATATTTTATTTTGTATATTTATTATTATAAGCATTTCATGACTTGTCACTGTTCATTGTTTGTATATTTCAGAGATCAGTGATGACAAATTGAAAGATTTCACCAACTCTCAGGATGATGTTCAGAAAATACAAGTAGATAGTGAATGCAATATTCAACAATCACAACTTGAAAGAGATTTCTCAGAGAATCTTCCAGAACATGTTAGAAATATTGAGAATAACAGAGATGTGACTGAAGGTTTGGAGAGAGAAACATCACATAGTAGAAATATTGTGAAGAATACATCAGAGGAGGCTGGGGATTTTGAGATGGTTCATGAACACAAAGGAAACACATTAATGAAAGACGAAAACAAGAATGAAGATATGTGTTTGGTGTCGAGAGAGAAAATCTTCAATGACTTAGGAAAGTCAGCAAAAATTAGGAAACATCAGGTCATGGATGAAGGCATCATTGGTAAGATTGCCCAGAATGAACAAATTCTGGCTGCTGGTAATGGAGAATGTAGCAAACTTTCAGAAAAAGAATTCTGTGCTTCTAAGAGAGACACCAGGCATACTGTGTGTCATGTAAGTTGTGAGAATCTGGACAAATGTGATGTTTGTGGAGTAGATTTCACTAAACCTGCTAGCTTGAATACAAGCAAACAGAATCATGGAGGTGGGAAGTCTGACAAATGTCATATTTCTAACTTGGAATCTGCTTGTACTAATAACCTGACTGTACATGAAAGTGGACATACAGAAGAGAAACATTACACTTGTGGTGTTTGTTATAGAGGTTTTGTTGAATTTATAGCACTGAAGAGACACATAGAACAACCTGTTGTAGATAAGCCTTATAAATGTGATATTTGTGGTGTAGGATTTGCTCAGAAAGGTAACATGCAGATACACAAAAGAACGCACACAGGAGAGAAACCTTACAAATGTGATATTTGTGATGCAGCATTTACCCTAACTAGTAGTCTGAAAGTACATGTAAGAAAACATACAGGAGAGAAACCTTATAAATGTGATTTTTGTGGTGTAGGGTTTACCCATGCTGGTCATCTGCAAAGACACAGAAAAATACACACGGGAGAGAAACCTTACACATGTGATATTTGTGGTGCTGGATTTGCTCAAAAAGGTAATCTGCATATACATAGAAGAAAACACACAGGAGAGAAACCCTATAAATGTGGTGTTTGTGGTTTAGGGTTTACTCAGAAAGGTAACTTGCAGACACATGAAAGAAAACACACAGGTGATCAACCCTACAAATGTGATATTTGTGGTGTAGGATTTAATCAAATAGGTAACCTGCAGATACACATAAGGAAACACACAGGAGAAACACCTTACAGGTGTAATGATTGTGGTGTGGAATTTACTCAGATGGGTAACTTGCAGATGCACAGAAGAAAACATGCAGGAGAAAAACTTCACAGATACGATGCAGCAGAATCCGATTGTAGCGAATACACAACCTGACTTGTTTTTGATAGTATAGTCTGTATGTAAAGTGTGTACATTGCAGACATTGAAAATACTGAGACATGGAATACCAGAGAAATTTATAATAATTATATAGAAATTCTATATATACGCTACA
Source organism: Meghimatium bilineatum (assembly GCA_034231615.1). Lineage (NCBI taxonomy): Eukaryota > Metazoa > Mollusca > Gastropoda > Stylommatophora > Philomycidae > Meghimatium > Meghimatium bilineatum. The sequence continues at coordinate 12,552,273 of CM067322.1, read as the reverse complement.
TGCAGAGTAATTCACAAGTGCACGCTGCTAGAATCTTTGAACGTTAAAACAGGAGTCAGACAATATTTCTCATGGTTATAGATTGAGTGATGAGACAAATAACTAAAGGAAAGAAAACAGGAATATAGTGTACATTTGATAAGTAATTGGAGGATCTGATTTTGCAGATGTCCTATGTCTACTGTCAAGCAAACAACTGGGAATGTGGAAAAAGACAGATAAAAGAAGTAGCAAAATATGGACTTCAAATCAGTGTAAGTAACATTTAGATCTAGCTGAAATGAGATGGATGGGATAGAAGAAACTTCAATGGATGACAAGCATAAGATATGGTTTAGTGGGGATGATAATATACATGAGCATGGAGTTGGTTTTATAGTTCATAAGAACAGAGTGAACTCCGTCATTAGCTGCGCTCCCCCCATAAGTAGCAGAATTATAGCGTTACAAATTGTTGCTCAACCCAAGAATATTTCCATTTTACAGATATATACCCCCACTACTATTTATGAGGAAGGAGCAGGTGATAATTTTTATACACAGCTAGATGTAATAAATAAAATAGCAAAAAAGCATATTCTTATAGTACTGGGTGATTGAAATGCTAAGATAGGGCCGAATGCATATGACCAACGGACTGACACAGTGGGTGAGTTCACATGCTCACGTTCTGCAATTATTAGATTTTTGCCAGTAGATACAGGCTAAACCTTTCTAATACATTGTTTTCTCATAAAGTATCCAGAAGAAAAACAGGGCATCCAGCTGTCGGAGGCATATAATCAAATAGATTTCATATTTGTGTCCAGAAGATTCAAATCTAGTATCAATCAGGCTAAAACCAGGAGCTGATGTTGGGCTGAGGGAGCATGAAGGACCACAACTGATAAGTGAACACAACCTGATCAGAAAGCAATGGCAAACTATTGAGATGTATATAATGCTTGGAAACTCATAATGATCGTAGAGCTTCTGAACATGACACTAGAAGATTACATAGCTGCCAACATATTTTTTCATAAATCTGTATTTTTAACAAATTATATCTGTACATTAATTTAAAAAAATGTCTGTATAATTTTTGTTTTTTTTGCTGATCAATATGTGCATGTGAAATAAACGTCTGCATTAGTAATAATTACTGGCATTTAACACGCTGTGATATCTGTGCCTTTTGGCTTGACACATCCAACTTCAGCATGGCTCTATGAGTCACTTTAACCCTGGGGTGCAAAGGGAACGCATTGCTCTAGGCGGACCCAGGGTTAGCAGATAACCAAGATCCCAAATGTACCTCCACGCGGTGCACCCTGGAAACAGAAATACAGCAGCTCGAACTGATTCTGGCCAAATCATTTGGGGATCGTGTCAGAGAATGTGGAGGCAGCAGATGGAAAGAGATTTGACTGCACAAGAGACAGACAATATCTCAGACACCACCAGCATCACCACATATAGCGACACTGTCGACATACAGTGAAGCTAGTCAGTCCAGTCCAATCATTGGAGGGGCGGCCAATGTAAAATGCACGTAAAGGAAGATGCATGGCGAGAGACAAATAGATTTCATACCGAGTACAATGAAACAATGAAAGGGCAGAACAGCGCTAGAGGGCAGCGTGAACTGCAAATAGAAAGTGAAAAGTCCCTAGGAAAGGGGAACTACAAGCTCCGTCAGCTCGAGACGAGCTTCTAGTTACCTGTGTTCCTTACAGGCAGAGACCCAGACCCATTCATTGGCGTTTGGTAAAGCAAGAAGACCTAATCCAACTCTAATGTCGAGCCTTCCTAAACCGGAAATATGCTTGCGAAGAGAAAGGGTTCTGTACCCGATGGGCTTAGGCAAGAAAGGGACAACGATTTAGCCCTGGCTCAACTCTACTGTCAGGTTTTCCTACACCGGAAATACACTTGAAGAGAGAAAGGGTTCAATACCTGATGGGCTCAGGCGCTATTGGGACAAGGAAGCTCAGCTCGAGAACGCCTTGCTCTCAAACGCGTGGTGTGAGACTCAAACTTGGACAAGGGGTACACGATGTCGGTGAATGACACCTCGGCTAAGATGGCGAAAGAGCCAGGGTCCAACTCCTCTGTTGAGTTCTTCCCCTAAGGAACCAGGCTCACGGATGAGAAACGGTTCAGTACCCAATGGGCACAGGCACAGCACGTCCAATTACACGAGGCAAGTTCATAGACAGTGTAACACCTCGTTCGAGTCAGACGAGAGCAAAAAATCGTCTGGGCGAAGTCTCCACTACGCGTGCCGGGAGACAGATATAGAGGCTGTCACAGGCTAAGGGTAGCCCACCCGAATTGTCAAGGCATGCCGAAATCGGATGTGCTAGGCCTACAAGGCGCATAACGGTGGCACAACGTAATCACGCTCCCGGCGGAAATCGCACGGATATCCGTGATGGTTACAATGGAGTGAACACAAAACAAACAAACAAAAACCCTCTATTGAATGGGAGAGCCAACTTCACCCTATATCCTCCTTAACTGCTTCCTGCGACAGATAACATTGCTGCTGCTCTGTGCTACCATCTTTGGCCTAGATGAGTTGAGCTATTGAACCAATATGTTTCTCTCTGTCTGCAGAATGTTCTCTTACGGAATGTTCCTCTATTCAAATGACCTTTTTTTTAACCTTAATTCTGTATTAATACAGAAAATCCGTAGTTGACAGCTATGGAAGAAGCTGGGCAACTTGCACAGAACCGAGAGGTTTACAGAGTGGCAGTGAGGACAACATTCTGCAATGGACATGTCACATAGTTAGATAAAGACAATTCATAATTCAATAGAGTGTTGATAAATATCATTTTTGTTGAAATGTTTTCCCTTGGGCAGGATTCCACTGTATTTTTAGTGAGGAATTTGCCAACATCAATAATCTATGGCGAAGGTAGTCACATAAGTAACTACAGCACATAAGAGATACATCTTATAAATGTAAACTTTGTGGTAGGAGAACCTCAGGAGCTTTCAAATACAGAGAATTTATCTAGAAAACTTGATATGCTATGTAGGCATGTTAAACTATGCGGGAGCCTTGAGACTAACAGGAATTGAGCCAGTCCATTCTAACGGCACCAAATCGCCTTGCAACTTGAGTAAATAGGTTTTTCCGTACTTGATTAACCGCATCTCCAAAAAAGGTAAGATTTTGTCAAGACATTCAAACTGAACTGTGTACTCAAGTCACAGAGAATGGACCAATTGAGACAAGGACTATTACAACAACAACAAACAGATGCTATATGTTTGTGTTACTGAAGATACTTCAATACATGTACGGGATGTTCGTATCATAACTAATTTAGAAAGCAGTTCAGACTAACCAGAGGCTTAGAAGTATTCGAAACATTCACAATTAGTCATTGCTAGAATACACAGACACAAAATTTACTCAAGAAATGAAAACACAAAAAACATTTACGATTTTACCAAATTTTATTTTTTTCATGTGGAAATGTATGATCATTTGTTGAATTTGGATGTTAATAATGTAAATTTTATTTTTTACTGTCCATATTCTTAACATTTTATTGAGAACAATAAATGAACAATGCAGTGACAATGAACAAATTCAACTTAAATTCAGGGAAAATGATTTTGAAAAGCACCTGTAAAATCTTTATTCTTCTTGATTAGAAACTGGCTTCACAGCACGGGGGGCATTCCCATAAGTGCGCCGCCCTCCATTCCAGCAGCCATTTTAGTGTATGTCGACTCAGAGTCCCGGTCAGGTGTTGATTGTGTGGTCTTCGGGACTATTAAAAAAATGTACTTTTCCTTCCCTCACCTCTAGATACTCCCATTTCTAACATTCTCTGTATGTGTACATTCTCAGCCTCATTGATGTCATCTGTATCTTGAAATGAATTTATTACTGTCTTCATTAAGTCTAAGTAAAACAGCAGCAAAGAGGATCAACGCCTTCGAGCTGAAATGCTACAGGAAGATACTTAGAATATCATGGAAGGATAAAATCAGAAACTCAGATATTATAAACACACTGAATATTCCAGAGTGTTGGTTACTAAACACAATAACAAAAAGAAAACTACGCCTGTTTGGTCATATAAAGAGACATAACTGTTCTGGAAGGAATATGTCACATGACACATTAAGTCTGCTTTTTCTCTTCTCATCAATGTGCCGTCTATTGCCGCATTGCCTGCCAATAAGTCAGCTCTCTCGTTTCCTCTGACTCCAGCATGACCAGGGCAGTATATCCATGCAATGCTCTGGACAACTAAGTTGTTCAATAAGTCCCACCATTCTTTTCTCAGCATGAACTTTTCTATCTTGCACAGCATGCTTTGAGAGTCTGTGAGTATTACAGAGTGTGTTGATGTATCAGTTATCAACCAATAATAGTTGCCTCTATTTCCATCCTCATGCTCGATGTGACAGTGGAATATGCTGAAGATTTCTCAACCAACTTCATGCTGCTTCTGTATGCAACAAAACCCCAACCACTTTTATTTGTTTCTGTTAACGGAGCCATCTGTGTATATAATTATGTCTTGTGGTTTCGAGTTCATGCACTGACACCCGTTCATGTTTGACACGCTATGTCTAGTTGTATTATTACTTTGGTCAATGATTTCTTCTCAGTGTCTATCTCCACCCATTTACAGCCCTTTCCTATTTCTTCCGATTCACATACTCTTCGCAGTGTGTCTTCCGCCTCTGCCATCCATGATCTGCCACGCTTGATTTATTTTCCCTTTGACTCATCTAGACGTTGGTGTAATGGGTGGTGGTTGTATTCGGTACAACCTAACTTGTGCTACCTGATGTTGCACTCTAATGCTGGGAAGATCAAGCACAAATCTCAAAGCAGAGATGGGTGTATCGCTAGTACACCCCAGTACCGCTCTCATTGCCTCATTTTGAACTTTTTCCAATCTATGGACTTATGTCTGTGACAGTGTTCCATGACAGAAAGAACCATCACTTGCAGAAGCAGAAAAAGTACCCATTGCTGCTTGTTGAAGGTCGCCATAACCTTGATAACACTGATCCCTCTTTTAGCCTTCTGAATCATATTTGTTGAATGAGAGATTTCTATCAAAGATTATCCCAAAATATTTAAGGTCCTGTTCTCTTTCAATGAATGAGCCCATGCAACTGATAGTTTGTCACTGACCAGATTATTATTTAACACTTTGCTCACCAGCAATCCAGAGCGTACTTATCCGCCATTACGAAGGATCACGCAAAATTTTATACATTGACATCGCCGTCTTTAAAAATCAATCTAGCACGAGAGACTTTAAACTTTCTATGTGTTGTAATGACTGTTTGCACTTTCTGAATGAATTTGAAAGCTCCAGAGTTATTTCAAGTGCAAAATGCTACTTATCATAATGCTAGGCCTAGATTTACATTAATTTCTATATATCATACAATATTACCTTCGAAATATCCAATATTTCATGATAAAAACTCTACAATGTCTATATCTATTCCACCATTTTTAAACAACATAATTTCCAGAGAATGCAATTTATAGTAACATTATTACAGTGGGTATTACCGTATTTCTGATCTATCTTTGCGCTTTTGACGATCGTCGTAATTGGTCAACAAGGTTTTCATGGAAATTCAACTATTGTCGAAATTGGTCAGGAAAGTGTTAAGGAGTATTTAAGGAATTCTCAACGTATACAGAGTGGATTATGGAAAATAAACTATTTCTAATAAACCAGCCAGACGATACACCAACATTCTACTCCAGAACACACAAAAAACAACCAAACTAGCTCACCAGATTTTGCGATGGCAACAAATGACATAGAAAGACACATTACACTCTGCACAGAAGGCAATCCTAAGGGGCAGAAGAAGAGAATACAAGCTTTATTGGAGTGAGACTAGAAAAATTGCATAATGATCTCAATGATGCAAGATATACAATGGAGCAAAACCATACAATAGAAAACACAATGAAATCAAACACACGTTCAATGAGCAGAAAAGAACAGAGATTCAAAAGAGCTGGCATGAAAAGACCAGCATCCTAAACATGACAAAAGACACAAGTAAACTATGGAATCTTACAAGAACTCTAAATGAAGAAACAAAGAATTCACACTACAAGACTCACTTAAGAAGCGGCGAAATTCCACACAGGAAAAATTTCAAAATATTTTAGCTGACTTCTATAAGGAAGAAAGCACAACAACACTCTCTCATACATGTATCAAAGAAGTAAAAAATAAATTACAAGAAAACTGAAGAATCAAAATCCAGAGCGATGCAAGAAGTCACACTTTACCATCACAGAACTAAATGGCGCCGTAGGAAAACAAAAAAAAATCAAAAAGTTCCCAGGAAAAGATGGTATAACCAATATGATCAGGAACCTACGGCCAATCAGCTGAAACAAGCTCCTTACCATCTTCAACCAATTATGGAGAGCTGGTAAAATTCCAAACTTGTGGCGTGAAGCTGTCATCATCCCAATCGAAAAAAAAACCAGCAAGTCAAGCTACCGACCAGTCAGCCCCTTGTGTTGTGTAGGAAAAGCAATGGAGATAACAGTCAACTTCAGACTAATAAAATACCTAGAAGAAAATCAAAAGCTCACCAAGACACAGTCAGCCTATAGAAAAATCGAAGCACTGAAGACCAGCAAATTTACCTAGCACAGGAAATCAAAAATGCTTTTCAAAAAAAAAGGAAAATGTGTTGGCAACTTTTATGGACTTGATTAAAGCCTTCAATAATGTGTGGAAAGATGGAGTCCTCTTCAAGCTTCTAAAAAAAAAATTGAAGGAAGAATGTTCCGCTAGATAAAAGTAAATAAATCTTATATCTCAAACATCAGATTTCGAAAGTTTATCTACAATATGTTTTGACCTATGTGTCTCTTGAGTGTTCGAAATTCAACAAAATTTTTGTTACAAAATTCACATTTGTAAGGCTTCTCTCCTGTATGTGTTCTTTCGTGATTCTTCAGGTTACTAGTTTCAGAAAATCCTACACCACAAACATCACTTTTGTTAGGTCTCTCTCCTGTATGTTTTCTTTTATGTATATTCAGGTTGCCATTATGAGAAAATCCTTCACCACATAACACATTTGTAAGGTTTCTCTCCTGTGTGTGTTCTTTTGTGCTTCTTCAAGCTACCATATTGAGAAAATTCTACACCACACACATCACATTTGTTAGGTTTTTCACCTGTATGTGTTCTTTTGTGATTCTTCAAGCTACCAGGTTGAGAAAATCCTACACCACACACATCACATTTGTTAGGTTTTTCACCTGTATGTGTTCTTTTGTGATTCTTCAAGCTACCAGGTTGAGAAAATCCTACACCACACACATCACATTTGTTAGGTTTTTCACCTGTATGTGTTCTTTTGTGATTCTTCAAGCTACCAGGTTGAGAAAATCCTACACCACACACATCACATTTGTTAGGTTTTTCACCTGTATGTGTTCTTTTGTGATTCTTCAGGTGATCAGTTGCAGAAAATCCTACACCACACACATCACATTTGTACGGTTTTTCACCTGTATGTATTCTTTTGTGCCTCTTCAGGCTACCAGTTGTAGAAAATTCGACACCACACACATCACATTTGTAAGGTTTTTCACCTGTATGTGTTCTTTTGTGAACCTTCAGGTGATCAGCTACAAAAAATCCTACACCGCAAACATCACATTTGTAAGGTTTTTCACCTGTATGTATTCTTTTGTGACTCTTCAGGCTACCAGTTTGAGAAAATTCTACACCACACACATCACATTTGTAAGGTTTCTCACCTGTATGTGTTCTTACATGCTTATTCAGGTTACCAGTATAAGAAAATCTCATACCACAAAGATCACATTTGTAAGGTTTCTCTTCTGTATGTAGATTTCTATGTAACTTCAGGTTATCAGAATAATTAAAACCCAAGTTGGAAACATGACAATTGTCAGCTTTCTCTCCTCCATATTTATTTCTGTATGTGTTCAAACTAGCACATTTAGTCAAACCTTCGACAGAAACCTCACACATATCCAGATTCTCACAACTTACACTATGTACATTATATCTAGTACCATTCTTAAAAACATTATTGACATTCAGACTGTCCTCATTCTGGACAATCTTACCAATGACATCTTCAACCATGACCTGTTCTCTAATTGACTCTCTTAAGTCATTCAGTTTCTGCTCTCTTGATGTCAAACACAGATCTACATTCTTGTTTTCTGATTTAATTATGGTACCACTGTTGTGTTCATGAAGCATTTCACAATCTCCTGTCTCATCCGGTTCATTCTTCACAATGTTTCTAATATGTTCTGGAAGATTCTCTGTGAATACATCAGCCCTTATAAGTTGTGAATGTTGAACACTGTATACACTTTCTATTTGTATTTTCTGAACACCAGCCTGAGAGTTGATGAAGTGCTCCGATGTGTCAACACCGATCTCTGAAATATCCAAACAATGAGCAGTGACAAGTCTTGAAATGTAAATCATAATAAATATAACAATATAAAACATTTATATTGAAACAATCTATGACATAAAGACAATAACATTCAATGTTAGATAAAACACTTTGTGTGTACTGGTTGTGTGAGGAATGATGTACAGAATGAAACTTGTAGAAATATTTCAAACCATCAATACATATTGGGAATCCAGACAAACAGAGATATTAAATACTCCTATTACACGCTTTCAAGACCACATTATCCACCTTACAAATAGTGTAGCTCAGGGTAAGATGGTGTGCGGGGCAAGACGGTGCTGCAGGTTTTTTGCTAGCGTATGGTTTTTTCCGGTAAGACACATGACTAAGTCTGGCAGGAAACGTCCATTCTATGACACAACAAAATTTAACAGGTCATTTTCCAACCATGATGTAAGCTTGATTTTCATGGGCCTCAATTTTTTTCCAACTTTTTACTCCTTGTTATCATTACTGTCATGTTTTTTTAACATGTTTAAATTGAAACATATATTGTATTATTAAGTTATTAAGCACATTACTTTGTCCAAATATTTTTTGTGTGTGACATTTTATTAAAGTTGCTAACCATGTTATTTGGGGAAAGAGCGCATAGTTAGTGGGGCAAGATGGGTCTGCTGACTCATTGCGTCATATTACCCCACTCACAGCTGTCATAAGTATTTAAACCAGTTAAACACTTTAATAAACTGTCTCGTATATTTCTTTTTAGGAATTACAAATGGAAGAAAAATAAAAGGAAGCCAATGACGGAAAATATTATCCAGGTCAGGAAACTAATAGAAACAGGCTTGTCAGTGAGGGAGATTAGTATTGGCTACCAAGATTCAATGATTTAGATGAGAATGAAAGCTGGTTGTGGGTCTGAGTCTCTGGGGCGTTTTAAATCAACATTTACTCCTGATCAAGAAAAGGAAATTGCTGAATAATGTGTAGCATTGGATTCCAGATTTTATGGACTAACCATGAAGTCTCTATGCTTCCTGGCATTTGAATTCACAGAAAAGAATGGAATGTCATACACTTTCTCACAGGTGACAAAAGTAGCCAAATCTGGTCTCTCTCATCTTCACAAAAAAAGATAGTGACGTGAGATAAAATACTTGAAGAAAGCCACAAGGGTCACCAGACTCGATAGATTATGAAATGAAGATATCAGGGAAAGAATAGGTATAATACCTTGCACAGTGTTCTCAAAATATATATAGGGTTGTTGGTACCTTTGCCGTCTACAAGAAGACAAATACATACTACTACCTAAAAAGCGATTTAATCTATTACTTTAAAAAATTTCTTTGGTTATGTGGCCTATATCGACGTTGAATAGGTGTGGCGATAAAAAACGACCTAAAGTTCGACTCTGTGGCATCGTGGTATACAGCACGTCTCTGACAGCCAAGGTACTGGTTTTAGAGCCAGCCTCACGCATGTAGTTGCATCTGTGGGTCTCACCAATGGCCCACTAGACAAACCACCCATGCAACAGAAAATCTTAGTGGATGTCATGCCGTTATATTGAGGTTATCTTCTTAGAGAAACTTCATGGCACGTCATCTATACAATTGTGCGTTTATTTTGTTGTTTAAATGTGTTTCATGTTTACCTGAATATATATGTATGCACCCTCTGTGGTTGGGGGGGGGGGAGCCAGAGATGTACTGTGCAGCACTGGGGAGGAGGAAACTGACAGCACTGTTTTTTCCTATGGCTTAGACCCATCATAGAGGCACAGTGACTCAGGACGTGACAATCCTTTTGACTTGAACATTTGGTTGCATGCCTGGAGCAATAGAGAAGTTCGGCATAACCAGTAGTTAATTGGTGGCGGGGAATGAGCACAGTGAACCCTATCTTGGCTACAGTGGCTAGGATCAGTGCATAGGTTGAAACCTAACTTCCTGGAGGTGTGATAGTTATTCTCTGTCCCGGGGTGGGCCGAAAATCCAGACTTCCCAGCAATATAATGCCATTTAATGGCATTAGGTCAAAGGGCATGAGCCCATGGACCGCTGGATCAGCAACCAACCAACCAGAGCCAGCCTCAGGAAATTGTGCACATGGACAATTGCAAACTACTGGCTGTAAATGCTGCCAAGAAATCATTACAGCCAAAAATATTGGGCTGATGGCTACCTCCTGTATAGGATATGCTACCAATTTCTGTTTAACCTAAAAAGTCCTGGGCTGTGGTTTGTACAGAATACAGAACAATAAGTTTGATGAAGCACATAATAAACAACCTGCGATATGCAGACAACACAGTGCTCTTAGTAACCACATTGTTTTACTAGCAGGAAAAAAACAACTAGAAGACAAAACTGGCGCTGCTGAGATGTGGATATACAGAAGAATCAGAACATCATGGACAGAGAAGAAAATAACACAGTGATTCTGACAACATTCTTAACGGAACTGGAGCAACAAAGACTATAGATAAAGTCAATAAATCAAGTAAAGAATATGCACTATATATAAACATACAAACAACAAAAATCAATGGAAATGGTAAACTACTGTTCATCGCTCCTTAAGAAGATCTCCGCAGCCAAGGGGTTAATATTTTCCTCATGTCATTGAAAGTACTTTCAGTTATTCCTAATCTTTTAAGTTCTGTTTCACACATACCATCATTTGTGATCATGTGTCCAAGAACATTGGTAATGTTTTACGTGTTGTAGTATCTCTTCATGTATTTTATGTTTAGCCCGTTTCTCTGCAATTTTTCTGATTATCATCGTTTTTGTTTTTTATATGTTTATATCTAGTCCATATTTTTTACTTGATTTATCGACTTTATCTATAGTCAAAGTTCTGCAGCAACTTGGATGCAGATATGAAAGCAATATCAGAAACACTCTTACACATGATTAGCAAATACAAAAATGATAAAACACATGCAAAGAACCTAATGATATTCACAGACTTTATGAATACTCTACAAGCCTTTGAAAACAGCAGACAAAATCATAATCAATATTCTTCAAGCTACGAACATACTTAACATCCTATGTCATCAGTACTACACTACAGTGGATACCAGTGAATATCAGACAGCACAGGTACCAGTGAGAATGAGAGTGTTGATAAGCTGGCAAAAAAGGGAGCAATTATGCCCCAACCAGGAATTTCGACTAACCTTAGAACAGCTAAACACATTATCCGCAACAACTGTAAACAACAATGGATGGACCGCTTGTACACTGGCTTAAAAGGAAGAATTCTGTATACAGACATTTCCCAACCAAATCCACATGACAGCATAAATAGAAAGATCAAACCACAATATTTTGGCTGCAAACAACACATATAAACTTAACAAACAACTATATAGAATTACCGCACACCATACTGCAACAGACAAGAGGAAGAAACAGTAAAATACCATCTTATTGAATGCCCTGCACTACATAACCTACGAAAACAACTGTTACCCCCAAACCCCTCCATAACTAATACCCTTTATACAGACAGAACACAGCTGATGAAGACATGCACCTATCACCACCTGACACACGGAAAAAAGAGTGAATGTTCGCGACCCTGTTATCAGATAAGTAATAAGAATAGGGTAAACTTCATGAAAAAATAAGAAAATGAACACATTGGTTCTGAAAACAATACATATAAAAAACCTATTACAGGAAATAAAATCTAACAATTAAAGCATTTTGGACATATTAAAAGAAATGACACCTTATTGAAGACCTTACTATAGGGTAGAGTTGAGGGAAGGCGGATAAGAGGTAGTCAGAGTGTACCACCAAAGAAAGAGACAGAAGATGGTCAGTTGTATCCAACCTACAGGGTGGTAATGGCACTTGATGATGATGAAATGGTTGTCAACTCTTGTCAAGATATAACAATATGTTGATTCTGTCAACAATATGTTGATTCTGTCAACAATATGTTGATTCTGTCACATCATAGAGGTAGAAAATTGAAGCAATGTAAAACATAAAATATCAGTGTTTCTAAAACAGGAGGAAATAAGGGCAGAAAACAAGATTATTAGGAGAGGAGGATTTATATAAGAATGTGTGAATTGTATTCATCCAAGCTCAACTCACAACAATGTTCATTTGGATTGGGGTGATGCAGCTGTTCCACAAATAACTCTATGGGGCAATTGGTAAATAATGGTTGCTTTGTCTAAAATCACTTTTAATGTTTTTGAGTTGACTGTAAGACAATTTTTCTCGTTCTGCTCAAATGTCTTAACCAGTAAGACACATGAGAAAACAGCCGCTTCTGTGGTTGCTAGTCTCACATAGTTAGTCAAAGCTTTGCACACAATTTTAGTGTATCCAAACTTGGAGTAGAGAAATTATCAAGTCCAGTCTCATCATAAAATGTTGACTTCAACATACATCATTTGTCTACTGCCTTGGTGGAGCACTCTGCTAGACTGTATTTTGTCCATCTCATAATGTTTCATGCTTGTATCTCCATACTTCTTGCTCTCTGCCCCTAAATTTTACCTTCAAGTAATGGCTTTATCAAGAATCAACTGAAAAAATATGGTTTCAGTGAACAACTGGACTAAGCAAATGTTGGTCTACAAAGAAGTGGGTTTGCTGGAAGAGATGGATAATAATGGTAGTAGTGAAGAAACATGAATAGAAAACATTACTTGAGCATCTGCTGAATGTGGACACTACAATGGATAAATTTAGTCTGTGATTGAGAAAATTGTGTATTATGTGTCGTATAGTAGAAGTGCATATATGTGGGACAGCATAAGGAGCATGTTCAACCTGCGAGTCAAACTATCAACACGCATACCCTGCAACAATGAGTTGTTTTGTCTTTGAAATGGTAAATTTATATCATAATCAGAAATAAATCAGTAATAATTGTGATACTAGTAGAACTGGGCACATGCAGGGCAGAAAGAGAAGCATGCTTAATTAACATGCCATGGAAAACAATAGCATAAAATAACTACAATATCAGAGGATATCTGACAAAGAGGTGAGTGTTGTATTAACACAAATAGGAAAAATACTATAGCATGTATACACTTCAATATCTGCTTTGTGAGACTAAGCATCTATGGGACATTAACAAAATAATACAACACTTCATACTTCCTAAGTTCAGGTTCTCTCTATGTGATGTGCCCTTTACTGAGCATTGTCCTCACTGCCACTCTGTAAGCCTGTTGGTTCTGTCCAAGCTGCCCAGCTTCTTTCCAGCATCATGTTCTGAAGGTCTTCAAAGTCATGTGTCCATTGTAGTCTTGTTCTGCCTCTTGCTCTCTCTTTCCTGAAACTTTGCCCTCCATGACTAATCTTTCTAAACAAATGTGTTTCTTTAAATGTTCGAAATATGGTTGTTGGCATTTTGTGATAGTTTTAAGGAGCCAGTCCTCTTCTATGTTCAGATCTCCACAGAAATCTGTATTGGTTCATCTTTCTGTCTACTATATCCTTAGGATCTTTCTATAACTTTTCATTTTGAATGCAGATATATTATTTTTCATTGCAGATGTCTCTAGCAGACATAAAACAAAACAATATATGAAACTGTCCAACAATAAACACAAAAGACATCACAAAAATATCAGACCACATATCACAAATAAATAATATTTACCTTTTTTTATATATCTATCAACTCTACATAGACCAGGCTGTATAACTTCCTGACATCCTGATACTTCATTGAAATTTTCAAACTGACTGAGTTGATTGTTGACATCTTCATTGCTGACCATCTCTTCAGAGATCTGAAATAATAGCAAGAATATATGCTAGTTTTCTTCTGTATAAACAACATTGGATGAGACAGTGATGAGAAGAGATAAGTCTGAGTTAATTAGGGCAGTCAGGTTTACACTACAAAAATAATGAAGAGGATGCTGAAAGAGATAATGTATATATTCAGAGAATAATAGAAATGGAAGTAATTTGAGGAGAGGAGAGAAAGTGTATCCTCTCTGTACAGATTTGAAGAACTCACAACTGACTGGCACAACTGACAGGCCTACTCTTAGATGACTGGTGAGCTCAGTACTTATGGAATGTCCCCAATGTCATGATGATGGATCCTAATCAAGGTTCAATAAAAACTAACATTGTTATATAATGTGATATGCTAATGACACAGTGCCATTAGCAGAAAGTGATGTATGACAGACAAGCGCCTTCTAAAGAGATTATTCTATGGGGAGCTGTGCGAAGGTAAACGTTCAAATGGAGGGCAGAAAAATCGCTTCAAGGATCACCTAAAAAGCTCTCTCAGCACTTGATCGCTCAGCCTGGCACACCAAGATCACTGCTGGCATCATGAAATTTGAAAAAGAAAGAACACTGCGGGAAATCCATGAATGCATGAAGCGGAAGGACAAATCCGTAAATTCTCCTACCCAGAACCTTCAGCACTCCTGCATGCACTGCAATAGAACTTTCCGTGCACGAATCGGACTCATCGGGCATCTACGAATTCACAAACCAAGTTAATTACCAATTTTAATTATTATTATGTTTTTCATCGCATTTAATGTTTTTCATGCCAAGCTCATCTTCGCTTGCGAAGGAGGAACATCATCAGCAGAAAGTGAACAGGAGCTACAAAGATTTGCTGACATCCTGCTACTTCATTACAATTTTCGAACTGACCGAATTTAAGCTGAATTTTAAAAATAATTACATCTGCCAACATGAACTTAGGAGGTATGAAAATTTGTTCTTGACCTGATAACTTCCCAACTTGTTAAAATTTATTCTTCATCTGAAAACTTGCTAACTCACTCAAATTTGTTCTTGATCTTATAACTTACTAGTGTCTGTTCCAAGGTGAATTATGGTTGATCGTATTTACACTTGCCATTAAGTGTAGGGATGGGAGCCTAAGCTGTCATTTCAAAGCCAGATGTGTCACCATGGTTGCATTTAGTCCATGTTTATTTTGAATATTCTTTTGTTATATGCTCTTATTAGTATTTGGTTTGGGTTCATTCTCATAAGGTGACTGAACCATTTTACTTGCTGTCTTTCAATATGTTTAATACATATTATACTAACGCTTTTCCAAATTTATTCATTTATTATTTTATCTAGTTTAGAGTAAAAACTAGGTAACAATAACAAATTCTAGATAACTTACTAACACCTTAAAATTTCTTTTTGATCCTCTACCATTGTTAAACATCCAGTTGGAGCAACATTTCACATCCAATCCATTTATTGAGATCTAAAACAAAGTGAATGAGATGACAGTGAACCAGAACTAACAAAAATCTGACTGCACCTTCTAGTGGCAGAAGTAAAGTAAACTTGCACTTTTTCACACCATTGAGGAACATTGAGGAATATTTATGATAGTGCAGACATGACAATGTTTTGTTACAGGAAAGACACATTGTTTTCTTGTTGTTGATTTCAATACCAATAATAAATTATAACGCAATATTTCTGTAAATAATGGCCATTTTGGTTTCATGCAATCATTTGGGCTGTGTGGTCACATAATGGTAAACATGAATAGTTGCAGACTTTAATGTGATTGGATGTTTGCATATATAATGGTAGAACTTACCTCTTACATAAAGCTCATCTGAGTAGAAGGATTGTTCTTAAAATATTTAATATCTCTGAGAGTTGGAGCATTCTAGATATCAGAGAAAACCTCCCACCACCTTCATTGTACATAGGAAACAAGAGTTTCATTGCTTGTAATACATTGGTATCAAAACAATCAAATAATTCTACAAATAAGGGGAGGAGCAGACATACTTACCACAATGACCAGTGATAATTCAATGGACCATGTTGATATTCTGAATGTAATCAGGGAGTTTTTCTTTTTTTTCTGTATCTATGCCCAGAATGCATGACTTGGGAGTGAAACATTGTGTTATCAAAATTAAATGACATATAGACATAAAACAATTATCAACCAACACAGATTGGAACAATCAGTTGTCATGGTCTGAAGGACATAGTGAATAGGAGATCAGATCAACTAACGACTTGTCTGGAAAATAATGATAATAATATGATAACTTATTAAACCCTAGAACACAGAATCTTCTCTAGCAACATAAAATGTTCACTTTTAGCACATTCAAATTGTTTTTGCACATTAAAAAATAAATCTTACCTCAAACTTTTTTTCAAGCTTAATGAAGTCAGACAGGAATGGTTTAATCTGGAAATAAACATTCAAAGAACATGTCAAATAATAAAAACAACATGTAACTGTGTTGGCACAATAACAAATCTTTAATCATTCAAATAATTATCACATTCACTAAAATAATGATCATTGAACTAAATATAATATCAATATTTTATTTAATTTTCTGGAGGGTTGGCTGAGTATAGTAGTTAATTAATTGTCTTGTGTTCAAGAGGTAGTGGGTTTTATCCTGCATCATATCTTGTGTACAAAAACATTTATCTAGAGATTCTTGGAGATTATTACATTAAACTACTGAGTTATGTGATATGTGTGTTACTCTTGTAGGCAATATGATGAGTGCTGGAGTGCTCATTGAAAAAAATTAATTAACATTTATTTTTGTATAAGTAAAGATGTTAATCAAGCAGATAATGTCAAGAATTTTGGCACCATTTTCACATCAGATGGCAGGTGTTCCAATGAGATAAAGAGCAGGATTGGCCATGCCAAATCAGTATTTAAAACAATGAGAAACATTCTATACAATGGAGTACTGTCAATGCATATGCAAATAAATTTGAGTGCGAGGACATTATAAAAAACCAATTCTTAATAGATGTAAAACATGGATGGTAAACAAAAAAGCTCAAGGTGAGTTGGAGGCAATTGAGATGTGGTTTTTGAGAAGAATGATGAAAATTCTATGTACAGACAAGAAAACTAATGTACAAGTCATCAGAGATGCTGGAGTAAAAAAGATAAAATATAGCAAAAATTATAAGTCAACAATCAAGATTTTTTGGACAAGAGATGATAAGAGAAAAACTTGAATATTTAGTAACCACTGGAAATATCAAGGGGAAAAGAGAGACAGAAGACAAAGAAGTTGCTGGATGGGGTGGCATAATGTCCACCTGAAAGTCCTTAACTGAACGTATTAACAACACAAGAGAAAGTTGTGGAGAAATGTGGTTTCTTAAGTTCATAAGTATTCTTTGTATAATTTATTTAAAGACTATGTTAATGTTTAAAATGTGTTGGCAGTTTCCGTGGATCTGTCTATGGATGTGATATAATTAAGGCTCCAGTCTCTTACATGCTGGGAAACTACAATTTATTATCTACAAATTATCTGAATGCGCATCGTGTGTGCCACACACATCCAAGTTTTGCCACTTGAGCTGTTGATCTGTGTGGATTCCTCTGACTCCTGCACCATACCAGACTTTTTGTATACAGATGTACATTCCCTGCTGACAATTAACTTTCAGTTAACTGGCTTTATTGAGACACAAATTTTATCTGCATCAAAAATAAGTAGTTCACAAATTGGAATGATTTATATTCCTCCTATAATCTAATAACAAAAATCACAGACCCTACAGAATGTGAACTAAATTTGGCCTCACTCTACCTCCAGTAACAAAAAAATTATACCAAGAAACCTGTGTAATTCAAATGACACAGTAAAAAGTCCTCTGCAGTCAACCTTCAATGGGAGATGACACTTACTAATGATATCAGTGGGTGATGAACTATCATCACTACCCACTCAAAGTATCAAATTTAGTTACAAAAAACAATAGGAAATACAGTGTTCAACATTTACAACTTGTAAGTGCTGATGTTTTCACAGAGAATCTTCCAGAACATATTATAAACATTGTGAAGAATACATTGATACATTGTTAATGACAATGATATGTTCATGACAGACCAGATCTAAGAGTTCTTTTCTATAGCACTGCAAACCACTGAGAGTTGAAGTCATTTAAGTATCACCCTTACAGTCATCGTGCGCCACTTCTACTGGTAGAATACTACAGCCGCTGGCTGGCACTTCTTTTTGCTTGTTTCGTTGTGATTGATATTACATTTTTAGTATGCACAGAGTTAATAACTGGCCATGACATTTGCGTAAGTCACAATTCATGCATTCTCTGTAGGCTTATATTTACATCATGGAAATATTACCTGTATGCCCTACTGTTTTTTAATGAATTTTCCAACATAGCAGAATTTTTTACACAATTTTTTCGCATTGGAGGATATTGTTCATATATACACTGGTGATGACAGCCTTAGTTACAATGGAAATATGCACGATGTAGGTAATTTATGTACCAAATATAACGTGGAAAGTGACAGGGAAGTTTTTTGTTAGATAGACCTAATATTTCTGACATCAAGAAGGAATTCGTGGTACTAATTGTGAGATTGCAAATTTTGCCGGAGTTAAGTTTTTCGAGTAGAAGTTGAGAATTTTGTAGAGAACATTGGACAGTACATAATCGTGATGAGATTGCCACACACTATGAATACTTCAGCATCATTGTCAATGAGGAGTTTATCAACTTGTAGTCAATCAGACAAAAATGTGTAGGTAACATAATGCAAAGAACAAACAAGGAAAGAAGACGTGCTGGATCTGTAACTGTCATTGAAATAAAACATATTTTTTATATTTATATTATGATGGGCATGTGTATTCTGCTTGAGTACAGCATGCACTCGAGTACAGAGTACAGGGTTTAATGTTTCGGGCATATCAACCTGTTTGGGGAAAAATATATTTGAGAATATATCTCAATATTTTTGTCTCAATATAACTCCACTACTCAGCACCTCCAAAGTTGTCCCCACATTATGTTGAGTTTGACAGTATTTTTTAAAATATATATGTATTGAATTATCTTAGGTTCATGCAAGACTATTAATTTTTCTGTTGATCTGCCAAATCATATAATATGATTTCCTTTAAACACGTTGACCTCAAAAGGTTCAAAAGACGTAGATGATTGACTTTACTGTACTCAGTTTTCCACATGTAGTCCGCGGTTCTCAATGAAGCGGCACGCTGATGGTCGAGAATACCACTCATAGCACATAACTCCGTAGCTTCAAGCAATAATCCACAGGGAACTGAAAATATACACCTTGTACACAAGATGACATGAGACGAATTCGAACCCATGACCTCTGTAACACAAAGCAAACAGCTTAACCACTATGCTAGGAAGATCCCCTCATTATCTACAATATTATTTCCTTTAAACTAATTGACCTCATTATCTATCAAAGTATTACCGGGTACCATTACACACTCACCTCATTCTCTGGTTTCTGACTTGTTCTTGCCAATAATTGTTGGATAATAGAACCATTATTCCCTGAAGCCTGATCAAATAAAAAAGACAAATCATAGAATAATGAGGTAAAAGATAATCCTAAAACTGTAATATAATGTAACAAGTTTCCATAATGATGTCATACACTTGTAATAACATTGTTTTAATGCAGTTATATAATCACTATCTGTCACCATGACTCCCTGGCAAAAAAACTCAAATAATAATCACATTTGATAAAAGTGACAATAGCTTCAATGTTTCATTCAACAAATTACTAACTATTCATACAGATGCAATGGCAATGTCCTGTATGTAAATATTTCCAAGAAAGTCAATACAGCCAAAAGATGCTGGGTTATGGCTATGTTAAGAATAGGATATACTACCAACTTAATTAAAATTTATATCTATAGCTCTACACAAACCAAATAGAAAACTATATTTAGATATATCTGTGACACAAACAAAACAAGTATATACCAGATTAAGCTCTCTTGTTTCTGTTTCTTGGCTCATTTATTCCACTGTATGAATACTTTCCATGAAATTTCAACTGTTATAACCTCACCAGAAGTTTGACTCAAATTAACTTTTACAAATCTGAAAATAATTAAATATTGAAAATATACTTCAGAAAAAATCTTAAATTATACCAAAAGTTATAATTTATATAAAAGTAATATCCAGATTGAACATGATATGGAGAAGCAGAATAAATACATCAATGAAGATCAACATGATGTAAATCATCAATAATAACTGTTCTTTTGTATGAATGTGAGAGCTACACTTACAGCTGACAGGGAGAGAAACATTACAGGCTTATGAAAACTAATGTTACAGGCAAGTGTTATGTATTCCATACATTTGTGTAATATTTCAAAAACATGTATTCAACTTTGTGCATGTCTTCTCTCACATTCCTCATTATATTTTCTGCATAGATGCTGAACAGGTGTGGGGAGAGTGTGCAACCCTGCCGTACTCCAGTCTGTACCTCAAACCACTCTGAGAGATTGAACCCTAACATCACTGCAGCCTTTTGATCTTGGTAAAGTTCTTCTATTAGATGAATCAGATATCTTGGGAAAACCCATGTTGTTCATTATTTCCCATAGTTTCTGGTGTTGGATGCAGTCAAATGCTTTTCAGTAATCTATGAAGCACCTAGATTTTTACTAAATTGAGATACTTGGATGACACTGTTCTGATTGCTAAAAGTGAGGAAGACATTCAAGATTTAATTAATGTAGTAGTAACAGAAAGTAAAGAGAAAGGTCTCTTCCTAAATATCAAGAAAACAGAAGTAATGGTTATTTAAAAGAAACAAAATATCACACCTTGCAAGATCAAAGTGAATGATATAGTTTAAAAATAGGTCCACCAATTCAAATATTTAGGTACAACGATTACAGCAGATGAAGGAAGTTCAACAGAAATAAGCAGAATAGGTCAAGCAAAAACAAGATTCAGAAAAATGAAAAATATATTGCGTAATATGACATTGTCATTAGAGGTGAGAAAGAATGGATCGTGCTGACGTTTTGAACTCCTTAAGAGATATAACACGCGAGAATGAGACTAATGTGGATGATGATTCCTTTTCAATGGCTAGGATTAAAGATCAGGGATTGAAATGCGGTGTTGCTAGAGGTGAACATTTTGGAGGGCACAGAAGAATGATGGTCAACCAGCATAGGACCGGTACTGTCAGCAGAAGTGTGATGGCGGATACACTCAAGGAGAGATCGGAGCAACTATGGATGTGTCCAGTTTGCAGTGATGATGATCCAACGACTAACTAACTAACTAACTAAGAGAGTTCTGCAGTGCTATATAACTCCTATACTAACATATCAATCCTGGGGGGCTACCGACTCCTACCAGGCGTGTTCACAGGTGCGGATGGTCTCCATATATGTCCATATATGGAGCCTATTTTGTCTATTGTCTTTCCCCAGGTGGTTTGTGATCAACTCTTGCCGTTAAGCGTAGGGGTGATTGGAGCTTGAGCTTGCGTTCTAAAGCAAGATGTGTGGCCTCGGCTGTGCTATGACCGTGTCTGTTCAGGATGTCCGCGACGTTTTCTATCCATCTTTTCCATGGTCTTCCTCTGGCTTTGTACCCTGATCTCATTTGGTTATATGCTTGTACAGGCAAATTTTCGTGATGCATTCTCATATATGGAGTGTCCGCTGCAATTAAGCAGCCGCGAACCAAACCAGGACAGACAAGATATCAGGCGGCCTGATATCCCCACAGAAATACCCCATGTGTCCAGTGACTGGCAGTTTCTATTGAGTATGAGCTGTTATAAGGCTTATAATAAGCTCATGCTGTTGGCATGGGGTTATTAACTCCATGTCAGGAGCGTGCTGGAGGGGGGATTTTTTTGCAATCACTATTGGGATTAATAAGTGGAAAGGCTATGACTATGGGAGACATCCCTGATAGAAAAATACAACCAAGCCTGCCCATTTGTTGTACTGAACGCTCATTATCATGTCTGTGCGTAGGCATTAGCATGTAAGATAATTTTAGTAATTTTGTGACAAGATGAGTTATGTCCCTTGATATTTATTCCATTAGCGGCCATTTTGAAACCCAAAATTGTGGTCACGCGAGAGATGACCACTTTCTATTGTCATTTAGATAGCGTCCGTGACTAGAAGTGCAAAGACGTTATACTTTTCATTTGTGGGACAAGTCGGAGGTCAGTTTGATCTGTTCTTCGAGTGGATTAACTTCGTAGTTTTTATAACAAGCTCTTGGACACGCTGAAGTAAGTGAATTTCATTAAAAATAGCTGATATTAATGCCTTAGACATTGCCATTTGAAAACAACTAATTTATTTTAATGTTCATAAACCATTTGTTCACATATGTATGAATTTTGAACGGTTCTTGTTCTTGTATAGACCTTGCTTTTTCGATTTCTGCAAACCTATGTCTATCCAATTTTTATCGACATGCTTGTCCGCCATTTTTAATTTTTTTACTGGCTGTTGTTTCTTGCTATGCTGATAGCAGGTAACAATCATGTATTTAAATAAATATTCTTGTTTTAGTATCGTAATTCTCATGTCTCTCAGTTACATATTGCTTTTCTAAAAATCATATGCGCATCTGCTGTATAAATATCTAGATCATGTAGTAACAATGTAAAATGTATATCAACATTTGCGAGTCTGTTCTGCCATGCCATTGCCATGACGACGGAAGTGTTTTTTATCAATAACATGTAGGATTAATGAACATAAATTTGTTGAAAAGTCCTTAATAATTTTGAATTAAACCTATACCTTATTTATAAATATATAAGGCATAAGGCCTAATGATGTTAGCTGAATTTTAATTAGGCCTATGTAATCATTATTGGTACATAACTTTTAAGTAACTTCCCGTGTAGTGAGCTCACATTTTCTCACACAAGTCCTAAATTGCAAGGCAGCAATAGGGATCTTGCACATAAAGGATATTGGAAACAATCAGCTGAGGGTGAGTACCTGTCCTATATTTATATTTTTGCCTGGAGTTTGTGAGGCTTCCATTTTATGTATAATGAAATGTAATTTATTTAATTTATCAATGAAATTTACTGCATTTTGTTCTTTTAGATGCAGAAACTTATTTTTTATATTTTTGTTTTTATAGACGGCATGATGGCAAGCAAGAAGACTAGACACGATCTGAAGGCACACGTAGCTCAATTTGCACCTGAATACCCAGTAAAGAAAGGCTATGCTGCATAAATAATTATTTACGATATAACTTGGAGGAAGTTATGAGTATTTTATCATAAATAACTGAAATATTTAATAATTATACTTAAATTGTAAGTAAATTAGCCACCATTTTGAATATTAATTAGCCCCAATTACGTCTGAAAATGTGTGCAGTAATTTCAAAAGATGCGCCTGGCATTTCCGAACACAAAAATGTATAGTTTGTATGGTATTTTATCATAAATAAGTGAAATATTAAATAATTAGACTATTCAATTGAAAGTAAATTATGCAAATTAGCCACCATTTTGAATATTAATTAGCCCCAATTACGTCTGAAAATGTGTGCAGTATATTCAAAAGATGCGTCTTGCCTTCCCGGACACAAAAATGTATAGTTTTATGCATATTTTATCGTAAATAACTAAAATATTTCATAAATTGTTAATTCGGCTTCAATTCTTGGTCACAACTTTCTTCATCAGTCTGTTTATATTTTATTATATGTTCTCATGTAATTATCTTTTTGTTAAATTTCGACCAAAAAATTCATAACTTTTCATATAATTGACCTACAGACATGGTTGAGGTGTCGTTGAATTGCAAATTTCAAGGGCTATCTAGCTGTGGTGTTTATAATGATATAAACCCAATTTGAAAATTTAGTGCTAATGCCTACTGTGCGAGATGATCGCACACATTAGAAATATTATTTCTAATCCTAACCGTACTCTAGTCTAGTCTAAGTACTTTTACTACTTTTAGTTGTTAAACTTTAACAACTAAAAGTAGTAAAAGTACTTTACTACTTACTTAGATTCTAAGTTAAAAGTTAGTTTAAGTTTAACTTAATTTTATAGCTTAAAGGCTTAAAGTCCTAGCACTTAAAGGCTTAAAGTTAAAGTTTCACTTTCCACCAAATCACATAACATTAGGTTAGGTAATACCTCGAAACTAGAGCAAAGGTTATAGTGAAGAATCAAAAGCAACTTGCACTAAAGTATCATATACTTTATAAACTTCATAACGTTTCATATAACAGATAACAACATAATATTAGTTGTTAGTTTCTTTAAGCTGCCATGTTGAGTAAAATAAAAAGTTAGCAGCAGCAGCGTACGCTGGTTCCACTCAAAATTTTGAAAATAGCAATAATTAAAAGGTAATACTGCTAGTAAAACTATAAAAAAGAGTACTTACGTAGGAAACTGGTAATGAAGTCTTACTGAACAACGACTAACAGTCACACTTACTATCAATGTGGGAAGCTCATGCGAAATAATACACAGGATATAATCATACAAATAACAATACACAGTACATAATCGACGTTTCCACCAAAAAGCATTTATCAAGGTAAGCACATAAACATCAAAAGACGACGAGTAGTAAAGACCACAACACGCCACAGTTTCCGAGCAAAGTATGGATGTGAAATGCCAGAAATATAGGACCAGAAATTACATAAAAATGTAAACACAGGTGGAAACGAAGCGAACGAAAGAAGATGACGTGAATGACGGAAAAATGAATAAAGACATCCCACACCAAGCGAGATCTAGACAAAAGAATGGTCGGAATTGTGTTCAAATGAATGGAGGATAGGCCTATCCAATTAAAAAATAAGACCATTTTCAAGAGTGTACCGAGATCTACCATCTGTGGTGCAGGATATGATAGCAGTGATTGAATATAAAAAAGACAACGGTGGCCATCGTCGTTAAAATATGTTCTGTGATTTGTGGCATGAACATAGTTACAGAAACGGTCGCTCCATCGTAAGCCAATTTCACCTATATACGACTTGAAGCAGCGTTTACATATGATCGTGTAAATTACATTACGGGATTCACATGTAAAGACCTCATCAATGGTGAAAGTGGCTCTGGGAAGAAAGGGAAAATCTGAACCATATAAAAACATGTGCAGCAACTAACAGAACCGAACTGTTCAGGAACAGAAAACTTAAGGCAGCTGAGGACCAAGTTGTTCTTCAGATTTTTGTCGCACTTATAGGCAACCAGTGGCTAGTCCTGGAAAACGGCACATGTGTTAGGATCAGACTGGAGAATTGATTAATATTTAAGGAGGATGCGTCGGACAGTGGAGTTATGGGGAGGAAAAAGTAAGGACAAGTTTAACTATATCAGAGGAGGAGGAAGAACCATGGAAATTAGCAAAGGTATCGAGACGAGATAACTGGTGTATGGAGATAACTGATAGCGGAGCCAAGCCGATGACATCGGTGAACAGTTGTCTACTGAAGAACTCAATCATCTCAGATTCTTTGTCTAGAAAGTCTTCGTCATCGCTACATAAGCGACGAAGGCAAAGAAGCTGGGAATATAACAGAGTTGCGACAAGCGGGAGTATAAGAAGTGTGAAGTAGAAAACCATGTGCATCAGTAGACGTATGTGTTGCGGTAAGAGGGTGAATAGTGACAATGGCGTCAAGGAAGATGCCAGAGGTAGCGGAGATGTGAATTGAATAGCAGGGTTGAAATTTTTGATGAAGCGAGACAATGATGTTTCGGACATGTCAGTAATAGGCTACCTATCCCATCATCAATGTATTTGTGGAAAAGAGATGAGATCGGGCCATCATAGGTCGACCAAACTAGATGCTCAAGATGTCCCATGAAAAGACACGCATAGCTAGATCTCATCTTGGTGACCCATAGCAACGCCACTGATCTGATCGAGGGATAAAAAGTTGCATGTTAGCACCAGTTCAGCAATGCGAATTAGAGTATGAGCGGATACAGAGGGCTAGGGACTCTTGTCCAGAAAGAACTGCAGAGACCATCGGCATGGGGTATAGAAGTATACAGTGAGTAAACATCGAGCAATAGCAAAAATTAGCAATTAGTTTAGTTTTTATTTTCATCCATATGCCCCTTCACCATGAATTCGTTGCAGCACTTCTTTAACTGCGTTCGTCACTACGCCATTGGGTTTTTTCAGCCTTTCACTGCATGACATCCGTCATACAGCTACTAACCTTGCCACGTTCAAGAAAATCAAATACTTTTTCCACCGTCATTTTCTTGTCACCAGTGGCCATTATCATGTTATCCCCAAAGGCTTTTCCTCTCACTTCCATACTCCCGCCAGTTTCTTGGACACGAAAGTGCTCGTTTACTCCACAAATTGACAACAAATGAACGTTTCAATGCATGCGCATTTTTTCTTCTAACCACACTCGTCTTTTATCTGACCCACACTTCTAAAGTCCTACTTTTACAACGTTTACGTTCCTTTACTGTCAACTGCAGTCTACGCTCTCATTCGTGGCATTATCGACGATATCTGTGGACAGTTATACCAATTTATGTGCACTCATAACAACAAGAAGGTATACTCAGAAGGATACTTAGAATATCTTGGAGGAAAAAGAAGAGAAACTCAGATATTATAAACACATTGAAGATCCAGAGTGTTGGTTACTAAACACAATAGCCACAAGAAAACTACACCTGTTTGGTCATATAAGGAGACACAACTGTTAAGAAAGACAAATAATGGAGGGCAGAGAACCTGGGCGGAGGCGGAAAGGAAGACCAAGAAGATGATGGACTGGCGACATTAAAGATAACATGAATATGTCATTGGAAAATGGAATCGTTACTGACAGAGAAGGGTTCAGTGAGTTAATAGGAAAGACCACGTTATGGAGAGAATAAGTCATTGACACTCATCACAACAAATTACGCCCATGTGTTGCCGGGCCCGAAAGGGGAGCAAAGAATAACAACACTGTTTACCTTCCACGCATGTCGTAAAAAGCGACTAAGGAGGTTATGGGATGGAGTTGGCTGTCCCATCCCATATAGGGCAAGTGACCTAAAGCCATGCTGAAGTCGGATGTGTAAGGCTGAAAGGCGCAGATATCACAGCAATGCTGTAAACCATGACACAACGTATTCCGTTTTCCAGACTACATCCTGCTAATCTTCAGGAGTTTGAGAACGAACGCAGAAGAAAAGATCACAACAATAAACTCAATTCTCTTCTTTTGTCAGACAACAATCTGGAAATGGGAAGGGGGGGGGGGGGGGTAAGTCAAGGCAAATGTCAAAATGAACAGAAAGAGGTATAAGTGTTACCAATATTAGTCAATAAAACAAACTAATAAGACACGTTTTTCGACTAGAAACCTTCATTAGGACAAAAGATAACAAATGAAATAAACAATATACTGAACCTAAGAAAGCACATATGCAGATGGTAGTCTGCTGCTGTATTCACAAACAATTTCAACTGTACTTTTTCTTTATTATAAAAATTGTCCCTCACATTCTGGGTGAAGTGTTAATTTTATATGTACTGTCCACTCCGGGGTGCAAAGGGTATCGCATTGCTCTCGTGCAGATCCAGGGTTTGCAGATAACCAATATCTTAAAAGTACCTCCTCATGGTGCACTCTGGAAACAGAAATACATCTTCTCTTGCTGCATTCCCGGCTAACATCTAGGCTCGTGTCCATGGATGCTATAAATGGAATGAGAATTGCCTGCAGAGAGACAGGAAATATCTTCGAAACCTCTACACCGTTACCTCCAACATATGCAAGATATCTGTGCATTCCATCTTGGCTGGATTAAAAAGCAGAAACAGTGGAGGGGTGACCAATGTCAACAAACAGTGATCTTACAAGTACACACAGAATCTGAAAAAGGTAACACACATCAGAGGGCGGCATAGTGTATGTGAGTTGATCAGCAAAGTGTTACATCACTTTGTGGGTTTGGCTGGTAGGTATTGTTTGAAATTTATACATCCTGCCCTTTGAACAACACAATCAATTCCTCTATTGACAACTTGCGACCAGATGTGTAGTGTTGAGTCTAGGTTGGTTTGTTTGTTTTATGTTCGCTCCATTGTAACCATCACGGATATCCGTGCGATTTCTGCCTGGAGCGTGATTACGCTGTGCCACCGTTATGCGCCTTGTAGGCCTAGCACATCCGATTTCGGCATGCCTTGACAATGGGCTACCCTTAGCATGTGACAGCCTCTATATCTGTCCTCCAGGCACGCGTAGTGGCGACTCTTCGCCCAGGCGATTTTTGCTCTCGTCTGACTCGCACGAGGTGCTCCACTGTCTATGAACTTGCCTCGTGTAATTGGACGTGCTGTGCCTGTGCCCATTGGGTACTGAACCGTTTCTCATCCGTGAGCCTGGTTCCTTAAGGGGAAAAACTCAACAGAGGAGTTGGACCCTGGCTCTTTCGCCCTCTTAGCCGAGGTGTCGTTCACCGACATCGTGTACCCCTTGTCCAAGTTCGAGTCTCACACCACGCGTTTGAGAGCAAGGCGTTCTCGAGCTGAGCGTCCTTGTCCCAATAGCGCCTGAGCCCATCAGGTACTGAACCCTTTCTCTCTTCAAGTGTATTTCCGGTGTAGGAAAACCTGACAGTAGAGTTGGGCCAGGACTACCATCGTTGTCCCTTTCTTGCCTAAGCCCATCGGAAACAGAACCCTTTCTCTTCGCGAGCATATTTCCGGTTTAGGAAGGCTCGACATAAGAGTTGGGTTAGGTCTTCTTGCTTTACCAAATGCCATTGGATGGGTCTGGGTCTCTGCCTGTAAGGAACACAGGTTTTTGTTTGTTTTTCGTTCGCTCCATTGTAACCATCACGGATATCCGTGCGATTTCCGCCGGGAGCGTGATTACGTTGTGCCACCGTTATGCGCCTTGTAGGCCTAGCACATCCGATTTCGGCATGCCTTGACAATTCGGGTGGGCTACCCTTACCCCGTGACAGCCTCTATATCTGTCTCCAGGCACGCGTAGTGGAGACTCTTCGCCCAGACGATTTTTTGCTCTCGTCTGACTCGAACGAGGTGTTCCACTGTCTA
The DNA here is from genome assembly GCA_034231615.1 of Meghimatium bilineatum. NCBI lineage: Eukaryota > Metazoa > Mollusca > Gastropoda > Stylommatophora > Philomycidae > Meghimatium > Meghimatium bilineatum. The sequence goes on along the minus strand of CM067322.1, from coordinate 12,522,944 downwards.
TGAACTTGCCTCGTGTAATTGGACGTGCTGTGCCTGTGCCCATTGGGTACTGAACCGTTTCTCATCCGTGAGCCTGGTTCCTTAAGGGGAAGAACTCAACAGAGGAGTTGGACCCTGGCTCATTCACCCTCTTAGCCGAGGTGTCATTCACCGACATCGTGTACCCCTTGTCCAAGTTCGAGTCTCACACCACGCGTTTGAGAGCAAGGCGTTCTCGAGCTGAGCCCATCAGCGCCTTGTCCCAATAGCGCCTGAGCCCATCAGGTACTGAACCCTTTCTCTCTTCAAGTGTATTTCCGGTGTAGGAAAACCTGACGGTAGAGTTGGGCCAGGGCTAAATCGTTGTCCCTTTTGTGCCTGAGCGTATCGAGTACGGAACCCTTTCTCTTCGCGCGCATATTTCCGGTTTAGGAAGGCTCGACATTAGAGTTGGATTAGGTCTTCTTGCTTTACCAAACGCCAATGAATGGGTCTGGGTCTCTGCCTGTAAGGAACATAGGTAACTAGAAGCTCGTCTCGAGCTGACGGAGCTTGTAGTTCCCCTTTCTTAGGAACTTTTCATTTTCTATTTGCAGTTCGCGCTGCCCTCTAGCGCTGTTCTGCCCTTTCATTGTTTCATTGTACTCGGTATGAAATATATTTGTCTCGCGCCATGTATCTACCTTTACGTGCATTTTACATTGGCCGCCCCTCCAATGTTCGGACTGGACTGACTAGCTTCACTGTATATCGACAGTGTCGCTATATGTGGTGCTGCTGGTGGTGTCGGAGATATTGTCTGTCTCTTGTGCAGTCAAATCTCTTTCCATCTGCTACCTCCACATTCTCGGACACGATCCCCAAATGATTTGGCCAGAATCAGCACGAGCTGCTGTATTTCTGTTTCCAGGGTGCACCGCGTGGAGGTACATTTGGGATCTTGGTTATCTGCTAACCCTGGGTCCGCCTAGAGCAATGCGTTCCCTTTGCACCCCAGGAACACATTTAACTAGAAGCTCGTCTCGAGCTGACGGAGCTTGTAGTTCCCCTTTCCTAGGGACATTTCACTTTCTATTTGCAGTTCGCGCTGCCCTCTAGCGCTGTTCTGCCCTTTCATTGTACTCGGTATGAAATCTATTTGTCTCTCGCCATGCATCTACCTTTACGTGCATTTTACATTGGCCGCCCCTCCAATGTTCGGACTGGACTGACTTGCTTCACTGTATGTCGACAGTGCCGCTATATGTGGTGATGCTGGTGGTGTCGGAGATATTGTCTGTCTCTTGTGCAGTCAAATCTCTTTCCATCTACTACCTCCACATTCTCGGACACGATCCCCAAATGATTTGGCCAGAATCAGTTCGAGCTGCTGTATTTCTGTTTCCAGGGTGCACCGCATGGAGGTACATTTGGGATCTTGGTTATCTGCTAACCCTGGGTCCGCCTAGAGGAATGCGTTCCCTTTGCACCCCTCTAGGTTGGTGAAATTTATATCAACAAGTAGTCTGATCTTGAATAGGGGATCATAACCAGGCTTTCCCCTTGGAATTATAACCTGATTATTATTGGTTACAGATCCAACAATCTATGGATTTGTATGCCTTGTAAGGCAATATCATTGTGTGATATATGCATGTATTTGTGTGTTGTTTTGTTCCACTCCATGTAAGATCTAATTATTATTAAAGTGTAGGTTCCTACTCATGACTTTTGTATAGGGTGTGTCCTATAACCAATAGTTCTTACACCAGTAGTCAGAAACTACTGGTTTGCAACACATTCCCAGAACAATCTATATATTAAAGCAGAGATCTCAATTGTATCAGTTCTCTCCCAAAATACTTCTTGAATTTAGCACTACCTTTGTAATGAGATTCACTTCCAAAAGTTTTCATGTCATCCCAGGCTTATCTTTCAGTACTATGATCACAGTCCAGTCCCTGTTTTTGTTCTTGTTTCCCATTAGTGCCTACCTACATATTTAGTGGTTAATTTTTCTACAGATCATTTCAATAAATAATTGAAATATTAATTTCTTAGGGTTAGGGGTTAAGGTTAGCTACAGGTATGTTTTAAATAACTAATCCTACCCCTAAATATATTTATATTTAAATTAATAAATGATAGATATAGCCAAGGGAAACAATCAAATATGTTGGCACTATTCCAAAAAGTTACCAGAGCAGTTTGCATGGCATTTTGTGCTGATGTTTCCATTGTGGCACCCCTATGACCCTGACAGGTTGTAAATATTATTATTATTTTACCGATCAGTTCTTGTAATATGACATCCATTTCTTCAATGTCACCGTATTGATTGATACTCCACTGTCCATAGTCAGAACATCCTCAAACTTGACTTTAAAGTCTGTGTGAAATTACATTTAAATGTTGAACGTAGACCAAAATGCCATAATCCTGGAAGTTTGTCAGTGACAAGTTGGCGAACTGGGAAAATTCATGCCATTCAATGTTTTGCTTTGTGAGATTCATACTGGTAAGAAAAGCAACAATGATGAACTTTGTTTCTATTAAATTCAGACTGTCACCTTGTAGCTGCAAATTAACCTCATTAAATTTAGTAAACAAATATGTTAAATAAGCAATGTCTGGTTTCCATTTAATTCTTTCAAAATGGGATATTTAGCATTCAAAAACTCTAAAATGGTCGCACAGAGTGAAAATAATTTTGTCAAACATAAGCATTTCAAGGGTTAGCACACTTCATTGTGAAATAGTAATTGATGACAGTTCCCATCATTTTCTTAACACAATTGCACAAATAATCTAGAATTCAACAAGCATCCTGTAAATCTTGTTTACTGCATTTATGATGAATTGAAGAGATTGATGCAATCTGTCACTCAAGATTTTTTAGCTACTAAATGTTGTCCATGAATGATCTATTAATTGCAAACAGCCCGGGCACATTGTGTTTTAAATGGCTTAAAGGCCTAAAAAGTGCCAGACATGGCAAGAGTTCCATCTGATTCTGCTGATACTATATGTGATAAAGGGATAGATAGATTTTTCAATGAAATAATCTTTCTAAACATTGAATATTGATTCTCCTTTAGTGTCTGGTTGTGAAAGTTCTCACAAAGAGCAGTTCTCCATGGTTCATAACAAAACTAAAACAGGCCAATAATAGTGCTTCATTACCAGGCAATGTTGACTCATCCTTATTGGTTTCTCATCATGAGGTTTCTCCTAGACCTACGGAGCATCAAATCAAGACATAAAATAGTTCAGGTTAAAGAATACTTCAAGGTCACCAATAATGATAATTACCTCTTACACCAATCTCTAGACAACACAAAAGGGAGGTGTATCAAGAGAAGAAAGTCTTGGATGGCAGAAGCAGAAGATACCCTATTCAGAGTTTGTGATGCAAAATGATGTAAAAAGGTTACTAAAACACTTACCTAGCCTATTAATAAAAATATATTTTTAAGAAAAAAAACAACAAAAAACATACAATAAAACTAAACAGGACAATTCTCAACGTATCGGCTCAAATTGAACCTTTTTCAAGAGACAAACAACAGAAAACGACAAAATAAAAAAATAAATAGATGTCTATATTTCATCAAGCCCTCGTCTCCATAATAGCGCAGGGATGGCAACGCATCTAGTCAAAGTGAAAATGCGTGCATTCATTATAAACAAACCGAAAGTGGGAAATTAGAGACACTATAGATGAGTGCAAGAATAATAAAAGAAAAAGATAAGAAAAATACCCCTTTTGTCACTCTATCAGACAGGCAGGTTTTAAGAACATAGTCACAACAGGCACGACTGAAGGGAACAGAGACAGATGGGGACGTGAGAAAATATTCATGTGACAACCTAGCAAGGCTTGGAAACAACGATCCTGATAACAATACTGTGAACAGAGAACCATGGTCACCTACGCCAACAAGAATGGCATATGACAATGATAGATGAGTAATGATGAGGTTGTGTGGTGGTGGGGTGAGTGGGTTTGGGGAAGGAAGGATAGAAGAAGAATCAACATTTGAAAACGCATGGAATGAATGTGAAACCAAATATAGACATAAACATATATATAAAACCAAACCTAAACATACATAGAAATGTAAACACACACCAAGAGTCAAGAAATAAACACATAACAAGATGGACACAGATGTGTGAAGGATACCCACACAAAATGCACAGGCATGTAAATGTATCCACACACAGGAAAGGGCTCACACCAGAATAGGTATACACATTGACACAGAATGGAGATACGTGCATTAACATAAAAAAGCGCTCACATAAATATACATATATATATGTATACACAAATATGAACATTCATGCACATAAACACTTTCTCGTATAAATAATAACATGAACATTCATACACATAGAAACATATACATATATTAATGTAAATATAAACGTTCGTTCACATAAAGATAATGCTATAACAACTGCATATGTATACATACAAATGTGTGGCATAAAGTAATTGTGTGGATACATAGAACCATGTAAAACGAAATGCATATACAAATAACTATATATGTGTGGGCACCCATCGAAGAGACAACTGCAATAAAAACGAGGAAATCAAAATCTAAATATGTAAATGATTTAACAATAACAAAATGGCAGAGTACAAAATAATCACATATTGACATACACAAACGAAAGAAGACATAAAGGAATTATATAGAAGAACGGCAAACACAAAAATAATAATTATTCACGAAAGTGTACAAAGACAAATAATTACAAGAATCAGTGCAATACGGGAGTAGAGGGTATAAAGAAAAGGTAGGTAACTCAAACAAAACGGTGATTAATGTTCATTCCGTTTGGTTGCAAGACTCCCATATGACAAATGAGACGACATTCCAAGGACTGACGTTGCCGGTCACCGGTATAACAACGTAACAAACCGGTTACAAAGACATCAGAGCTACCATGATGTGACGGGCTGTTAAAATGATTAGCCACTGGGGAGTCACGATGATTCGTGATATCTCTCAAATGTTCGGCGAATCTATCAGCTAAACGTCTACCAGTCTCACCAATATACTTCATATCACAACGCTTACATATGATAGAGTATATTAAGTTACGGGACACACATGAAAAAGAATCATCTAAATCTAAATCTAAATCTTAAACTAAATCTCACTTTGATATTCATGATTCTTTTTCATGTGTGTCCCGTAACTTAATATACTCTATCATATGTAAGCGTTGTGATATGAAGTATATTGGTGAGACTGGTAGACGTTTAGCTGATAGATTCGCCGAACATTTGAGAGATATCACGAATCATCGTGACTCCCCAGTGGCTAATCATTTTAACAGCCCGTCACATCATGGTAGCTCTGATGTCTCTGTAACCGGTTTGTTACGTTGTTATACCGGTGACCGGCAACGTCAGTCCTTGGAATATCGTCTCATTTGTCATATGGGAGTCTTGCAACCAAACGGAATGAACATTAATCACCGTTTTGTTTGAGTTACCCACCTTTTCTTTATACCCTCTACTCCCGTATTGCACTGATTCTTGTAATTATTTGTCTTTGTACACTTTCGTGAATAATTATTATTTTTGTGTTTGCCGTTCTTCTATATAATTCCTTTATGTCTTCTTTCGTTTGTGTATGTCAATATGTGATTATTTTGTACTCTGCCATTTTGTTATTGTTAAATCATTTACATATTTAGATTTTGATTTCCTCGTTTTTATTGCAGTTGTCTCTTTGATGGGTGCCCACACATATATAGTTATTTGTATATGCATTTCGTTTTACATGGTTCTATGTATCCACACAATTACTTTGGGCCACACATTTGTATGTATACATATGCAGTTGTTATAGCATTATCTTTATGTGAACGAACGTTTATATTTACATTAATATATGTATATGTTTCTATGTGTATGAATGTTCATGTTATTATTTATACGAGAAAGTGTTTATGTGCATGAATGTTCATATTTGTGTATACATATATATATGTATATTTATGTGAGCGCTTTTTTATGTTAATGCACGTATCTCCATTCTGTGTCAATGTGTATACCTATTCTGGTGTGAGCCCTTTCCTGTGTGTGGATACATTTACATGCCTGTGCATTTTGTGTGGGTATCCTTCACACATCTGTGTCCATCTTGTTATGTGTTTATTTCTTGACTCTTGGTGTGTGTTTACATTTCTATGTATGTTTAGGTTTGGTTTTATATATATGTTTATGTCTATATTTGGTTTCACATTCATTCCATGCGTTTTCAAATGTTGATTCTTCTTCTATCCTTCCTTCCCCAAACCCACTCACCCCACCACCACACAACCTCATCATTACTCATCTATCATTGTCATATGCCATTCTTGTTGGCGTAGGTGACCATGGTTCTCTGTTCACAGTATTGTTATCAGGATCGTTGTTTCCAAGCCTTGCTAGGTTGTCACATGAATATTTTCTCACGTCCCCATCTGTCTCTGTTCCCTTCAGTCGTGCCTGTTGTGACTATGTTCTTAAAACCTGCCTGTCTGATAGAGTGACAAAAGGGGTATTTTTCTTATCTTTTTCTTTTATTATTCTTGCACTCATCTATAGTGTCTCTAATTTCCCACTTTCGGTTTGTTTATAATGAATGCACGCATTTTCACTTTGACTAGATGCGTTGCCATCCCTGCGCTATTATGGAGACGAGGGCTTGATGAAATATAGACATCTATTTATTTTTTTATTTTGTCGTTTTCTGTTGTTTGTCTCTTGAAAAAGGTTCAATTTGAGCCGATACGTTGAGAATTGTCCTGTTTAGTTTTATTGTATGTTTTTTGTTGTTTTTTTTCTTAAAAATATATTTTTATTAATAGGCTAGGTAAGTGTTTTAGTAACCTTTTTACATCATTTTGCATTACTATTTGTTCATTAGGTTACTGCGGCACCATCCACTTTGTCGGACACCCTCTGGCCATTTGGTTATTTATATCAGAGTTTGTGAGCTGGAGGAAATGGGAAGAGGCTGTGAATGGGTAACATTTGGCAAAGAGAGAAAATTATTGACAACAGTGGTGATTCAGATGGGAAGAGAGTGCCGCCACTGGGCTACCAACATAACAGAGGAAATGATCCAAGAACTCATACTGCAGCACTCGAAGCCACACGATACAATAATTTACAGAGACGGCTCAGTAACGCAAGAAACAAACAGGTGTGGTTAGGGTTTCGTGGTCTACCAAAATGGCAAGAAATTAGCTGAGAAGTCAGCTGCCTACCCCACTACAACATCTAGTACATGGATTTACTGTCCTGGTCATGCAGAGCCGATGTGTTGGCTAGTAAAGCTTTGATGAATGGCACCGAGATAAGAAGAGACAGGATTGAATTGATTAGAGCAGTCATGGATACCATACGAGAAGACGAGGAGGAAGTTGAACGTGACAACGTACATATTCAGAGAATGGTAGAAATGGGAGTAACCAGAGGTGATAGGAGAAAGTGCACCCTCTCCGGAAAGATCAGAAGAACGCGTAATCAGCAACTGACTGGAACACTGAGCTTATATACTTTTAGATGGCTGATAGAACGGCAAGCATAGCATATATGGGAATGTCCCCAGTGCTGTGATGCTTATTCCAAATCAAGAATCAAGACTCATCCAGTTGAAGTGAGAAATGGTTAATTTGCAGATAATTATACAAGAAGCTTTCAACACAATGAATCACGCCATCAATGTTTTTCAACTGTGTTTTAAAATGACTTTTTAAAACAACTGACTTTTTAAAATGTCTAGAGGTAATTATCTTTTGGTACAAGTTTAGAAAGTGTTATTCGAGCGATGCATTGCTGCTTGTACAAAAACGTACACCTGAACATAGAACACCATGAAACAGATAGGTACTTGAAAATTTTATGAAATATTATTTATATATATGTTTAATGCTTAGCACGCGGCAGTAGAGTGCGCTCGGCAACAGTTTACACTAAGATATCTGCCATCGATTGTACAAGCCCCACAACAGCCCCAAAGCTAGGTCCCCGGTAATCAATAAAAGAAGCCCCATTTTTTAAAATTTTGGTTTTCAGATTATTTGAAATCTGGCAAGTTATTCAATTGACTTCCATTTTTTCTGCAAATTTAGTAGCAATGTGAACCGAATCTCAGTGAAATATCAAAATTTTTGCAATATCTTGACAATTTAAAACCAGAGCAGTGCCATGAAGTGAATCGGGTTTTATAGACTTGTTTTATTGTATTTTCATTAACCTTCACCGTACCTATATTAACACCTGTCCACACACAAAAATGGCGGCTCGCGCCATTGGCGACATACTCCATTCAATGAGATATCGTGTGAAATAGACGTACCAGAGCCTGATTGGTTAATGCACATACTCGGGAAACATGCGCAATTGAAGCCGGTTCATTTCTACATCTGACATGATTGTGAAAATGACTAGTTAGAAGGTACATGTTTTATAGCAATTAATCTGACCACATCTGCACACCGGTACGATGCCATGATGGTGGATAGGTTTTATAGTCATTTCTTTCATCGTATTTTGAATAAAATAACATTGAATCATGGCTTGAATCATGAATTATTTAGTTTCACAGCAGTAAATATACAGAATGGCGTGTTGGTTTGGTGACTTGTAGATGCTTGATATCGAATTTGTTGAAGTGGCACCAAAAATGACTCTAGGCCTAAGCTCAAAGAACGATTTTACTGAAAATCTACGTTTTATACAGTTTCCCAGACAATATTTTGATAATTTCGCAATGAAAGAACATAAATACAACAGATTTGCATGTGATTTAGTGTACCGAGTTGCCAAGCAATTCGATAAATAAGGTACCTGGTAAGTTATTTAAAAAAAAAAATTTTTTCTCTTTATTTGTTATAAAATATATGTTTTTTTGTGAAAAACGTCTTTTCCACTTTCTCATACGTCTGGTATCACACACACACAGAAATTACACCAATATATGCAGAATTAAATTCTTTATTTATATGTGTAAATATTATTTAAATATCTCTAACAACCAAAAAATTATCACATTTTCAAAACAGTCACCGTCTTCATCTTCAGCGTTCGCTCTCAAGTAACCACAACGAAATTATCGTGTGATTTCCGCCAGGGAGCGTGAAGTACTTTCTGCTGCAAGTTCCACAGTAGAACTGTGATTATTTGCACCCCGATTGGCCACTTTCGATTGGCAGTCAAATCTCTTTCCATCTGCTTCCTCCACTTTCTCGGACACGATCCCCAAATGATTTGGCCAGAATCAGCTCGAGCTGCTGTTTTCTGTTACCAGGGTGCACCGCGAGGAGGTACATTTGGGATCTTGGTTATCTGCTAACCCTGGGTCCGCCTAGAGCAATGCGTTCCCTTTGCACCCCACAGTCACCTTCAATAACGCAAATTCTGGAAAAAAATCCGGTGACAGGAAGACGTTTTGTATTTTTTAATCCAGCTTGCTAAAGGTTAAAATCATAATTTATTAATCTTCTGATAATGGATTCCTGAGAGGTAAGTTGATAATCAAATCAAACTTGAAAATACGCTAGACCATGCGTTTCGCATATATTGACTTTATAAATCAACTGTCTTAGATAAATCAGTTTTGGAGTAGATCTAGATTACGATTTTATGAAAAATCTATAGGTTAATTTATTTTCCCCTGTAAAATTATGACAATTTGACCATAAATACTGCTGAATTAGGTCTGTACCAGTGTTGATACTCCAATATATTTCTAAATAAAAGTCTGACAATTTTTACTATTTATTTTTCATTTTTTTTGTTTGGGTATAATTTGTTGGCTTATTTTGAAAAAAATACCAGCTTTATGACTTTCTCACAACTCTCGCACCACACACACAAACAAAACGTGCACCAAATATATGCAGAATTCAATTATTTATTTATATGTACAAATATTATTTAAATATCTCTTACAACAAAAAAGTTATAGCGTTTTCAAAACAGTCATCACCTATTACGTAACATTACCAAAAATTAATCCAGTGGCAAGTTTGTTTTTTTTGTTTACAGTTTACAGGTTAATTTCAATGTCTAAGTATTATGTACACACTGTATGTGTTACATGTAATAAGACATTTATGGAACGGCTAAATTTTTAATATGACCTGCCTCCATTTACATCTCGTGCCCCCCCAACTTTTTTTTCACACAGCGCCTCTTCAAATCAAAATTGACCATTTTTTTCCTATTTAAAAATACAAATGATATAGAAAGCAAGTATTTTATTGTCACGTGTATGGATATTTTCATGCCATAATCTTGCAACATTTCTTAATCTTTCTTGGTATATACAAATTATGAAGATTTCACATGTTTAAACTTACTAGTATTGCTAATTTTTGGGGGGTATTTTTTTAAGGTTTCAAGTGATTCAAATGGCTACAACTAGAAGATCTTGCAGAAATAAGCCTAACATCTTCTGCTACATCTGCAGTGAATACACTCGACTACAATGAAGGAGAAGTATGTGCTGGATAAAGTTTCTTATTATCAGCATGAGTGGTATATTTGTGTTGACTTGAAGATGGTGAATTTCCTATTGGGACAACAGTCTGGCTTTACAAAGTACCCCTACTTTCTGTGCATGTGGGATAGTAGGGACAGGTATAGCACTATACCAAGAAGGACGGGCCTGCACGAGAAGAATTGGTGCAGGGTAGATCAAAGAACATCATCAACAATCCTCTGGTAGACAGAAACAAGATACTATTCCCACCGCTGCATATCAAAGCTTGATCAAACAGTTCACCAAAGCCCTGGACAAGGATGGTGGCTGCTTCATTTACTTGTGCTACTCTTTTTCAGGATTAACCATAGAGAGGTTGAAAGGTGGCATTTTTTATGGTCCTCAAGTTCTTCAACTCATCAGAGATCCTGAGTTTGAAAAATCAATGAACAAATTGGAATTGGAAGCCTTTTGTTCCGGTTGTGAAGAATTTTTTGGGCAACACCAAAGCCAGTAACTATGAAGAAGTTGTCAACAATATGCTGACTGCTTGCAAAGACATTGGATGCAACATGAACATAAAAGTGCATTATTTATTCTCGCATATGGATCGGTTTCCCGAGAATCTTGGATCAATGAGTGATGAGCAGGGAGAGAGGTTTCATCAGGACATAAAAGAGATGGAGACCAAGTATCAAGAACATTGGGATGTAGTAATGATGGCTGATTACTGCTGAAGAGAGACATCCCTGCTGCTGAGCACTCGAGAGTCAAAGAAATTGAAGTTTATGTCTTAAATTTTGTTCAGTGATGATATAATCAACTACTAATATCACCAAAATATAGTTATGAATAGAAGGCTATAGTCAGAGAACATAATTTTTTAAAATCAATTTAGAGAAAAAACATGACCTGATTGATAAAAATGGATGTCATTTTTGGTTTCGGTGGCACAAAATGCTCCTAATTCTGTAAAAAAAATTATAGACAACTTTCAACTTCATTTTTTTGTAAACCAGTGTAATCAAGTCTATTTGTGGATTATCACTGAGTAACTCCTGAAAGCCAAATATTTATAACAAAATAATCCTCCTGTTCCTAAGCAAAACCAGTGTCAACAACTCCCTTTTCCATATCTAAAAGGAAAACCCAATAAAAGTCAGATAACAAAACAATACATAACTCTCTCTTGACATCACTACGGTTGAAAAGGTGTTGAGGATTTCACTAAAAACCACAATAAAGGTCAAAGGTGACTAAATAATACATTCCCTTTCCCATAAGGAACTGATACATGATTCTCTGATCCTTGAAACCCGGTTATTACGCCATGTTAAACACTGTACAAGGAAAATAACATTTATAATTACAAGGGACATACTTATGGTATTAGTTGTATATAATGCAACTTATATACAATGCAACGTATATAATTAGTTGTATGGAAATCTAGTAGAACAATAGCCCTACTGCAAGGGAGATACAGCGGGAGTTTGAGAATGAATGCTGAAGAATAAGAAGTATATAATGCAATTCAATTAATACACATAATCTGTCAATAATGAGAAAATCCTACACCACACACATCACATTTGTAAGGTTTCTCTTCCATATGTATTCTCTTGTGATCCTTCAGGCTACTACTTTCAGATAATTCCACACCACACACATCACATTTGTAAGGTTTCTCTCCTGTATGTGTTCTTTTGTGTTTCTTCAGTCTACCAGTTTCAAAAAATCCTTCACCTCATACATCACATTTGTAAGGTTTCTCTCCTGTATGTATTCTTTTGTGCTTGTTCAGGTTACCAATTTGAGAAAATCCTACACCACAAATATCACATTCGTATGGTTTCTCTCCTGTATGTGTTCTTTTGTGGCTCTTCAGGTGACTAGTTAGTGAAAATCCTACACCACAAATGTCACATTTGTAAGGTTTCTCTCCTGTATGTGTTCTTTTGTGGTTCTTCAGGTGACTTGTTAAAGAAAATCCTACACCACAAACATCACAATTGTAAGGTTTCTCTCCTGTATGTATTCTGTTGTGGTCCTTCAGGGTACCACGTTCTGAAAATCCTACACCACACACATCACATATGTAAGGTTTCTCTCCTGTATGTGTTCTTTTGTGATTCTTCAGGTTACCAGTTTCAGAAAATCCTACACCACACACATCACATTTGTAAGGTTTCTCTCCTGTATGTATTCTTTTGTGCTTGTTCAGGTTACCAATTTGAGAAAATCCAACACCACACACTTCACATTTGTAAGGTTTCTCTCCTGTATGTATTCTCTTGTGCTTATTCAGGTTACCAGTGAGAGAAAATCCTACACCACACACATCACATTTGTAAGGTTTCTCACCGGTATGTGTTCTTATGTGATTCTTCAGGTGACTAGTTTCAGAGAATCCTACACCACACACATCACATTTGTAAGGTTTCTCTCCTGTATGTGTTCTTTTGTGTTTATTCAGGTTACCAGTTTGAGAAAATCCTACACCACACACATCACATTTGTAAGGCTTCTCTCCTGAATGTGTTCTTTTGTGT